>OX104123.1:64695261-65114266 GCA_944474755.1 Limnoperna fortunei
GGTATAAATTTGGCAAGGCCAATTGGCCTCTATTTGAACAACTCTGTATAGGGCGACTTAACTCGGACGTTTTTGAAGCTGTTTCTGATCCAATTTTAAAATTCAATGAAACACTTATTTCAATTGCTGATGAAACAATTCCTAAGACCTCGACAAATCCAAAACATCCTAGTAAACCATGGTTCGATGACAGCTGTGAGGACGCTATTAAAGACCGGAAAAAGGCCGAACGACGCTTTAATAAACATCCAACTCAAAATAATCTTAACCATTTCCGAATTTTTCGAGCGAAAGCTCGCAGGGTAACGAAACAAAGACGACGCACCTCTTGGCGTAACTTTGTTTCTAAACTAAATAACCATACCCCTATGAATAAAATTTGGAACATGATTCGTAAAATTAAAGGTAAAAACAGTAAAGCAAATGTCCATCATTTAAAGGATGGACAAGACTTGTTAACATCAGAGTCAGATATATCTAACAAATTGGCCGAAACATTTGCAAATCACTCGTCCGCTGGAAATTATCATCCGGATTTTCAGCGTATCAAAACTCAAAAAGAAAAATCAAAACTTAATTTCCAGTCAACACATTTGGAAGATTACAATACACCTTTTCTTTGGAAGAGCTAAAAACTTCTTTGAACAAATCTCACGACACAGCATGTGGTCCAGATGACATCCATTACCAACTTCTCAAACATCTGCCACAATCTTCTCTCCAATGCCTTCTGAATCTTCTTAACAACATTTGGGAAACGGGTGACTTACCATCTATATGGAAAATGGCCACTGTTGTGCCTATTCCAAAGCCAGGAAAAGATCACTCGGAAGCGTCCAACTATCGGCCTATAGCACTCACAAGCTGTCTTTGTAAAACCCTGGAAAGGATGATCAATGATCGCCTTGTCTGGTTTTTAGAATCCAACAATCTACTTTCTAATATTCAGTGTGGTTTTAGACAAGGGCGAAGTACCCTAGATCATCTTGTACGTTTCGAAACGTATATTCGAAACGCCTTTGCAAAAAATGAGCATGTTGTGTCTATCTTTTTCGATTTAGAAAAAGTGTATGACACAACATGGAAATATGGTATTTTAAAAGATCTTTTTGATATGCGGTTGAAAGGTAGACTTCCTACCTTATTTCAAACTTTTTATCTGACAGAGAATTTAAAGTTAGGGTCAATTCTACTTTATCTGACCCTTTTGAACAGGAAATGGGTGTTCCTCAGGGAAGCATCCTTTCTGTCACTTTATTTAGTATCAAAATTAATAGCCTTGCTCAGGTTTTGAAAGATAATATTGATGGTTCTCATTATGTTGACGACTTCCTCATATGTTACTGAGGAAAAAAACATGAATAATATTGAACGTCAACTGCAGTTATGTTTAAATAGAATAGAGAAATGGGCAATGGAGAATGGTTTTAAATTCTCCACTGCAAAAACCGTTGGGATGCATTTTTGTAATAAACGAAAGATGCATGCTGACCCCGAATTAAAATTATATAATAATCCTATCAAAATTGTAAAAGAAACTACTTTTCTTGGTCTCATATTTGATTCTAGGCTAACCTTTCTACCCCATATCAAAATGTTAAAAAATAAATGCCTTAAAGCATTAGATATTTTAAAAGTCGTATCCAGTACCGACTGGGGTGCTGAGTGCGATGTTTTACTGAATCTTTACAGATCGCTGGTTGATCGAAATTGGATTACGGTTGCTTTATTTATGGTTCTGCTCGCAAGTCGTATGTCAAAATCCTTGATACTATACACCATCAGGGATTGCGACTATGTCTTGGAGCTTTTAGAACCACACCTGTAAATAGTTTATATGTAGAAGCAAACGAGCCTTCTTTGTATCAAAGAAGAGTTAAGCTCGCTTTGCAATATGCAACCAAATTGAAGGCGTATCCTGGCAACCCGGCCCACGACTGTGTTTTCAAACCTCTTTACGAAAATATTTTTGAAAAACATCCAAATAAAATTCAACCTTTTGGAATCAGAATAAAACCTCATTTAAACAACTCTGGTATAAATTTAGATGAAATTGCTGCTATTGAAATTCCACATAATCCTCCTTGGTTAAACCCCAAACCAGTATTTATTTATGATCTAAGAAAACATAAAAAGTCCGACACAAACCATTTAATAATACAACAACATTTTGCAGAAATTAAATCGTGTTATCCTGATTATAGTGCTATTTATACAGACTGGTCAAAAGACGAAGATAAAATTGCTTCAGCCGTTGTCTTCGGAGAGCGTGTTGAAACTCGTCGTCTCCCGTCTGCCTCATCTGTATTTACTGCTGAGGCGGAAGCTATTCTTCTTGCAATGAAAATAGTTGCTTCGTCAGACGAGCACAAATTTATTATCTGCTCCGATTCTCTGTCATGTCTTCTTGCTATTGAAAACTTCAAAGTTATGAACCCTAATATTTTAAAAATTATTAAAATTTACAAAGCCCTTGTAGCTTTGGGTAAAGAGGTTGTGTTTTTCTGGATCCCAAGTCAAGTGGGAATCCATGGGAACACAGTCGTGGACGAGGAGGCCAAAAAGGCCTTGAATAACAATATAATTAATTGTGCCATACCTTTTACTGATTTTAAAGCATTAATTTTTAAATATATTTCTCGTTTGTGGCAGAGTGGTTGGGATCTAGAGGTTCATAACAAACTTCATGAAATCCAGCCACTATTTCACAAAAATAATTTTAATTGTTTTAGAAGTCGTCGAGACCAAGTTGTTATAACCAGGTGTCGTCTTGGTCATACCAGGACGACTCATAGTTATATTTTAAATAACGATCAACGACCCGAGTGTGTGCCATGCAACTGTCCATACACAATCAGGCATGTCTTGATGGACTGTGTGGACGTGGCCCACATTCGGGAACGTTTTTATACTGTGGATTCTTACTTTAATTTGTTTACAACTGTCGCTGGCGACAAAATTCTACAGTTCTTAAAAGAAATTAATTTGTATAATAAAATATAATCTTGTATCATAACTGCTGTTATTTCATATTTTATTATTTTAATCACGTTATTTTTATGTGTATATACCCTCATACTATTGTGTGAGATTACAGTTTTACTATATTTCGACAGGGTTGTTTCTATGCCAACTTTCTAATTATTAAACATCATCAATTTATAAAATTGCTCACGTCCTGAATATAGCTGAAATATTGCTTGCTGGACGTTAAACATCAATCAATCAATCAATCAATCTCATTTAGAGAATTCAGGTATAAATTTAGATGAAATTGCTGCAATTGAAATTCCACATAACCCCCCTTGGTTAAACCCCAAGCCAATCTTTATTTATGATCTGAGAAAACATAGAAAATCCGACACAAACCCATTAATTATACAGCAACATTTTGCAGAAATTACATCTTGTTACCCTGACTATAGTACTATTTATACGGATGGGTCAAAAGACGAAGAAAAAGTTGCTTCAGCCGCTGTCTTCGGAGAGCGTGTTGAAACTCGTCATATCCCGTCTGCCTCATCTGTATTTACTGCTGAATCGCAAGCTATTCTTCTTGCGATGAAAATAGTTGCTTCGTCAGACGAGCACAAATTTATGATCTGCTCTGATTTTCTGTCATGTCTCCTTGCTATTGAAAACTTCAAAATTAAGAATCCTTATATTTTTTAAATTATTCAAATTTTCAAATCCCTGGTTGCTTTGGGTAAAGAAGTTATGTTTTTCTGGATCCCAAGTCATGTGGGGATCCATGGGAACATGGTTGTGGACGAGGAGGCCAAAAAGTCCTTGAATAACGATATTTTTAAGTGTGCCATACCTTTTACTGATTTTAAAGCAGTTATTTTTAAACATATTTCTCGTTTGTGGCAGAGTGGTTGGGATCTAGAGGTTCATAATAAACTTCATGAGATCCAGCCACTACTGCACAAAAATAATTTTAATTGTTTTAGAAGTCGTCGAGACCAAGTTGTTTTAACTAGATGTCGTCTTGGCCATACCAGGACGACTCATAGTTATATTTTAAATAACGAGCAACGACCCGAGTGTTTGCCATGCAATTGTCCATACACAATCAAGCATGTCTTGATGGACTGTGTGGACGTGGCCGAAATTCAAGAACGTTTCTATATTGTAGATACTTATTTTAATTTGTTTAGGACTGTCGCGGGCGACACAATTTTAAAGTTTTTAAAAGAGATTAATTTATATAGCAAAATTTTATTATACTGCTACAGTGTAATTGTGATATTGCATACTTTTTATTGTTTTAATTTAATTTTTATATGTATATTATCATACTATTGTATGAGATATTGTTTTAGTATTAAGCGAGGGATATAAAATGGTTGTTGATGATCAAATAAGTTGATTTGTAGTAATTATCACGTCCTGAATATAGCTGAAATAATGCTTGCTGGACGTATAACAACAATCAATCAATCAATCAATCATCTGTATTTACTGCTGAGGCCCAAGCTATTCTTCTTGCGATGAAAATAGTTGCTTCGTCAGAGGAGCACAAATTTGTGATATGCTCTGATTCTCTGTCATGTCTTCTTGCTATTGAAAACTTCAAATTTAAGAATCCTTATATTTTAAAAATTGTTCTAATTTACAAATCCCTTGTTGCTTTAGGTAAAGAAGTTAGGTTTTTCTGGATCCCAAGTCATGTGGGGATCCATGGGAACACGGTCGTGGACGATGAGGCCAAAACGGCCTTGAATAACGATATAATTAATTGTGCCATACCTTTTACTGATGTTAAAGCACTTATTTTTAAACATATTTCTCGTTTGTGGCAGAGTGGTTGGAATCTAGAGGTTCATAATAAACTTCATGAGAACCAGCCACTACTGCACAAAAATAATTTTAGTTTTTTTAGAAGTCGTCGAGACCAAGTTGTTTTAACCAGATGTCGTCTTGGTCATACCAGGACGACTCATAGTTATATTTTAAATAACGAGCAACGACCCGAGTGTGTGCCATGCAACTGTCCATACACAATCAAGCATGTCTTGATTGACTGTGTGGACGTGGCCCACATTCGGGAACGTTTCTATACTGTAGATACTTATTTTAATTTGTTTAAAACTGTCGCAGGCGACACAATTTTAAAGTTTTTAAAAGAAATTTATATAGCAAAATTTAAGAATACTGCTAATGGTGATATTGCATACTTTTTATTGTGTTAATTTAATTTTTATATGTATATTATCATACTACAAAAGACTGTCGATTTCAACCTGTACTCCGGCTTCCTCCCACCCCACCCCCAATAAAAAATGGACGCCATGAAACAAATGGAACAATCCAGCGTAATTGTATGTATATTTTTTAAACAACTTTTATTGCCTGTCTAATAAAACTTGCGACAAGAATCGCTGTATATTTTACAATACAACTTTTTGTTTAATAAACAATGCGTTTTGATTGACAATGATTGTTTAACAGTTCAACAATTGTTATACAAAACAGTTTTATAATTGTATTTAAAATTTTGTAGACTAAATAAAAACACGCAGGCATACATTTAAGTAACTAATAATGATGTCAAAAAACCACGTTCTTTCCTAAATGTGAAATAAATCTGTTACTGATTGGGGGAGTCGGGTCGGCTTAATATATGACAAAAATATAAATGTAACAGGTCGCAAAAAGTAAAACAGGCCGAAATCACGAGTCGCGGGAATAAAAAAAGAGAATCAATAATGGATTACGAAAAAAAGCCATTTACCTCGTATCTACTGATCAGCCTTATATAGACGTTTTTTAAAGGTTTACAGGACTCGGTTCGCAGATATGTCCTGCTTTAAAGAAATGTGCTTAATTATATAATATAAAGAATTTTTTTTTCTTTAAATATGTTAATTTATTCCGTTAGAACGAGACATTGTATTAACAATTCTTTTCAACGCATGTTTTATTTTATTATTAAAATGGTATAATAAATGCATATATTATATACAAATGACGCAGAATCCGTTTTATCTTTAAATTATTAATTTATACGAATCCTTCAATAAACTAACCGATTTATGCATATAATTAAATGACGGATTCTGGATCGCACTGATTGGACTGATCGCACTGATCGCTGACGGCTACCAAGGTAATGACGGATTCATAATTTTGGACGGATGTAGTCATCATCAATCAGTCAGCGTTCCAAAATCCGTCAGCAATCAGTTATCAATCAGTCAAAGTGTTGCGTTTACGGGTGCAAGTACTGTATATATGCCTGTATGTATGAACAACACAATTGTTAATCATAATACACTGAACATACAATTAATAAAATTATTGGTTTATTAAAAAATCATAACTAAATAAGCACCACAAAATGTGCATTAAATGTTTTTGATATTTTTACAAAAGACCATTTATATTCAAAAGCACTGACAGGGAATCGAACCCCATTATCATAATGCAAATAGGTGTTTATCCAATATACCAACAGGGTTTGAAATAAGCTTCTAATTTCGAACAAATCTTCTCATTTTTGAAAAAATATAAAATATTTATAAATTAATATGAAAAGACACACTGATTGTATAAACAAACCGACAAAGAACCTTATCTTTTCGAAGTCAGTTGTAAATTATGCACAAAATTTGTATATGCATGTACAGTCTTTCAAATGCATCAATTATTTGAAAGTGTGTTTATCAAGCAACACTTCAAACTTTTCACTAGTTAAAACACGCATCTGAAGAGTGAGCTACTTATTAAACTACAATATATTTTATTTGCAATCCAATTTTCGAAGCCTGTTCTAGAGGCCTATAAGCCTCCGTCGGTGAGCGATCCTATTAGTCACACTTTATTGCAAATATAAGTATCGTGTTCATTCGTCAATATACTGCCCTTAAATTGCGAAACAGTTTTATGTTCTGACGAGTCTGTATTAGACAAAACTCCGGTGATGGTTAGTATCTTCAAATACTTTTATTAATGAACATCAAGAAGTAATAATTAATCCAATTTTCTCTTGAACAGTTTGTCAGCAAGTTAGTTTTATAGGGTTTTCTTAGTTTTCCAGCTTATAGATTGCAATTATTCAAATATATCTTTCTATATAATTTCCCTTTCATTTCTGCAATGTCTATCTCTGTTCCCAGCTGGTAGTCTGCGTCCATAGAAGTCACTTAGATAAGAAACAGAAAGTGACACCAGGATATCTAAAATTTCTTCCTGAAAAGATTATTCGAGAAAAACATCAATCGCATACCAATAAAATGATTATTTGTTGTAATTCAGACAAGTCTACATAGTGCAATGATTCAGACGAATAATAGATTAATACAGGTCTCTACTCATGTTCATGATGAATGAAGGTAATAACGTGCCGAACACACAGGAAACTGACAAAAAAACATCTGAAAGTCAAATTCCAAGATCACTGCAAACTTGAAAACTTACAACCAACAAAATATAGCTACTACAACATTTGTACTGACATGGTTAAGGCATTTCAAAAGTAATTGTTCAACCAGGTTGTATGGTATGCTAAACCTACCGATTCCTTTACTATAGTTTGAGAGTTAAGTGTTGATGGAAATGGTTGCGTATTGTTTTCAAATATAGTCAAATATTATAGCTTTAATTTTAAAGTACCATATCCATAACCGGTTAATGCAAACTTGATATTTCATGACGATAATTTGTTCGATATCAGATATTTTGTTTGGTTAGCAAACACAAAAAATAATGTATTTTTGTTGTCACACAAGACAAATCATATGGCATGTATAAGGAAATGATATTTAAATCATTTTTAAGTATTTATAAGCTATTTTAGCTCAATAAAACTAGAGTAAAAGTGGAAATTCATAAGTAAAAGTGCAAATATTCTGTTTTTCCGTCGTATTTTTAATAACATGTATACTATAATCAAATAAGTTTTAAATACCTTTAATTGTTCATCGCTAACATTGGTTTGGATCTTTATTCCACTAGTGTGAGTACATTCTTGCCCAGTGATTTCAGTGTCATGATTATACTTCAACTGTAATTTCTCCATTGCATATTTCTGAAAAGGTTCAGTAAATATACCACTTTTGCGTGGTTTTGTTTCTCCTGTTGAAAACCATTCATATAATATAATAATATGAAACAGTAAAAGCAATTGCTAAATTATCAGCTGTAAATTTCTCAGTTACAATTATTATTGATTATGGTCTGGATAATAGCTGTATTCTTGCTCTTAGACATTACTGAATACATGAGGCATCTCTTGTTAAAATAGTTATTTAACAGTATGCAGAAAAGCAAAAAATGATTTGTAGACCAGAATGTTCAGAAATGTGTAAAGTAATTAAGTTTTTCTACAGACTAAATCGGATCTAGTTAATTTTAATTATTAGTTACTTACCAAGCATGGCTTCCAATCGTACTTTGTAAAAGCAATCCGAAAAATCTTTGTTTTGTAAAGAAAACCATATCTTTTTATTGACGTATTGGTTCTTTGCAAACGTCTAATGAGCAAAATTCAGTGATATTAAAGACGAAATACGATTAAAAATCTGATATTTTTTATCAAAAATGTATAACTCTTTTCATAATTTTATATTTATTTTTTTTATTCCTTTTATCTTATCAAAATAATACGTTATATTTGTTCGTTAACGTAATTACTTGATTGTTATTCAGATTTTGGACGTTTAAAATATCAATAAGAATTCTAATCAACCATCTGACGCTTATGTATATAGTAATTTGAAACGGAAAAGTCAAAAGGCTCTCAATAACAAACACTTTTACAAGGATACTCCTAACATGTGACCGGAATATTCAATAAATATCATCAGATCATAGTCTTTTAAAATACGTTGTGCTTCTTCGTTCATTGAATATATCTCCTGCATTCCCTAAAAGACAATGTAATATAGCATAAAACGTTAGAAATAATCATTTAATATTGCTAAACACAAAATATAAATGATTTTGTTTTTCTTTTTTTCAAAACCTACATAAGAGTTCAAAAAAATACTGCAAATCTATTTTGACCAAGAGTTACGACATTTCTCAGATTCAGCGAGTACACTATGACATAACTCTGATTCACAAAACACTATGACATAACTCGGTGTACTCGGTGAATCAGAGTAATATCATAATGTAGTCAGTAATTCAAAGTAATGTCAGTGTACGTCAGTGAATCAGAGTAATGTCATAGTGTACTAAGTAAATCAGATTTATGTCATAGTGTACAAGGTGATCATATTGTCCTACTAGGACAGTTCCCATAGCTCGATACACAGAATAGCTCTACGCGTCCACTGGTGGCCGATCTTCAAAACCCTCTCGAAAGAGGTTGTTAGGTCATAATAGGGAAAGCCTGGCCGCGGATAGTAATGATTGACGTGTTTGGAGAGTTCCACGCTTTTTGAACGATAAAGATCCCTCTTGAAGATTTCGAAAACGGGTAGACTCATTGTGGACGTTATCAAAGCCTAAATCCCCGCTCCCTATCCATACTCCATACTTTTTTAGTTGCTTGTCCCATCCTACTCCTTTTCGGTTGATTTATTTTCTGTTAACTTGTTCTTTTGCTGAATTTTACTGAAATTCTGCTGGCTGGACGTAAGCAAACATCAAATGAAGTCATATTATATTGTCCTAGATAATCGTGGATAAACACAAACAGTCTCCTTAATATAGCAAAGCAACATATGTTCAAGAGTTCTAATAGGCTGAATTCGGACTGCACAGTAACAGGGGTGAGCTTTACGAAAACCAGTTAGTCCCCAATGAACCTTTGAACACCGAACATCTCGACAAATGTTTTTATACAGATGTAATTTACGCTTTTCTCTAGACTGTCATCAGAACACGGGCATGTTTAGCGCATGACCGGTGAACGTTATGCTATGGTATTGAACACTACCTTTTTGCAGTGATTTTGTTATGGTTTGTGATGGAAATAGTATAGATGAGAATACTGACTTGCATCTTAACGTAGTTATCTCAGGTACCAGATGAAATGAGATATTGGACCCGATAATTAGACCTTTCGCCGCTACTATTTGCAATTACTTTATTTTGGCTAATGATAATGGACAACTAAGATTCTGGAATATGAAATAATCGATGGAAGTTTTTTCTAGATTAGAACCCTACTGACCATTCCCGTCACAAATTACAGGAAGTTGTTTCTGCGCGTCCAGTACCTCCAAAAACCCGTCAGTCGCATACTGCTGCATGCATTGACAGACGAAAGGACACGAATTTTATTAATATCTGGAGGAGTCTTGTGTGCAGCATCGGGTAATTCAGACTAGTGGTGGTCAGAATGCTTAATAACGTTGGACTGTAAAATTCATAAACTGAACTTTGCACTTTTATTATTGGTGCCTTTAGTTAATTCTTACTTGAATTGGTGTCAAAATTACCAACACAACTCCATTTTGTAACAACCCCCCAACCAACGTAAACTTTGTCCGCTTGAATCGAAGTTTGATATGTAGGTTCATCGATCTTAATGCACACACTATGAATATCATGGGATCAACATGTTTGTAGACGGGTGGAGACTTTTTGTTACTTGCTTGAAATTACAATCAGCATTTGTCTTTACTTGAATTGAGTTTGTATTTTAGGCGAATTGACATTTTTTCACAGTATTTTACACTTGCAAAACAGTATAAACACTAGTCTTACCTTATCTAAAACAAAACGATGATTTGCTGCATTATGTAATAATCTTATTATTAATCCGGTAACAACTAATGTTATTCCAATCACACCAAGCTCCACTGAATTATATTTAGGTTCAAGTACTGAGGCCATGAAACAGGAAATTAACAAAACCCAGCCTATAACAAAGGCCATGACAAAGACGAAAGAGAAAGTTACGTAAACAGCTTCCAATTGTCCCTTGTTTTGCGCTATATATACCGATTCTACCATCCGTCTGATCCTGTTGTATTCGTGTAGGCTAATCTGTTAATCAAAAAAGTACAGTAGATGAAAGTCATGACATCCATTTAATAAAAACAATATTCTATAGATTAAACAAAGTTCAATTCCTTGCTTTTGAATACTTATTTTTGTCTACGTTAAAAGATTTCTACAAAATATGATATTATTTTTGAACTTTTTATATACTGTGCGTTACATTATCTTAGTACCATTGTGTGTTTCATTAAGGTACTTCAACGAAAAAGGTGATCCCAGTAATCGAATCTGAAGCTTATCAGTGCGTCCCTAAGTGATGGATTGTGGATTCCCTTTTATTAAACGGGACGAGCGTGTCTCGTCATATAACTGGAATTCTGGAGCAAGACCTTTAAGGATGACGTGTTAAAATATTACCACGCTACCTACACTGTAAAGGCCATTTTGTCGAAAAAGGTTGGCATATCATAGCCACCGCAAAAAGGTTTAACTCTTACACTCCACTGTTTTCGGTAATTACATCTCCGGAAATTGATTTGTTTGATTACATGTTCTCGTCCTGAATATAGATGGGATACTGCAATATTTAGCTACAAGTCTATACAAATGGTGGTTTTCGTCTACAAATTAAGCCCAACACTGCTAGAATTATATTTTTTTTTGCACTGTCAAATTTTTGCACACCTTTAGCGAGAATCGAACTCACACCGTTGTGACACTGGCACCAAATCGTCTGCACTATGTCCAGCTGTCTAGCCCCTCGGTCATTTCCACTATATAGAAATATAGCTTCATTAACCGGGGTGAATCGTAGACATATTACATATGTACTAGCGTGTGACGTAGAATTTTCGCAAGCAATACGTAATCTAATTCAGCATTTGTGTATATATTATATAGGATTATAAAGTTACTTGTCATACATCTTAATAAAAAGGCCCCATTAGTCGCCACTTACGGACTAGCTGAGAAGCATCATGGTATGGTCATATAATAAGGGAAACCAAATGATGTCATTTTTACTGCCACTTTACCATTTAAGAGAACTAGAAAGGCACACAATTCCCTGGCAAATCATTTACCCACTTTGGTTCTCCGATGCCAATATTATTATGCCAATTTAAGGGTATCTAGTAAAAACAATATTGCTCAACGGGTGACCCGTACACAGCTTGGATCGCCTACCCTTTCAAGTGCCTTGAGTTCCTCAAATTTTACTTACTTTAGATTGTAGCATCGCTGGCGGGAGATATTTTTCCTTAAAAGTGGCCTTTTTACACAATCCATTGGAGGTATTTTCACGATGAATCGTAGAAAGATAGTTGTACTCTACAAATTAGTTCGTAAACATAAAACTTTGCACTACAGAATATTTAGAAAAGTTATATAGCAAGTATAACGACAACCATGTGTACGGAGCTGTTTTTTTCACTTTTGCTTCCGTATATGATAACGTTATGATAAAAAGATGATTTTTGCTTCTATCCTATTGTCAGATATTTTTTTAAACAAATAATCAATTGCATTTTGTTGGTCTCAGGAATGTGGCAGTTGTGTGCAAAGCTACTTTATAGGAAAGGGTGACATCACAAAGATTCAGTGTATCTCCCAAACTGAGGCGACTTGTCTTTTTACGTAAACATTCACCTGTCCTACACAGGGAACTTTGGCTCCTCCCATATAATTGATGTTTTAGCTAATCGATTAATCAATTGCACACTTCCAATAGTACTTCCACTATTTTTAGTATTTTAGTTCTTCTTGAATGCACTAATATAGGTTAACTAAACAAACACTGATAATTGCTTTGACGTTTTTTTCAAGATTATATACATTTATCTTGTGTAGCGTCTGCAATTTCCTGAATAAAAATATGTGACAACCTAAGTTCTATTTGTTTTCATTTTAAATCGCAAATATAAGATTGCAGTGTGCAATACTGAAATTTCTTGATATTTAAATAATTTTGTTAATTGCCGATTAGTAGGCAAAGCCTAAGCTTGTGTGGACTAGAAACATGTACACATGATATCCCTAGCGTGATGTAACTGAGCATAGGACAAAGCGGATTAGGCTTTGGGGTCGGAAATTGGTGTCAACTGCCAACTTGTACTGTACAAACAAATCTGCTGAAATTTAGCATTATAGATAGAAAAATTTTAAAAAAACACGCCAGTAAGAAAACACGATAGTAAATTTACTAACACATTTACTCCGCAGGATGTTGTTTTGTGATGACATCTAGTTATCACCCTTTAAAATATTCATGAGATGCAGTTACTTTGAGATATATCCATTTTCACATTGACGCGTAATTTGTGACTGGATTACAAACATGTACACAGCTAATACAGTTCAAAACAAGAGTACTAAGATGCTAATGCTTCCTCCGTGGAGAAACTTCAACAGAAAATTACAGTTCATCTGATACACGTTGCTATAGACATTTTTTCCATCGTCAAGGAACAACATTAGAAAATGTTTGAAGAGATTGAATTCTTTTAAAACACTCTTCTTGATGTAGTCCCAAATCGGATATCCCATGGGTCCTAGGCAATTATATATATATTTGATTTAAGTTAGTTTGAAGTAATTTTAAAATGGGGCAAAAATTCAGAGCCTTTTAATATGCCCGTTGTCAAGCGATTAAAGCGGACAAGTCTTGATGTAATGTAACGGTAAAGTAAATAACGTTTGATAATTATTGGTAGCATAGGAGGACGTGTAGGCTAATATTGTTTTGACACCATTTTCTTACATATGCACATCGGATTTAAAGATTTAAAAAAAAATACATAAATATCTTTAATATATGAACTAAATTGTAAAAGCACGCCTATAGAAAAAATATACCCATGGGTTTTAGATTTTCTTCAATTCAGAATATTTGCAGATAGCATATATTGGGGAGGGGCAAGCTATTATTTAAGTACTGAAAAATATTTTATATTATGATTTCAATGTGGCAATTATATATTTTATTTTTAAATCACAATAAAGTGTCTTTTTTTATTGAGGTGAAAAACTAATACAGATGATTTTATCAGAAAACATTGCATTCCCAAATTATATTCATATATGTATATTTATATGGGCGATTTTGACATTCTTAAATTGTCCTTTACTGTTTGTTCTAACAGAATATCTATTTTTTGTAGAGATGGCCTGTATTTAGGTTAAATGCAGTTATATCAAAGAGGTCTGGAGATGGTGTCCAGATAGATTGATTGATTGATTAATGGTGTTTAACGCCCGAGCAGCAATATTTCAGCTATATTCAGGCGATAAACATGAAATGATGATGAATGAAAATTGGATGGGACACAAGGAAATGGGAAATGGGAGGATGGATAGGGTCGGGTAATTTAGCCTCCTGTAGCGGGATCAAAATCCCTACTCATAGCGAATACTACAGCAGCGTTCTTTAACGTGCGCGGAACGTGGCATTTTTTCCAACACGGTGCACTAATATGGTTTGCGGTCAGGTTTTCCGTATTATGGCCTGACAACCCCAGCTTGCCAGGGGAACCCCATTCAACCACATGGGGCACACATCCCAGTCGGTCTTTAGGCAAACCGACCTGACACGCCGGTCAGGGTACTGGGCGCTATTTAGTCGCCTTTTACGACAAGCTAGCGCGACTGCGGTCTATTCTTTTAGCCACCCGGATCCCGCACGGGGCGTGTCCAGATAGATTCATTGACATTAAAACTGATGAAACACGTACTCAGATTTTTCTATGAATTTGAATACGAATTCTATTGTGACTTCAAAAATTAAATTAATAAAATTGAACAAATTTTAAAAGTTTTCGCAAAATTGTTTTTAAATATGTGATAAGCAGACTTCACTGTGCCAGTGCCTTAGAGTATTGCTGTGGTGAAATCATGATTTGAAGAAAAACGCAAACGGTTTTGTATTCTCAAATGGCTTTTTATAGGTGTTGTTGGTTGATTGATCGGATGTTTGCTTTACGTCCAGCGAGCAGTATTTCAGCCATATTCAGGACGGGAACAAGTTAACAAACACTAAATCAATGGAAAAGGGGATGGATGGGACACAGGGAACAAAATTTTGACTGCCACTGGACAACTACGGAGTATTGGGTAGGGTCGGAGAATTTAGCGTTTACAATAAGCCTACTCCTTTTCGAAATCTTCAAAAGGGGTCTTTATCGTGCAAGGAGCGTGGAACTCTCCAAACACGTTACCCACTATGGTCCGCGGCCAGGCTTTCCGTATTATGTCCTAACTACCCCCCAACGAAAGGGTTTCCCGTATCCGCCACCTGGGGACGCGCTTGGCTGCTCTGTGGGCCGAGCACTGTGAACCATACTGTGGAGTAGGTGTTGTTGGAATTAAGGCCTTTATTTGAATGAAAATGGAAAAAACAATCTATCTAGGCAACAGTTTTAGAATTTAACTATTGGGAAAGTTTTTACAATAATTCATTGACAAATACCTGCCGAGGATTCAAGATGGAAGGAGCAACACATTTTGCAATTTTATTTGGACTATTTGTTTCATTCCAAAAACCCTTTTTTAGCATGTTCCAGCCATAACCACATTCGCAATTATCAACAGTGTTATAGAAACGTACAATGAAATGTTTGGAATCTAGCAAAAATAGACTACTGAAAAATTTTCAAACAATCATTTGGTAATAGAAAGCATTTTAGATCGTAAAAGAGAGAACGATCCGTCGTTTTTAGTAAATCTCATATATTTGAATAAAGTTTTACTGGTAACAAACAAAATATATATCAAGATATTTTTATACATTCGGTTTTTAACGCGAATGCATTCTAACTAAAAATATATCAGTTTCAATTTAAGTAGAATTTTTCACCAGAGAAACATAAAAAATATTAATGTAAAATACAACGCTGTCAAACGAGTCTTTGTGCCCATCATCCTATTTCAAATTGCGTGCATTATATAAACATATGTACATGTAACATAAAAAACACACCAAAAATTATCACACATAAATGAACCGCATCAGATATAATGCTCAACTTCGACATGTTTTTCTGAAAAATTGAACATGTGAAAGATTAATATTTCAGAAAGCTATAGAATGTTTTCATCTAGATTTAAATTTCGGACTTGTTTGCAGCACTTTTAAATACACTCCCTGTTGTTCATGTTTACTGACAAAAACAGAGGAAGTAAATGTCCATTGTTTTAGTTGCTCAGTCTTTAATTTTAAAACGAACCGAAAAAAAATGGGAACATAACTTTTGTACCTTGAAAAATAGATTGTTAGATTACACTTGAATACTGACTGTGTATTATTATTGTTTATTCTGTTGTGTCTATATTTTTTGGTACCTTGCAATTTTTATTTTTGCAATAGTTATGTTATCACTTACTTGATTCCATTTGATTTGATCTATAAGTTTGTTGATCAAAGTCTGAAAATGCAAAAGACGACCAATTATTCACGGTAGATTGTTGTAATAATGCTCTGTAGGTGTTCTT
The DNA here is from genome assembly GCA_944474755.1 of Limnoperna fortunei. Classification (NCBI taxonomy): domain Eukaryota; kingdom Metazoa; phylum Mollusca; class Bivalvia; order Mytilida; family Modiolidae; genus Limnoperna; species Limnoperna fortunei. The sequence goes on from OX104123.1 coordinate 64,711,645, forward strand.
ACATATTCGGAGCGCTAAAAATTTTTGATCAAGACAAAACCAATCTATTTAAAACTCCCTATTAACATAATCTTTATAAAAAGCGCTCTATTTTGTTTCAGATTTATTAAGATATTCGGATGTTCATCTGCTGCATTTTACGCAGAGTTGACTTTTTGCAAATAATTAGTGTATAATAGAGCTTTATTTTTATGATATTGTGATTGGTAGTTTATTTATTATCAGTATTAATGATTACAATATAGTTATATTTCCAGAATAATTACATTCTTTTATTCGTTTGTTTTCAGTACTTGACAAATATATTTTATTGCAGTGGTATTTGTAGTCTGCTTGTTGACTGAAGTAGAACCGTGCCTATTTTTGATATAAGTCAAGTTTGTTTTATTTTGTCGTTGATCGGTAAGTTTAGCGGGACTCTTTCTTTTCTTTTAGTATGTTTGACACGTTGTTCTTTACGTTGGCAGACGTTTTTGATCTTGGTTAAAATTTTCATTTTGTAGTCAATTTACCTGGCTGTTGGGGATAAATCTTACTAATCAGTTCTCAGTTCGAAAAGGGGTTTCAGTTTATCATACGGAAAGCATGGCAGAGTACCGTAATAGGTGAGGTGTCTGGAGAATGCCACGATCCTTGCAAGATAAAGACCACTTTAGATGATTTCAAAAAGCGTATGTTCATTGCAGCTACTCAGTAAACACTAAATTATTCGTTCTACCCAACACTCTATACCAGTTGCAATCAAAATTTGGTTCCCTATGTCCCATCCTATCCCTTTATCCGGGGGCCTCGGTGACCGAGTGGTCAAGGTAGTTCGTCTACTATTGATCACGTGGTCGGTCAACACTGAGATTGCGGGTTCGATTCTCGCTGCAGGCAGGGTGTACTCGACTCCAATCTTAATTGACAAGGATTGCCAGTTTTCCTACCGCAGGTCGGGGATTTTCTCCGGGTACTCCGGCTTCCTCCCCCAATAAAAACTGGACGCCATGATATAGCTGAAAAATTGCTGAAATTGGCGTTAAACACCATCAAACAAACAAACAAATCCCTTTATCCGTAGATTCTTTTTTAACTTGATCTCGTTCTGCATATAGCTGAAATACTGTTCGCTGGACGTGAAGGAATCAATCAATCAAGAGGAAAGCTATCTTTTACTTGGTTTCAAACCACCAATTTAAAAATATCGGCCAAAAACGCATCAATTTATTCTCGTGTCGTAATAGGTCACGAGATCGATTTCTGTAAGTTTTGATTTATGTCTAGGTGCGCTGACTTATTATGTATTTCTGCATCTTGAGGCACGCGATGTATTAATAGTATTCATGATGAATGTGGTCAAAACAGTAAAAAATATTTTCTAATGTTTAATTTTAAGGGTTTTTGCGACTTTGTCCGATTGCAACTTTACTGTGTAGGCAAATAAGTGTCATGAAAGTAAGGCTACATTCAAAATATTAATTTTACCTGTCAAAGGCTATTCTGGGCGACTTTTGTGTTTTTGTTCTTTGCTATTAATTTTTGTAACATTGTGTATATATGATGTCATATAATATCATGTATGCATTTGCGAATATTCCTACTATTCAGAATCTGAAGTTTATACTGGATCGTGTATAAATATTTTTATAAAAAGATGAAAATGGATTCAGTTTGTGTTATTTTGAATATTTCATTAATGTCAATTTTTATGGTTATATGTGTGATTAGCGCATCTAAACCTTCCGAATATTAAACAACATCTGATTGTGTTACGCCAATAAACACTTATCGTAGACGAAATATATATAGGATCATACATTGGTACGAGTGGATTATCGGATTTCCACATTAGATATGCTTTGTGGTATTTTAGGTAAGAGCATTGGCGGGGACTTAAAACTCCATAATTTAACTTTGGAGATGAATAAATCCAATAATTGAAGGTAATAATTTAAGATTTTCTTGCTCTAATTTAGAAAAGCACTAAATTCGCTAAATGTTATGGACCTGACTTAAATACGCAGCAAATTGAAGTTGCAGTGATTATTTCTGTTTATGACGTTATTATTTTAAACCAATCAAGAGAAGAGAAAAAGATTTTCACTGGTGACGAGAATTATTTTTTTCCACGCCGGTCAAGCGGTTTGAATATAATGCCAAAAATATAGAGCTTGTACTAGAGTGTTACTTCTATGATCCACAGCTTCCGGTTATGACATTTAAAACATTACAAACAAAATAATATACGACAAATTTTAACTTCTAGGTATATCTGATGTGACAATATTATATAAATTTGCTACATGTATATAATGTATTTGATTCAATCAATTTTCCTTGTTGAATGATTTTGTTTACGCATTGCTTGTAGTGCAGTCTACTTGCTATTCAATAAATTAAATATGTACAAATGTCGGTATAAAAATAAAAACTTACCGTCAGACCTAATTCTATTAATCAATTTTGGCAACCATGTTGATATTTCTCCTCTGGCGTCCAGATATGTCAGTAGCTTTAAATGATCTGGAATTTCACAATCCTCTATCATGACAGGTACTAAGATATATTGCCTCATTTCCATGCTCATGTGAAATGTATATTCCATCTCATATTTACACCAATAACTTTTATTATATTCTTTTGACAAAACAACTACAGTTTTCAGTGAATTTGGCACATAGTATTTAATATTATCAATAATTCGTCTTCCTGGCTTAAAGTCTCTTAGATGATCACAACAAATGAGTTTGTACTCATTTTCGAGTATGTCAATAAGCCGCCGAACCCACGTTCGGTCATTATCGACATCTCGATATGAAAAGAAGATATGAAATTGTTTACCAGGTGGTAATGGTATATATTGGTCATCACAGCTAACTTCTAGACACTCCATGTTAATTGCTGAACATTTGTCGGATAGTACCCCGCAATTAGCCATTGCTATAATAAAAATCGAAAGCTTTAAGACTCCTATGTAAAATACACGTTACAGAACTTTATTTAATAATAAGGTATAACACTGCAATAATAAAAAAGATGAGAGTGTGGTAGATGAAGTTATTACCCTTCTACAGACATTGTCAGCCGACAAGTCGAGTCTTACAGTGTTTTGTCGAAAAAATCTTATCGATCACCCTCTTACATATATATCGCATTTCAGTCGCTTCAACATCACGGTTTGAAAAGTAAAGATGAAACTGTTGACCAGCGAATAACGGAATAGTTTCATCTTCACCAAAAACTTTAGTGGATTCCATGTTAATCGAACTGCATGTGTTTGGCATGTTTTCAATTGATGAAATAAGTTTCCTTTTTTTATCCACTTCAAAACCTTCTTCAAACAATTATGTGATAGAAAAAATAAATAATATGCATCAACAAATGAATATATGCACAAAAGTGAGTGTTCTTATTATCAATGTTTTGACATATAATAAACAATACTCCAAAAAAATATGCTCAAACGCATAAATAAACATGTTTACTACGTCCTCGGCAGTTAAAGCTATACATAGAATATCAAGCCTTAGTGGCATACAAGATAAAGTGTACACAATGTAGGTCAATAGTCGGATGCTTTGTTTGTAAGAGAGAATATTATGCGCGACTGCGGCTACGATAGGCTATCGACTTGCTTAAAACCTTATTGAGTTTTGAAGTGTCAGTAGGTGTAAAATCTCAATTACGAGGCATTTTCCAGCGGAAATGCTGTTATTGTGGAAATGTAGGTCGGATGCTTTGTTTGTAAGAGAAGATATTAGGTGCGACTGCGGCTACGATGGACTATCGACTTGCTTATTGAGTTTTGAGGTGTCATTAGCTGTAAAATCTTATTCACGTGGTATTTTCCAGCGGGCATATTGTAATTTTGGAACTTGAAGACTTATAGACCGAACACTAAGGTTTAAGTTTTATGAATGACTTGAAAAGTGCGTAAGAACTGCCGAATTTGTGTGGCGAAATTGTAAATAATCACCGGTTTATCTACACTGAGGTTTCGAGTTAGAGCCGTGCTACGCGCTGTGTTTACTGACAAAGAGGGATTGCAAAATTTTCTGTGAAAACACGTGGTTTGTCTAGTTTGGATTATTCTCGTGACCATTTACGCTTTATTATCCAAATTTCAGCTTTATTTAAACAAAACATATAGCGTTCTTTTGTAAAGAACTTCGATTGCCGGATAATTTACAGGCGAAGAGTAATATTTGTAACTTCAATATTATTTGGATATCTTATTAATTTATAATTAAATGGTTTTGTTTTTTTAACATCGATGATTGAAATTAAAATATGCCTTGTTTTTTTTCCCCGCTTTTATGCTAGTGTTTTTATATTATTATTTGTTTTCTGTCTAATTTTGGATAGCTGAAGTAGGAGTTTTATTTGGTTATCTTCCCATTTTAGACTTCCTTGTTAAACAAAAAATAATAGAAAAGGACAATGAAATTAATAAATGGACAGAAAGTAACTTTTGACTGGTGTTCATTGTCGATTGAACACAAACTTTGTTTAGACAGTCAATGGACATTATATTCGTGTCCCTGCATCATGTTTTTTCTTTATTGTAATACTTTTACAATAAATAGGTCGCAAAAAACCTGTACACAATAAATACAAATAAACAAATATTTCAGTTATGTACAGGTATTTAAATAATGATACAAGTGTATAGATGGTGCTTTATCAGGAAAATAAACCCCTTGATAGCTAATTTTAATATGAGGCATTCAAATTGAAAAATTGTCGAATCAATAAACATTTAAATATCAACTTTATTGTTAATGAGGTTTAGAGAGCAGTTCGACATAATACGTTTTAAATGATTGTCGTTTCATACCTTTAATCTTAAATTTGATAGGATTTAAATGAACTTTAAAGGAAGTAGCACGAAATTTCATTTGTAAATCTGTGTTTGAAAACATAATTATAAACACTGTCCTACCTGTTTTCCACGTTTGATGCCAAAAACAACTGCTATTGATTTTTTGTGTAATGTGGAACGTGGAATAAAATATTAAAGTCATAACGAGCCGATTATGAATTACATCCGGAATAGTGGTAAGTTAACTAGGTTATTTGAAGTTTTTGTGCTCCCTTTTCTGTTTTTTAATTTAAAATTTGAAAAATATCGCTCTAGGTACTTGTGGCTTCGTCTCAGGTGGAAAATAGGGAGGGGATACCCTATCCTCGGTTTATGTTTATGTTTAATTGAAATAAAGTGCCATACCGCGGTCCAACGCTTATTTTATAGATTTTACTAATAATTTTACTATAGATTTTTATTGTACAAATATTCTTAACGATTGTAAAAAGGAATATTGATAAAACAAAACGTTCCGATATTTTTTTTTATTTTCTGCGAATATGTTTATTTGCGACATCAATTCCTTACCATGTATTTAACATAATCGTAATTTTTGCGACAATTTGAGTTCTTTTTAAATAATACACAAGCAAGTAAAATAAACACTCATAATATGATTGATTGTTACTTAGCATACTGGTGTTAATTTTTCGGTATATGTTCTTTTTACTCGATTTCTGCTCATTTATTGTGTGTTTTTTCTGCTTTTGTCTTCCATTTTTTTAAACCGTTCTTTTTGTCTCAAATAATCAACTGGAAAAATACTGGGAAGGTCCAGTAGAATTTTGAAAATAATAGGTAAATGATTACTGCAACATAAGTCACGATAGACCTTAAATGCGACGGACTAAAAAAACCTCAAAATTAATACCAATTTATCGAGACAAATACGTCCTATGATATAGCAGAATACCAGATACATATTAACACTGCGTATGATTTTTTGAGACATTCAGTCACAAATTGTCTTACCTTAGTAAATTTTATGACTTTTTTTACATAGATTAAAATTTAACCAAAGGTAACATAATTTAAAGTTTTGAAAATATTCTGACAGTGACAGCATGTATATTGTTATTGAAGCCAAACATACCAATTCGACGGGTGCCTGCTTAAAGCCAGAGCAGCTGAGTGCATCAATTATTTGTATTGGGCTATGGTTATCTCTCTTTTTGGCGTTTTGGTTATGTTTCGTGTTATATCTGTCTATATCCGAATTTGTAACACCCCCTAGTTTAAAATAATAAGTATTTAAAATGTACATCTTAAATCTTAATTTACATTTCATTTACCATAGCGAGATTGAAATTAAAGGCACCACCAATACTCTAAGGTCAGCATCTTACTTAGACCTACTTCTAGAAATAGACTCGTAAAACTACAAACTAGGCTCTACGACAAACTTGATTTATACATATTAATGATTCTTTCAATACACGGTTTTCTTCCATTAAAGTCCCTTTTTAGACGATGGTTATGATAAAGCACATGTCACTCGACAAAACAGAATCGAATTCCATTCTCAATTCTGGAAAACTGGTATATGTAGATGGAAATTCAAATGTTGGCCCACAAGTATGTGCAATTGATCGTCTATTTAAAGCCTCTGAGTGTAAGTGTCATCTAGTTTATAAACTGATATTGTTTCAGATCCTGTCAAAATTCCTAACACTATTTTTTTTTAGTTAAATTGAGTTTTGGCCTATACAATATTCCTGCAGAAAACGTAATGAAGCATTTTAGCCTCGTTTAAAGGGTCTGCCTTGAGAAATTTTAAGACTTGTCTAGGAGTTGGTTCGAGATCTTCATACAATGTAAAATTTCAAGAGATTTTCTACGAATAAAAATGCTCCCATGCGAGTTTCTCTAATGTTGTTGCCATTTTATGAATGGCGTATTTGGGTTTTTGGATAAGCTCCTTGTGGGCGATTTGATCAACAATTCTCTGACCTGTTATTTGTAGTGTTCAATAAATATATTTTACAAAGTTCAAGACGCATTCTACCTTTATGTCATTCTAATCAAACATGATTTAGCTGTATATTTGTCGTGGGCATGTTTCTTGTATTAAGCTATAACATTCTCGTATACTTTTTCTATAGAAGAATTTTTGAAAAATTAATAATGCAGTGCGGCGTTGTGCTGCTGATATATCCATATTTTCTGTGATAATTCCCTGTTGACAGATCTTAACACATGCTATTGACAATTGAGAAGAAGAGCGTTTGAAATTTGGTGACGAAAAATATCTCTTTCGTCTTTGTCTGCCATATATATGTTTGCGTGAATACTGAGTTGTTTTAAAAACATTTGATCATTTGTTGCAAAATCGATTTCTCTTCTGAATAGATTAAGCATATAGCTACTATTTAAGTCTGACCTAAACTATCTTTCACCGCCATAATTTAAAAAGGCATTCGTTTATCATTCAATTTATATGTTGCATCCACACATATTATTTCACAAAAGGCTGATATTCAGTGAAGTTAGTCGTCAATATCATGGACGACCCCAACAACAGAACCTTTTTTTAAGCTTTTTAGCTAAAATAAAATCGTACATGAAAGGAGATGGTTTTATTTATGTAATGAATGACTAAATATGGCGTGCACTTTGTATTTGTTATGTTTGTAGCAAGTTTCTTTTGTTAAAATATTACTGATGTATATACACTCGATATGCAAAAATTGTTTTAAAAGTGTGTTTAATAGGTTCATCATTTTTATGTTATGATATAGTATTATAGTGTAAGTTGCTGAGAAAAAAAAAGAAATATGCTTCTAATAATTATTACATAATCATGATAATCAGAATACATTAAGTAATAGTCAGACTAGTGCTGTCAAACAGGAAATTGTAAACTGATTCAAATATGACTTCAAATGGAATAAACTGTACAACTCATCTGGTAAATGGATACCATTATTTAATTCTTTGGTTACAGCAGTTTCTGATATAATGTTATGAAAATCTAATGTTAAGGGGTCATCTGACAAGTTCAGACCAAACAAAGACAATTGCAGGAATTGTATTGCTGATTAATTTTGTAATTAACAGTGTCACTCTAGCTGTCGGACAAAAAAGGAAAATCTCATTACAAAATTTGTCATTCTGGGAGAATAACTCAATTAATGAGTAATCTAATAATTTCCGACCAATAACGTGAATTGTTGGACTTGTATAGCGGATCATTTTTGTCATTTACAGTGTCACTCTAACTCCTATAATTTTCATGTTATAATGTAAATACTAAAAATTATGTCAAAATTCATCATTAAAGGGCAATTACGTCTACAGGAAGCCCTTACACAACTTCACACAATAGCAAATATTGTAGACCTCAATGTGCAAATCAATTCGAAGTAGCGGTTTTCTGAAAGCTATTTATAATTTTTGAGATAGTGACAAACAACGGGCGTTGACACTCATGTTTTATTTTTAGTAACAGTGGCCATCTTTATCCGTTTATCAACACCCTGGGTATAAGTTTAAAACTAGGAACCCTAAGGATAAGAAAGTAGCAAAGAAAACCGACCGAACAACAAGAGCCAAAAACAAGGGACAGTTACAAATCCGGATATAGACAAACACAACACAAAAATCAAAAACATAAAACACAGAAAGAGAGTAACCCGAACCAATAAAAACCATGGGTGCACTCAGTTTGGCCAAGTTTGAAAAAAGTTAGCTCCGTGCTTTCAGAGGAGATTTTTGAAAAAGTTTACGACGGACTGCAAATGTTAAGCTATAAATAAAGTTGTTTACCGTTTTCCAATGCGATTCATCTTTCCGAAGCATTAAGTATTTTTATTAATTCCGCATAGTCACTAAGACATATTGCTCTTGCGCAATGCGCCCCGTGCGGGATCCGGGTGGCTAAAAGAATAGACCGCTGTCGCGCTAGCTTGTCGTAAAAGGCGACTAAATAGCGCCCAGTACCCTGACCGGCGTGTCAGGTCGGTTTGCCTAAAGACCGACTGGGATGTGTGCCCCAGGTGGTTGAATGGGGTAGCCCTGGCAAGCTGGGGTTGTCAGGGCATAATACGGAAAACTTGACCGCAAACCATATTAGTGCACCGTGTTGGGAAAAATGCCACGTTCCTCGCACGTTAAAGAACGCTGCTGTAGTATTCGCTATGAGTAGGGATTTCGATCCCGCTACAGGAGGCTAAATTGCCCGACCCTATCCATCCTCCCATTTGCCAGTGGCAATCTAAAATCCGTTACCCCTATTTTTCCTTGTGTCCCTTCCCATTTTCATTCATCATCATTTCATGTTCATTTTATCATCCATTTCATGTTCATCGCCTGAATATAGCTGAAATATTGCTGCTCGGGCGTTAACACCATTAATCAATCAATCAATCTTGCGCAATGCCGGCTCCAGTTGCTAGCTTATTTCTTTACATGGAAGCTTGTAGTTGGTCAAAAGTCCTCGCACCATATCGCCCCCAACCCACACACCTACACCGCCACCATCCCTCTACTTACTTCCATAGTGAATTTGGTATTTGAATGTAATTAAACCCCTAATGACCATTTACCAAAAAAATAAATACAATTCCTGTGACAATGGACGCCAAGTGAAAGCATAAGTATAGACTATTAGTCCATATGTGCTACAAAACTTCAATGTTTATTATGGTATAGACTTAAACCTGTTTAACAAAACACTTAAGGTATCCGACCCATAATTGGAGTCATCGTTCCGATGTTTGCCGAACATTACCAAGGTCATCTCTGTTGAAAAACAATAGACATCCGGGACAGCAAATACGATCACGTGGTCAATTGTCGTCCGGATACCTTAAGGCATTTAGGATTGATTCACAAGACTTACAAAGATGCAGAATAATGTGACAAGAATAAGTGACAATCAGAATAATGTGTACCTAAATAGTAATTACAGAATGATAAAGGTCAGTAAAGGGGAATAGATGGGAAGAATAAAAATGTTACCAGACATGACGAAAATCTCAAATGTGACCAGAAACAATGACAAACTGGACACCGTTACAAAAAAGAATACAGTTGACTCTTGTTATCTTGAAATTGAAGAAATTCTAAAAACATTAACACAAACTACATCAAGTTATTAAAAATTAATTAGTAATATCATGCCATTTTAAATAGCCACACCAAAACAAATTACATTTTGAAATAATACCAATTATAAATAGAATATGATACATTTTTATTTCGAGAACTAATTGACACATTTGAAAGCCATAGACATTTACCAATTGCAAGTTTGATTAACATGGCTGGGGGGGGGGGGTCTTCTGCCATGAATTTCCTATAGTTTTGTACTTTATTTCAATCATAAAATTTGTATTTAAAATTTTGATTATAAATAAATTTCATTAAAATGAAATTAAATATGAACCTGGCGACACTTTTTATTTAATTAGTTTCTGATAAAAATGAGAGTGATCTCTCAACCACCAGGATCCCGTGATGGTAGAGGAAGGGATCCTGGTGGTTGAGAGATCACTCACTGCTGCATCCATTAGTGCGGGTCAGCGGGTTTCGATTTTCAATACACCACTTTGGCCCTAACTTCAACTAGACGGGAGGACGGATGGACCCGGTTCGGTCAATCGGCTGGTCATGCCGAGCCCTTAACAAGCTTGTCGTCATTCTTCTTGTCACTTGATTTTATCTTGTGTATCTTACTACAAAAGTTGTTCAGTAACAGGCTGTTAAGATGGTGGTGGCTCATGGGTCAATCAAGTAGACAGAGTTTCGAACGATTGTATCGCCAAGTAACGCCGGGCACGAGGCATGCGTTCATTGAGAAATTCGTCTGTTTGAGTATACCACCCTTGGAACACCTGATGCTTTCTGCTGGAGATCCGCAGACTCTAGGCATCGCCCATGTTGGCACTCCGTGGCGGGTGGGTGACAAGGGTGGTGAACCGCAATTTTCTAATCATGGCTTCCGAAACACCCCCTTTAACACAAAAAGGTCCAAAAAAAAGAAAAAAATATTTTCCTCTCGAAGATTTGGTTGTAGAAGAAAGTTTGCCTAAATTTATTGTATTATCTAGTAAAGACCCAACTAAACCTTTGGCAAAAGTATCTCCATTCATCATTGAAAAATCTATCAAGGGTTGTGCAGGAGACGTTAAAAACGTCACCAAATTGAAGTCCGGTTCCCTGCTAATAGAATGCAGTAGAAAACACCAATCCCTGAATTTACTCAAACTTTCCAAAATTGTAGATTTAGGGATAACTAGCTCACCCCACAGAACGTTAAATTCGAGTCAACGGATTATTCGCTATCGAGGTGAAGATCTCTCGGAATTATCAGATGATGAAATCTGTTTAGAACTAGAGCCTCAGGGTGTAACAAAAGTGAAAAGATTTATTGCTAACATACAGGGTGTTCAGGTAAAACTGAACACCTTTCTGTTGAATTTCAATTCACCCACTGTCCCCGAGTCAATCAAGATTGGTCTCTACAAAATTAAAGTCAGCGCATACATATCCAACCCAGTGCGCTGCTTTAAGTGTCAAAAGTTTGGTCATGGAAAGGGACAGTGCAGAGGTCACCTGGTTTGTTTTAAATGTGCAGAAGAAGGACATGAGGGCTTTACCTGCACTTAAACTCCAAAGTGTGCCCACATGTCCTCATCCAAGGATTGTCAACACTTTAAAAAAGAAAAAGAAATACAAAAATTAAAAACTTAAAAGACCATCTCATACCCTGAGGCTCGTCGTCTGTATAATACCATGAATAATCCCTCGTCTCCTGCATCAACGTCATTCGCCAGTGTGGCCAAACGCGTTCTCACTTCAGTTGAAACGCAGAAATCATCACCTGGCCTATTGACAAACAGGAACCTTCAAAATTACCTGTTACAATAACAGACAAAATCATTAAATCTTCACGAAAATCTTCATATTCTCAAAATGCTACGTCTTCAGCACCCTCCCAAACTGCTACGTCTTCAGCACCCTCTCAATCTGCTACGTCTTCAGCACCATCTCAATCCTCAACCAAATCTTCAAGCAGCCCCAAAAAAAATTCAAAAAATACCAACTCCAATTTAAATTCTTCTAACTCAAATAAAACCTGAAATCAAAAAGGAGATCGAACTCCAAAACTGCTGCGGGATCCCATCAAGGTCCACAACAGGTTTGGAAGTCTAGATAATCTAGTCACTACTATCTGGGGCGATCCCATGGATACATTACCCCCAGATACTGGATCTAAAGGGCAGATCCCCCAGCAGAAACCGGCGAAATAGCCCCCAAAAAACTCAACTATTCCCCTATTCGCAGACCATAATGGGTACAATAATACAATGGAATTGTCGAGGTCTTAAGATTAATTTTCTTGAGATTACATTATTAGTTCAAGCTTTTCTTCCTGTTGCATTTTGCCTGCAAGAATCCAACCTAAAACGAAGTGATAACATATCTTTAAAAAATTACTCTAAATACAGCACATATGTAGACGAGAATGATAGAGCTGCTGGCGGCTCTACCATTCTTGTAAAAGATCAAGTTCTACATAGCCCTGTAGACCTCCACACTGATTTTCAGGCGATTGCTGTTAGAATATCTTTAGACAAAACAATTACTTTATGCTCTCTGTATATCCCTCCGAATTCTTCATTAAATTTAAATCAGTTGAAACATCTTACTGATCAGCTTCCGGCCCCTTATATATTACTTGGGGACTTCAACGGACACAACCCTTTATGGGGCAGTAACACAATAAACGATAAAGGTAAAATTATCGAAGGCTTAATGAATCAGGAGGATCTGTGTATTTTTAATGATGGAACCAATACTTATTTACATCCTGGGAATGGATCATATTCGGCTATTGTTCTTACAATAGCAGATCTTTCTCTGTTGCCCGATTTCTCATGGAAAGTCCATGTCGATCTCTATGGCAGTGATCACTTTCCCATTATATTTGAAGTTTTGCACTCTTCCATCACAGAACGAGTCTCTTGGTATAAATTTAACAAAGCCAATTTGTCTCTATTTGAACAACTCTGTGTAGAGCGACTTAACTTGGATACTTCGACGGTATTAATGATCCAATTTTAAAATTCAATGAAACACTTATTTCAATTGCTGATGAAACAATTCCTAAGACCTCCTCGATAAGTCCAAAACATCCTAGTACGCCATGGTTCGATGACAGCAGTGAGGACGCCATTAAGACCGTAAAACCGAGCGACGCTTTAATAAGCACCCAACTCAAAATAACCCCAACCATTTCCGAATTTTTCGAGCGAACAAAGACGACGCACCTCCTGGTGTAACTTTGTTTCTAAACTAAATAACCATACGCCTATGAATAAAATTTGGAACATGATTCATAAAATTAAAGGTAAAAAACAGTAAAGCTAATGTCCATCATTTAAAGGATGGACAAGACTTGTTAACATCAGTCAGATATATCTAACAGATTGGCCAAAACATTTACAAAACACTTTCGCTGAAAATTATCATCCCGATTTGCTGCGTATCAAAGCTCAAAAAGAAAATATCGAAACTTAATTTCCTGTCCAAAAATCTGGAAGATTACAATACACCTTTTTCTTTGGAAGAGCTAAAAACTTCTTTGAACAAATCTTACGACACAGCATGTGGTCTAGATGACATCCATTATCAACTTCTCAAACATATGCCACTATCTTCTCTCCAATGCCTTCTGAATCTTCTTAACAACATTTTGGAAACGGGTGACTTACCATCTATATGGAAAATGGCCACTGTTGTGCCTATTCCAAAGCCAGGAAAAGATCACTCGGAAGCGTCCAACTATCGGCCTATAGCACTCACAAGCTGTCTTTGGAAAACCATGGAAAGAATGATCAATGATCGCCTTGTCTGGTTTTTAGAATCTAACACCCTAATCTAAAATATCCAATGTGGATTCAGACAAGGGCGAAGTACACTAGATCATCTTGTACGTTTCGAAACGTATATTCAAAAGCTTTTGCAAAAATGAACATGTTGTTTCTATCTTTTTCGATTTAGAGAAAGCATATGACACAACATGGACATATGGTATATTAAAAGATCTCTTTGATATGGGGGTTGAAAGGTAGACTTCCTACCTTTATTTCAAACTTTTTATCTGACAGAGAATTTAAAGTTAGGGTAAATTCCACTTTATCTGAACCTTTTGAACAGGAAATGAGTGTTCCCCGAGGAAGCATCCTTTCTGTCACTTTATTAAGTATCAAAATTAATAGCCTTGCTCAAGTTTTAAAAGATAATATTGATGGTTCTCTATATGTTGACGACTTCCGCATATGTTTCCGAGGAAAACATATGAATAATATTGAACGTCAACTGCAGTTATGTTTAAATAGAATAGAGAAAAGGGCAATGGAGAATGGTTTTAAATTCTCCACTGGAAAAACCGTTGGGATTCATTATTGTAATAAACGAAAGATGCATCCTGACTCCGAATTAAAATTACATAATAATCCTATCAAAATTGTAAAAGAAACTACTTTTCTTGGTCTGATATTTGATTCAAGGCTAACCTTTCTATCCCATATCAAAATGTTAAAAAAATAAATGCCTTAAAGCATTATTTTAAAAGTCGTATTCAGCACCGACTGGGGTATTGAGTGCGATGTTTTACTGAATCTTTACAGATCGCTGGTTCGATCGAAATTAGATTACGGTTGCTTTATTTATGGTTCTGCTCGCAAGTCATATGTCAAAGTCCTTGATACTATACACCATCAGGGATTGCGACTATGTCTTGGAGCTTTTTAGAACCACACCTGTAAATAGTTTGTATGCAGTAGTAGCAAACGAGCCTTCTTTGTATCAAAGAAGAATTAAGGTCGCTTTGCAATATGCAACCAAATTGAAGGCTTATCCTGGCAACCCGGCCCACGACTGTGTTTTCAAACCTCTTTGCTGCTTTTGAAATTCTACATAACCCACCATGATTTAATCCAAAACCGGTATTTGTTTTTGGTCTTAGAAACCATAAAAAGTCTAACACAAACCCTTTAACTATTCAAGAACACTTTGCAGAAATAAAATCTCACTAACCTGACCATTCTGTAATTTATACAGATGGATCGAGGGCCGGCGACAAGGTTGCATCGGCCGCTGTCTTTGGAGAGCGTGTTGAAACTCGCCGTCTTCCTTTCGTTTCTTCTATATTTAGTGCAGAAGCGCAAGCTATCCTTTTTGCACTAATAAATATTGCTTCGTCAGATGAGAGTAAATTTATTATCTGCTCCGATTCATTTTCATGTCTTCAGGCAATTGAAAATTCTAAAATTAAAAATCCATTTATTTTTAAAATAATTCAAATTTATAAATCTCTGACAACTTTAGGTAAAGAGGTTGTGTACTTCTGGTTTCCATGTCATGTTGGAATCCATGGAAACACAGTCGTCAACAGGGAAGCTAAGAATGTCTTAAATAATGATATCATTAATTTTAAAATACCTTTTACTGATTTTAAATCTTTTATTTTAAAATATATTTTAATACATGACAGAGTGGTTGGGATCTAGAAGTCCATAATAAACTTCATGAGATCAAACCACTTCTGCATGCAAATATTTTTAAATCATATGGAGACCAAGTAGTTTTAACTAGGTGTCGTCTTGGTCATACCAGGACGACACGCAATTATATTTCAATTAGTGAACCACGACCCGAGTGTGTGCCATGCGACAGTATAAAATCAAGCATGTCTTAATGGACTGTGTTGACGTGGCCCTCATTCGAGAACGTTTTTATACTGTAGATTCTTACTTTAATTTGCTTACAACTGTCGCTGGCGACAAAATTCTACAGTTCTTAAAAGAAATTAATTTCTATAATAAAATATAATCTTATATCTTAACTATGCTGTTATTTCATATTTTATTATTTTAATCACGTTATTTTTTATGTGTATATACCCTCATACTATTGTGTGAGATTACAGTTTTACTATATTTCGACAGGGTTGTTTATGTTTCCTTTCTTATTGTTAAACGTTATCAATTTATAAAGGGGGCCTCGGTGGCCGAGTGGTCAAGGTAGTTCGTCTACTATTGATCACGTGGTCTGTCAACACTGAGATTGCGGGTTCGATTCTCACTGCCGGCAGGGTGTACTCGACTCCAATCTTAATTGACAAGGATTGCCAGTTTTCCTACCGCAGGTCGGGGGTTCTCTCCGGGTACTCCGGCTTCCTCCCCCAATAAAAACTGAAATAGCTGAAAAATTGCTGAAAGTGGCGTTGAAACACCATTCAAACAAACAATCAATTTATAAAATTGTTCACGTCCTGAATATAGCTGAAATATTGCTTACTGGCCGTTAAACATCAATCAATTAATCAATTCAAAAACTTTACAACAGCCAATGGATCATGAAATTAAAGTCAAAGGTCAGATGACACTTCGCCAGCCTGCAGTAAGAGTCTGCTAACAGAGGCAACACTTGCCGTGTGTTGCGACCCGTGTCGATTACAGGACGGGATTTCAGTAAACTGGGTAAACGGTCCTGATAACATACTGAACCCTTACTTTTTCTAGACGGGAAATCGAGTTTGCTACTCTATTACATTATTTTCCTTCAAACTGTTCCATGAAATGTATTTACCATTTGATTGACAGCTTCCTTACAGGATTTGCAAAGAAGGCGGTGGCTGAAGGGCAAAGCTTCCTCAGTTTTATAGAGGCGACATGTTTGCCGTGTGTTGCAAGCCGTGATGGTGGACGAATGGATCCTGGTGGTTGAGAGATCACTCTCTGCTGCATCCATTATTGCGGGTCAGCGGGTTTCGGTTTTCATTACACCACTTTGGCCCTGACTTCAACTAGACGGGAGACCGGATGGGTCTGGTTCTGTCAATCGGGTGGTCACGCCGAGCCCTTAACAAGCTTGTCTTCCTTTTTCTTATTACTTGATTATGTTTTGTAAATCTTACTAACAAAATTGTTCAGTAACAGGCTGTTAAGAAGGCGGTGGCTCATGGGCCAATCAAGTAGACCGAGTTTTGAACGGTTGTATCGCCAGGTAACCCCGGGCACGAGGCATGCGTTCATTGAGAAATTCCTCTGTTTGAGTATACCACCCTTAGAACACCTGATGCTTTCTGCTGGTGATCCGCAGACACCAAGCATTGCCCATGTTAGCACTCCATGGCGGGTGGGTGACAAGGGTGGTGAACCGCATTCTTTTCATCATGACTTCTAAAATAATGAATATAACATGTCCAAAAAAAAAGAAAAAATGACTTACCGCTTGACGAGATTGTTGATGAAGATTTCTGGTCAAGATTCATTGTATTATCCAGTAAAGATCCCAGTAAACCAATAACTAAAGTCTATCCATTTGTTATTGAAAAAGTGATAAAAGGTTGTGCAGGAGATTCAAGAACGTCACCAAGATGAAATCTGGTGGTCTTCTCATTGAATGCAACAAAAAACACCAATCCTTGAACTTGCTTAAACTAACAAAAATTATAGATTTAGAAATTTCGGCCTTCCTCCTATAGAACATTAAACTCAAGTCAAGGAATCATTCATTATCGCCACGATGATCTCGCCGAGCTTACTTACAGAATTACAGCCTCAGGGTATTATACAAAATTAATTATTTATTGCCAACAGTTCATGTTAAACTGAACACCTTCCTTCTAACTTTTAACTCTCTAACTGTCCCTCAATCAATCAAATAGGTCTCCAAAATATTAAAGTCAGCACATATATTCCTAACGCTGTGCGCTGCTTTAAATGTCAGAAATTTGGACATTGAAAAGGACAGTGTAAAGGAACACTCGTATGTTTTAGGTGTGCAGAGCGAGGGCATGAGGGCTTTACCTGCACTATAAATACAAAATATGCTAACTGTGGTGAAGCCCACATGTCCTCCTCGATGGACTGTCAGCACTTCAGAAAAGAAAAGGAAACCCAAAATTAAAAAACCAATTGATTGAATTGGTTATAAACAGCTGATTTTCTAAGGAATAGATGCGCGCCACTAACAAACAAATTCTTAACTGCCGGCAATAATGTCAGCAATGAGGACGTTCCGATGGACAACTTTTCTGGTGTTTATAATCGCAAGTATTGACACCCTATCCAGCAAAAACGATGCCAGTAGTAATCACAAGGTTGCTTTTGCGACATTGAAATGTCAGAATACGATTGATAAGGTTCCTACGAATATTTCAAGTACTTTTTTACTGGCAAATGACATATGTATAGACCAATTCACTATGCACTTCTACCATGTAAAACAAAGCCGAAATAGACCATTGTCCATACCTATTGCTCTACAATATAGTTACCATCGAATTATTATATTGCTGCTTGTACGTGAAGACAAATCATTAAACCCCGGACCGGTTAGAAACCCTTGCGGGTACTGCTACAAGCCGGTTGTTAAGAATCACAGGGCGATCCTTTGTGAAGCCTGTTTACTATGGTGGCACATAAAGTGTGCTGACATTACCCCGACATTGTATGCAGTAATGAACAATTCTGATGAGGGGTGGATATGCAAAGAATGTGTCAATTTTGAATTCTCAGAGTCTTTCTTTAATACATCAAGCTCTGTAGACCTCAGTTATAATACTAGTATATCTCACACATCTAATGTCAGTAATTATTTACAGTTTCGTGATGAATGCATTGTACCAAATAGCAGCAATCAGTTACAACTTACTGATGATAATGAATAAGACTCAGATACAGCCAAAGACATTTTTGACAAACTAACAAACATGAAAAAGAACCCTCCAAAGAGATTTATATGTGCTTTCCTTAACATCAATAGTGCTAGACATAAAATATGTCATATTAAGGACTTTTGATAAATAAAACGGTAGGATATGCTTTTATTATCAGAAACAAAAATATACCAATCTTTTGTAGATGCACAATTTAAAGTTGACAAATTATATACCAATCATATATATTAATCTTTCTCACCACTGCAATTTAAAGAGAGCAAATATCGAAGGTGCCAAAATTTAACATCAGCTGAATGAAACACCAAAAATAAACACACCAAAATAAAACACACTGCTTTTGAGAGAAAAACGCCAAAATATCACGACGCCAAAATAACCCGATTTACGTTAGCAGGAGACCGTAAGAAACATTATGAATTTGACAAAATTGAATCTATAGGTGTTGAAATTATTATAAATAATAATCTCTGGTATGTACAAACCCCTTCTATAAAGGAGGATATTTTTCTAAATGATTTTATAAAAAAATACAGATAAAATTACAAGTTCATATGATAACTTTCTATTTCTCGGAGATTTAAATTTTAACTGTTTAGAGAAAGAAAAGAAGAAAAAAATTTTGAACATTTTTGATATCTTTGGCATTACAAATTTAGTCAAAGAACCAACATGCTTTCCAAAAGGCTCTGAACCTTGCCTCCTGATGAAATTCTGACAAATAAACCAAAATGCTGTGCAGACTTTTGTAATTTTGACTGTGGTCTTAGTGATGTACACAATTTAATATCAGTACAACTTAAAACAGAGATACCCCCTAGACTTAGCTTAACAAGATCATACAGAAGCTATAAACATTTTGATGATGATCATTTTATTGCTGATCTAGAGTGTGCTGGTATTGATGATAATTATAAATGTGACACAAATACAAATGTCAACAAATGTTATGAAAATTTTAATAGTAAATTTATGAACATATCATGTATATAGTAGTAAAAGTAGCATGCACCAAATATTTTTTTTCCCGACCAATAAATAATTTGACATAAAATAACAATGGCCTAAACAAGAGCATACATTTCTGATGATCACTGCATAGGAAGGTTGATGATATGCAGGTGGCTGTCATCATTCAGAAAAGTTCTGACAATTTGTAGATCAGCATATCATTTCTTATGACATGTTAGCAGGCAATATTTCAGCCTTACTCAGAATCAATGCAATTTGTCTCAACATTGTTGTTAAATGCCGATAAACATAGCAATAACTTATAAATGACAGGGAATAAAGTCTCATTGAGCTATAAAAACTGTATGTTGAATCCGTGTCACTTAATTGTTGAGTATTCATTTAGGATATTCATCTTCCATGTTGTTAGTATTGATTTGTTCTTGTAGAGAAAGGAGAAACCAGACCTATACCTTCATTTAGGTTATATGTTTCTTAATTTTTTTTTAAGTTTACATATTGTTCTACAAAATTGCAGGTGTCCTTTTCATCGCTCAATTTTTCAAGTGATCATATTGTGGCGCTTCAGGATAACCAACTAACCATTTTACCGGTAATTATTATATAGGTTTCCTCGCTAATTTTTAGTTATCGCTATTTGGTCAATTTTCCTTTCATAGTGCAAGCTTAGAAAATCCCCTATCACTCTCCTACCTTGATATCAGTTTGTAAGGACAACACGACTTCTCAATACTAAAATACAGCAATTAACCCATTACAGTGTGTTTTATTTCCTCGATCTCATTATTGACGCCAGCGGCTTAATGGATAATTTCGATCTCGGAAATAAAACTAAGATAAACCCATGTTAATTTCAAATACATATTTATAAATATATATATTGTAATACGGATAAATATATCAAATCTTCAGTGATATCAAATAAAGGTAGCTTTACAAGAAATAATTGTTGTGACATTGTGGCGGGAGAAAGAGAACAAGGATGCAAAGATAAAGCAGAGTATTCAGAAAACAAGAAGTCAAGACTAACAAAACAAAACAGTCACACAACACAAAAACCTAAGGGCCAAAGTCAAAGGTATCAAAAGCAAAATGTCCAATATTCGATATTTTTGGCACTCGGAACAGTCGATAATTCGTAGATAAACTGCTTGCTGCTGGTAAATAGATTGCTTTTCACCCAAAATCTTTTTTCTGTTTTCTGCCTAAATTATTTCTTCAGATTACCTCTTTCAAAGTATAAGAATCATGTGTAATCTGTGTTATTTGAAACACGTAGCGAAAACCCTTACGATCTGCAAACGGTTGCTGCAAAATGAATTTAAATGCAAAACGTATCGACGTTAAGCATTATATACACCTGTTTATGTTTTATATTACCGATTCGTCAAAAGCTGCATGACAAAGTCCTCTAAAAGTTTACATCGGATCTAAAGATGCATCTTCCATTCTGTATAAAGGCATCATGTATGTAGCACTCTTGATATTCCTTATAAAGTTTTCAGGGCTCCAAATGAAAAAGGACAAGGAAAACGCTCAACATAAGCGATTGCCGTCGCCATATACTGCCCGAGGTGACATATTTTGGACAATTGCTTAGAAAGGACCACTGATATTGTTATTGGTGTAATATCAGTATGGGTTGGAATGACGTAAGTTGCTTCCTAATTTGACCATACTGGGAGGGTTCCTAGTGCTCGACCCACAGAGCAGCCCAGCGCGTCCCCGGGTGGCAGATAGTGGAGACCCTCTCTTTCGAGGGGGGGGGGTTGTCTGGTCATAATACGGAAAGCCTGACCGCGGACCGTAGTGGAGATTGCCACACTCCTTGCACGATCAAGACCCCTTTTGTAGATTTCGAAAAAGAGTAGGCTCATTGTAGCCGCTACAAAAGGCTAAATTCTCCGCCCCTACCCCAAACTCCATACTTTTCCAGTGGCAGTCAAAATTGTATTCCCTGTGACCCATCCCACACCCATTTTCCGTTGATTTATAGTTTGTTAACTTGTTACCGTCCTGAATATAGCTGAAATACTGCTCGCTGGACGTAAAGCAGACATCCAATCAATCAAAATCCTAATTTAATGTGCAGTTTTTAAAAATTTAGGAGACTGTTGCACACTGTAATTAAGTGTGAGCGTATCAGAAGAAACCTTCCCTGGCTTTGGCGTCTGAATTTGACTGTAAAATGTGTTCCACCGCACTATTGTGTTTTATTTGGTTTGGTCCGCTTGAAATGGTTTTCTGTAAAAACTCTAGTTTTCTCTTTTTTTGTGTACTTTGATTTTTGATCGAAAAACATGAATATCCTCAAAAGGCATTGTAGGTTTTCTTTTTATACTTACCAATAAGTTTTCTAAATATTCTGATTTAACTCTAAATCTGTCTGAATGCTTTCTTCTTTTTAAGACCTGCCTGGCTTGATAATTTGATTTTGAGGGTGGTTTCTGAGCATTTCAATTTTCTCAGTTATCAATGTAATGACATTGAAATCTTCAACGAACAACTTGTTTTTACATTGATTCCATCTCTACAGGATTAACAGAAGCAAGATAAGAGTTCTGGGAACAATATCATTGTCTTTCCTTTCCTGTACACGAAAAATGTCTGCTCTCTTTGGCAGTGGGTGCTTTCACACTGACAGTTCGGTTTATCTCATTTATTACCAAAAAGCCCGACTTTAATACTTTTCATCATCGGGCAAATTTTTTTCTCCACACCTTTTATGGCAAGATTGTGCATTATTGATAACTGTTTCAAGTGACTGAACAGCTTTTGTAGCATAGGATTTTATAACAGCACCTTCTAGTACACACCTTTTTTCCATAATGTGTAACCAAAGCATGTTCAAGTAACTGGCATTGTCTCAGAACGGATTGATAAATGTAGGAATGAATTACATCACTTATTCTGACTGGTACAACCATCCCATCTTTATATTCAATAAGTCTTGTCTTTCTTTAGTTGTCTTTTAATTTCAATGTGTCTGATTGCTGCCTCTGAGAATGTTTCAGCAGAAATGGTCATGTACGATGACATCAGATAAAATATCCATGAATTTTATACATACAGTTTGTCAATTTTCTTCTGGCAAATATAGTTGACCATTATTGGGTGACGTGTGATCTGAAGTAGCAAAATGTGCTGCTTAACTTTCATCTGATATTCACATCTGGGACTTACTGAGATATCCATAGTCCATTACTTTTTTAAATATCTTCCAGTGCATTATACTGTGTGTTTTGTCAATTTGCAAAAGAAAGATGCTTGAAAATAGCTTCTACTTATTTGATAGTTTGCGAAAGCAGTGTATGGATGGTTACAGTTTTTATATAATCATTTTCATTTTTGCATTGTTCTTAACAGACACACTTTCCCACATTTTCCAGCTTATATCTTCATCTTGTGTGTCACGGGAAGCTAATTATTTTATTTAAATTGGACGCTTTCCGATTTCATATTGATGCTTGACTAATAAACCGTATATTCAAGTCAAACACGCCTTTGCATGTTTTTCATACAAACCTAAAGTCAAACACACCTTTGCATGCTTTTCGCACCTGTCTAATTAATTAAAACACCTGTAGTCATTCCAACACTGTACATTTAAAGAATGTGGTAATGCACTAAAAAATATGCCTAATGGTAAGAGTCCAGGTTCGGATGGGTTTACTACAGAATTCTATAAACATTTTTGGAAAGATATTGGTACTTTTGTATATCGCTTATTAAAATATGGTTATGAAAATAGTAAATTTTCTGAATTTCAATATCAGAGTGTAATAGCCTGCATCCCAAAAGAAGGAAAGGATAGGAGATCTATTTCAAATTGGAGACCAATAAGTCTCCTCAATGTTGATATGAAAATAGCATCCTCAGTAGTTGCCAATAGATTAAAAAATGTTCTTCCACATATCATAAGTGATAGTCAGAAGGGGTTTATTAAAGGGCGTTTCATAGGTGAAAACACAAGGTTACTGTATGACCTTATGCATTATTTGGAAGAAAAAAACATGGAAGGCTTGCTTATACTAATAGACTTTGAGAAAGCCTTTGACTCAGTAGAATGGGATTTCTTAATTAAAGAACTTCAGAGCTTTAATTTTGGACCCTCCATTTGCCACTGGTTTCAAATATTGCATGAAGGTGCAAAAAGCTGTGTGATCAATAATGGTCATATGTCGTCTTTCTTTAACCTCCAAAGAGGCTGCCGCCAGGGTGACCCCTTATCGCCCTATCTATTTGTAATAGGTGTGGAGTTGCTGTCTTTAAAATTAAAATCTTATCAGGACATAAAAGGAATAGTTGTTAATAATTGTGAATCACTTGTCAGTCAGTATGCTGATGACACTTTTTTGACATTGGACGGTTCTGAAATATCACTGAAGAAATCATTAGAAACATTTGACAAATTTTATAATACATCAGAGTTAAAAATGAACAATTCCAAAACCAGAGCTGTCTGGATTGGCACAAAGAAATTTTCAGACAAAATTTTATGTGCAGAACATCCATTAAATTGGTCAAATTTTAAACTTTTAGGCATTAATTTTTCACTTTGTTTACCAGATATGATTGAATTAAACTTTAAACAAAAAATTAAAGAAATATCGAAGCTTTTAAAAAGCTGGCAACATAGGAAATTAACACTTCAGGGATAAGTCACTGTTATTAAATCATTGGCATTCCCAAAAATAATACATCTACTCACATCTCTTCCTAATTTGACAATTTCCATGATAAATGAACTTAATCGGTTATTTTACAGTTTTATCTGGGATGGAAAGACAGAAAAAATTAAAAGAAACACACTTATTGGTAATTTTTCAGAGGGTGGTTTAAAAATGATTCATCTTGAATCCTTTAATACATACTTAAAACTAAGTTGGGTTAAGACACTTATGGTGAACAATTCAGGTGTGTGGCAAGCTGTTGCAGAACAACAGCTCATACAAGTTGGGGGCTTTAGATTATTTAACCTAGAAAAAGAAAAACTGAAAGAGGTAAGTAGGAAAATAACAAATCCTTTCTGGAGAGATGTGGTAAATGGATTACATAGTTCCAAACAAATTATAACAGTGAATGCTCAGGATATATTAAGTCTTGATACTTTAAATTTTGTACCCCCTGATGATTTCCAATATTTTATTAAGTGGAAATCAAAAGGTATTGAGAATCTGGTTGACCTGATTGATATAACCACAAAAACATTTTATCACTTTGATCAAATGAGCCAAAAATGCAATATCCAAAACTTTCTGAAATATTATAGTTTGATAACAAGTATTCCATGTTCGATTAAGAAACAGCTTAAAGAATCTATGCAGGAAATGACTACCTGTGAATTAAAAAAATACTAGAGTGTAATAAGTTTATTGAAAAAATTAAGAATAGTAAGAGTATCAAATATTTATATGTAGATTTAATAAAAAATATATTTGTCTTGCCCAATCATAAAATTGATACATGGCATAAGCATGTAAATATGGAAAATTTTGAGTGTAGGAGTTATTTTACATTAATTCAAAAATGTTAAAAACTTCCAATTTAAGCTACTGCATAGAGTTTTACCAACAAATACTTTTTTATACAAAATTGATATTGTAGATTCCAAACTGTGCAATTTTTGTAGAAACTTTGATGAGACCATTGAACATGTTTTCTATGAATGTGTACATACAAGACAATTTTTACTGTTGTTTTTTGATCACTTGAAAACAATTTTTCCTAATTTAAATCTTGAAAAAAAGAGATTTTTATTAGGTTATAATGGTGAATCTGCCTTACTTAACTTCCTCGTAATAATAGCAAAAAATTATATTTACAGATGTAAACTTGATAAAACTATTCCAAATATTACTGGAATAAAACAGAAAATCAATTATTATAAAAAAATAGACTTGTACAATGGAGCAAAAAATAATTCTCTTCTAAAGATAGAAAAATTTTGGGCCCCATGTGAAATCATTTTTCCATAATTTGTTATGTTCTTTGTCATTGTTTACTATATTGTATAATATAACCAGAAATATATGTAAGAGCAAGCATATGTTGAGTAAAATATTGTTACATGTAAACTGAGAATGTTCGAACGTGGGTGAGAGGATGTGTGAGGTGAAAGAGTCTTCTTCATAATTATCTTCTTTTTTTCTTTTGTTTTATATCAATGAATGAGTATTGTAGTACTATTAATGATAATTTAGTCAAATACATAAATTAGTATTGAATTCCCCCTGTACACCCTAGTCAGGTGGTGATGGTGGGGATATTGTTCAAACCCTGACTTTTCAAAAAAGAAATAACAAAAAAAAAATCTGTACGTGGGTCAGAGTGGACTATTTTGAAATAGTTCCCTGTTTATTTACAGGTCAGTTTATATGTTATTAGATTGCTCAAATGAGATTTGAATGTTTATATTGAATTAAATTATAATGTAAATATATTATAATTGTTGTAATATTGTTTATTTACAGACAAATAAAATATTTGGGGAATAACTTATTATTTACGCCATACAAGGGACAATAACCCAGCAACAAAATGGAGGCTCGGGCGAGATTACCCATTGTCTTTTTGTCAGTTTAGATGAAATTCCATTTCCACGGTTTTGATAATTCCAGTTCTTCAAATGTTTGGCTTAACGACAATGTTCATTCCACGACTTGTCCAATTTTGACAACGTAGTTTTTGGCTCGACGACTTCGTCAACGATACTTCGAATGAATTACTCGTCCGAACCAACTTCTAGGCCATCACTATATGTATGGTTTTATATATTAATTATTTGAAATATCTGTATAACCACAGTTCAGCGTTAAATTTGATCTAATATGGTTTTCATCTTAATATTTATACAGAGTCGTAATTTACGAGTTTCGCTACTTCAAACTGTGCGATAGCGTAAAGGAAGCTCCGTTAATCACAACGTTGTGTGTATCAAGATGTCATTTTAGAACTGTATATTTAACTGTATAAAGGTGGGATTGATTCACGTCGACAGAACAAGAAATGTTTTCTTGAAGCGCATTCTGTTAATTTTTTATTGTATGAATCCTCATCGTAGTGAACCGAACTTTCATTTCGAGTTTGAGCTATTTCATGAAACATACCTGCGAAGGAAAATATTTGCTGTTACCGGTATCCATGTTTATCTATTAAAACATTGACAGTGAACAATTTTTGAAATATAATTGCATTGTGTTTTGTTTATTTTTACTTAAATTTATATTTATTTATTTATCTGTGTTTTGCAGTGCATGGTATTTTTACATGTATAGACTACAGATTGCATGTTGTCACATTTAACAATCTATTGCATGTGAACACTTGGCTGTATATATGGTAAGTTCATCATTTCATTCATTCATTTTTCATTCATCATCATTTTTTATAGAATTTGGAAAAATTTGCCATTCTATAATGGCTACATGGCATGATAGACCTGTTGAAAAACAGAATTTAGGTTTTGAACTTTTAGACCAAAATGATATTAAGAGAATGATCAGTTATTTAAATGATCATACAGAATATAAGGTTGTCACCAGGGAGGAGTATGACCGATTCCAATTTAGTACTCCAAAGCCCAGGGTTAAAACCGAGAACGATCAGGCACCGCCTAGACCACCCCTGCCCAGTCCTAAGAGACAATATTCTTTGATCCCTGCACATCAGAGTGGGAACAACTCTAACAGTAACTGGCAAAGACCAAGAATTCCTACTTTTTCGGGTGATCATAAAGGGGAGGCTACTTTTGACGTCTGGAAATACGAGGTTAAGTGTATACTCAGAGAAGGGAATTTTGATGAAACTATAATAGTTCAATCGCTCAGAAGTTCATTAAAAGGTCAAGATAGAAGCCTTTTAATAACTTTACCTAAAGATTAATTAATCAAATCAATCAAATATACTCAAACTTAAGAGAGATCTTTTTACTAAAAACTGTACTGTATTCTAAAGAAAATGATGAAAACTATGATAAATCTTTTGAATATATATTGTAACACAAAAATACAACATAAATTAACAAAAGAAAAAAATAATGCCTGTGATGGATATGTCACTTTAGAAGAATTAGCCACAGCTATAAATAATTTAAAATTAAACAAGAGTCCAGGAATGGATGGATTAAGCACCAATTTTTATAAACAATTTTGGAATTTATTTGGACCAATACTGGTAAAGGTATTTAACACAAGCTACAACAAGCAAACACTTCCCTTTTCTCAAAGACAAAGTATTCTAAATTTGATTTACAAAAATAAAGACCCACTTCACCTCACGAACTACAGACCAATCTCCCTGTTAAATACAGATTATAAGATTCTATCATACACTCTAGCTTGTAGAATAAAAACTGTTAAATTTAATTATTAATTCTGACCAGACAGGATATATTAAAAACAGATACATAGGATTTAACCTACGACAAATACAAGACATAATAGACTATGCTGACAAACTAAACATACAAGGCGCAATTTTATTCATTGACTTTTCTAAAGTTTTTGACACCTTAAATTGGAACTTTATGTATCAAACTTTACATCACTTCGGATTTAATAACTCTTTTATAAACTGGATCAAAACCTTGTACAATCAAATAAATAGCTCAGTGATAAATAATGGATGGATTTCTGCCCCCTTGAAATTACAGAGAGGAATTCGTCAAGGATGTCCTTGCTCTTCGATAATTTTTGTAATAGCAGTTGAAATTATGGCCAATAAGCTAAGAAATGAAACTAATATTAAAGGAATTGAAATTAAATTAGATGGAAAAACACATAATTTGAAAATCTCACAATTAGCAGACGACTCTACACTTTCTTTAAAGTCAACAGAAGAAATATTAATTGCCTTAAACTTAATAGAAATATTTGGATCCTACTCAGGTTTAAAACTAAACAAAAATAAAACAGAAGGTATATGGATAGGAAAACTCAAGCATTGCAAGGAAAAAGTACAAAACATAAACTTTACCAACAAACCAGTCAAAGCTTTAGGTTTATATTTTGGTACAGACAAAAAAGAATGTAACAAATTAAACTGGGAAATAAATATAGAAAAAGCAAACAATTTAATGAAATCATGGGAAAAAAGAAACCTCACTATGTTAGGTAAAATACTCATTGTTAAAAAACTTATAAATCCCAAATTTACATATATAGCAAGTGCTATACCCCTAAACAAAACATTCACAGATTTAATAGAGAAAGAAATTTATCAATTTATATGGGAAGGTAAAAAAGACAAAATAAAAAAAAAACTCTTATTGCAGAATACAACAAAGGGGGATTAAAAATGTTAGATATAAAAAGCTATTTCACAAGTCTTAAAATAAAATGGGTCACTAGAATGCTAGAAGCTACCTCAGAAAACTGGATACTAATACCAAAATTCTTCTTAAACCAATATGGAAAAAACTTTTTAATTTTTAAAATGAATCTAGGAATAGAAAATTTGAAATATCTTGATAAAGTACATGAAATTCCTGAATTCTACCAAGATATTATCAAATGTTGGCTAGAAATTAAAGGAGGAGAAACAAATGATCCAAAAAACCACATAAATATTAGAAATGAAATAATTTGGGGAAATAAACATATCAAGTTAAAAACAAACCACTTATTATGTTAAACTGGATAAACAGCAACTTAATTTATATAAATGACATGGGTATATCTCAGAAAACTACATACTTAATAAACTGAAAATAAAAATTAATTGGATATCGGAAATAAACTCGCTAAAACGAGCCATTCCAAAATAATGGATTAATACCCTACATTCAGAAACTTCTATAAAAACCAAAGTTAACATAAATTGCCACGCAATTAGACTTAGGAACAAAAATATACAAATAATAGATCTGAATAAGGAAAACTTCTATGAACAAATTGTAAATGATAAAACAGAGCCAAACATTGGAATAGAAAAATGGCAGAAAATGTTAAACATAACCTCATTTAATATTGAAAAAACTTTGGAATTCATTCATCAAAGTATTCAAACAAACAATCTAAAAATGTACAGATGGAAGTTAATAAGTAACATTTTACCAAATCAACAAAATCTTTTTACATGGAAAATCACAAAAACACCTGTGTGTCCATTGTGTGGGTGTATTGATACATATCAGCATTTTTGATAGATTGTAAATCCATTGCATCATTTTGGAAAAAAGTTTAGGAACTTTTTAGCAAGATAGGTTATACTAACAAAATGAAACTGGAATTTCTAGTCTTTGGATACAAAATTTGGAATAAAGAATACACTAACTTTAATCATTTATTAACCTTTTTGGGATATTCTATATACAAAGCATTCTATGTCTCACAACAAAGATCAAAGATAGTAGACTATTTCAGCATCTTTAAACATGAATTTAATTTATATTTCAAAAATGACAACAACAATAAAATGTTAACCAAGTTTCAAAAACTTCTGAATGAAGATCAATGAATCTCCCAAAACTATTGCCTTGTACACGTATTTACATCTGTTACTATTTTTACAACAACAATATTCCGATTTACTTTTACTTCCTTGTTCACATTTACCTCCCTTGTTATATCACACCTAACCAAAACAGATATGGCAATATCGTTTAATTTCAATACCGACTTTTAATTAGTAAACACTCACCAATGAAATTGAAGGAACAAATTACGTAAAACATATAATCCATAGGCATAATTCATTTAATACACTGGTCTCAGAGACACGAGCCATGCCATATTTTGTAAAAAACGAATCAAGTATGGAAACGAGCCAGTCGGTTTCCGAACATAGTTAGCAACTTACAGAATCACTATTCATAATGTAATTATTATATTTGTAATACATTAACATAGTTATACATTACCAATATGAAACCCTGTTCATATTGGTATTAACATAACAGGGTACTTTGTCAATGAAAGCTGTAATGACACGGTGAATTTTAACAGCTTTTTGTGCAATAAATTTGTTATTCATGAAAAAAAACTTTACCTAAAGATGTGGGTTCTGAGCATATTCTAGAAAAGTTGGAGGGTGTTTATGGAAATGTTTACACTAGCGAGGCGTGACTTCAAAAATTTTACACTGAGAAACAGCAGCCTAATCAAACTGTGGCCGACTATGGTATGAAACTTGAGTCACTATTGCAATCCGCTATTGAGCGAGGTCATGTAAATCCTGCATCTAAAGATGATATGCTTAGGTCAAAGTTTTAGTCTGGTCTTAGCGATCCCTTATTACGAAACGCAAGCAGGCATAAGTACGACACAATTTCCAATTTTGATAAACTCATGCGCGAGATTCGTGCCATTGAGCTTGAACTAGCAAATTCAAATTCAAATGTTAAAACTAGCAATTTACAGCAAAGTTCTATTTCTGTCGAACTCCAAAAAATTACCGAGGTGTTAAAAAAATTAGACACTTTCAGTCAAAGAATGGATTCTTTGGAATCAGAATTAAAAAGCTTAAAAATCGAAAAACCCAAAAATCCGCCATATCGGGGTAATTATCGGGGAAACCAAAACAACCGGGGTTCAAAATCGATTCCAAAAGGGTCGTGGAAACAAACAAAACCATGTTATAGCACTTTTAGATTGTTGTTCTATGGTATCGACGATTTCCGAATCGATGGTTAAACAAATTAAATCAGTTACAGAGATTAAAGAGATCGGCGATCTCATTACAATAAGTGTAGCTTTCGGTGATAAGTTACCATATTTAGGTTATGTTGAAGTTCACTTGAGAATACCTTTCATGAATAACGAAACTTTTCCTGTTCTCATGTTGGTAGTTCCAAGAACTGAATATAACCAAAAGGATTCTGTGATTATTGGTACAAATGTACTAAATGTTTTAAAATCTTATACAGAAGAGAATGATAGCATTCATCCTGAATGGAATGTAGCCTTTCAGTCACTAACAAACTCAATTCTTGTCCGTTCAACTAACAAAAAGCCCATTACTCTAATGCCAATGTCAAGTAAAACTATGTCAGGTATAGTGCGTAATGGAAACGGTGCAGCTGTTACTGTCGTTACGGAAAGTGTCCATAGTCAGTTTTCGGACGGTGTAATGGTGTGTCCAAGGGTTGTTCGAATGAATAAAGAGGGAAAATGTCGAATTCCTGTAAGGTTGTGTAACATGACGACAAGGGTAGTTAAGATAAAACCAAAATCAATACTGTGCGGTGTTAGTGAAGTCAAGAGTGTTACGTCACGCTGATCCTTTCAACGAGGACATCAAGGTTAAACCGGATCGAGACGTTGATACAAACATACATATTGTCCGTGACGATTTAGACACGCTTGGTTTTAAGTTAAACGCCGACTTATCGGAAGAAGTCAAGCAGTTTTAATATGAATGTAGGCGCAGCCTAAATGCGAGCATCGCACATTGTTCATGTCGTTACTTCAAAGCCCCCTAACTGTGCCTCTACATTCCATTGATGACGTGACGTATTATTGTGTTGGTGACGTCAGAAAACTCAATTTCAAATACAGCGTTATAGATTGAAAAAAAATTGTCTGGCAATTTTGTAGTAATTTAAAAAATAAACACTTTAATTTTATCGATGTCAAAATTTTTTTTTTCAACTGTTATATTTTATATTTTTTCGTTCGTCTACAATATTTTCTTCGGATAGCTCAGCTACCATCTAAAATGGATTTGTTCATATGGATCACGTGACTTTTTTTACACACACGCATGTAACCGTATAGCTCGGATCTGCGATGCTTGCTTTAAACTTATCGGTAAGTGGAAGTCCATTTTTTGAACGGGACCTACCGATTTAGGTTTTACGACACTTGTAGAACACGAGATAAAGTTGAGCGATGAAACTCCGTTTAAAGAACCTTATTGACGCATACCTCCGTCAATGTTTGACGAAGTCCGTGAACATTTGAAAGAGATGTTAGATGCGGGTGCAATTCGGGAGTCAAATAGTCCGTTTTCGAGCAACACCGTTCTCGTTCGGAAGAAAGAAAACTCTTTGCATCGATTTCCGAAAATTAAATTCTCGTACTATTAAGGATGCCTATCCGACCCCTAGAGTCGACGATACAATCGATTGTTTGGCTGGCTCTCAGTTCTTTTCCAAAATCGACCTTAGATCGGCCTACTGGCAATGTGGAATAAAAGAGTCCGATAAATACAAGACCGCCTTTTCAGCTAGTCCTTTGGAATTTTACGAGTGTAACCGGCTTCCTTTCGGGTTAACCAACGCGGTTGCATGTTTCCAGAGACTAATGGAGAACTGAAATTTAATATTTAGGATTTATTGTATCCGGGGAAGGAATTAAACCGGATGACGAGAAGATCAAATCCGTCAAAAATTGGCCGGAAATAAAAAACGTGAAGGATTTGCGGAAGTTTCTAGGTTTTGCGTCATATTATCGGAAGTTCATTTAAGACTTCGGCAAAATAGCTAGGCCGTTAAACGATCTCCTTGTCGGTCACCCAACGAATAAATCAGGTGCTAAAAAGTCCAAGTCAAAACCTAAGACTCCCTGGCGTTGGACAAGTATTGAACAACAAGCGAGAGATACTCTTATTGAAAAACTAACCTCTCCTCCTATATTAGCGTATGCGGATTATAGTCTTCATTTCGAAGTACACACTGACGCTAGTTCAGAAGCACTAGGGGCAATATTATATCAGCGTCAAGACGGTGTTGATAGGGTGGTAGCTTACGCAAGTCGTGGTTTACGCGGATCAGAAAAACTTTCCCCTGCACATAAAAGGGAATTTCTAGCTTTAAAATGGGCTGTAACCGACAAATTTCATGATTATTTGTTTGGTAGCCGTTTTGAAGTTAAGACCGACAATAACCCGTTAACTTGTGTGTTGGATAAAGCAAAACTAGACGCGACTACTCAACGATGGGTAGCTTCGTTGGCTGACTATGACTTCATTATAACCTACCGGAGTGGTAAAACTAACGTTGATGCTGATATGTTATCAAGATTGTCTCAACCAACTAAGTCAGTTGACAGAAATGTTATAAAAGCAGTTTGCACTTCGGCACTAGTTTCAGACAGTCCTAGGGTAGAATCTGTATTTTTAGCTAAAGATACCGAAGGGTTGGAGTCGTTTTCACCTTTAGATCATACTATTAGTGATATAGTTTGGGCACTTGAACAGAACGCTGATTTAAACATTTCTCAAGTAATTGATATATTTTTGTCTGGTCGAAAACCCTCGAAGAGGATTTTAGCAAAAAAATCTAAAGAGGTTAGAAGGATTTTGAACGAGTGGGAAAAATTGTCATTGAGAGGAGTCTTGTATAGATCTTGTAATTTGAATGGCGAGAAGGTACAACAGTTGGTATTACCTGAGGTGTACCGAGATGTAGCTCTTACAGGCTTGCATGATGATGTCGGCCACCAGGGTCGTGACCGTACGTTGTATTTGGTCAAATCTCGATTTTATTGGCCAGGTTTAAAGATGTTGAGAGGAAGGTATCAACATGTACTAATTGTATAATGAGGAAGTCGAAGGTTCAAAGGTCTGCTTGTTTAGTGAACATACAATCCAGTCAACCTCTCGAGTTGGTTTGTTTAGACTTTTTATGACTAGAGAGATCAAAGGGAGGCTATGAAAACATACTCGTTATTACCGATCATTTTACGCGATTTGCTCATGCTATTCTGACAAAAAACAGTCCGCTCACACAACAGCAAGAGTTTTATGGGAGAATTTTATACAATACTATTCTTTTCCCGCTCGATTGCACAGCGATCAAGGAAGAAACTTTGAATCCAAAGTTATTAGGGAACTGTGCAACCTAGCTGGAATAAAGAAATCTCGTACAACCCCATATCATTATCAAGGGAATGGGCAGGCAGTGTGAGAGTTTCAATCAAACGCTTCTTAATATGCTTGGTACATTGAATGAGTTTTTGTTTCGCCTCTTGTACATGCCTACAACGCAACACGTCACGAGAGTACGGGGTATAGTCCTCATTTCTTGTTGTTTGGGTGGCATCCGAGGTTAGCGATTGACGCGTTTTTCGGTACTCAGACGGACTCGTTAGCCGATAGATCGAAAGATTCGTATGTTCAGAAACTTGGACGAAGACTTCAGTTTGCATATAAAGCCGCCGAGAAAGAAGCAGAGAAGTCGAGTAAGCGACACAAAGCTAGATATGATTTGAGAGTTCGTAGTTCCGTTCTCAGTCCGGGTGATCGAGTTTTACTTAAAAACGTAGGCCTGAGAGGGAAACACAAACTCGCAAATAAATGGGAACGTATCCCATATACAGTTGAGTCGAAACCCGATTCAAGTATTCCAGTTTGTGTCGTGAAACGTGAATATGGCCAAGGCAGTACAAAGACAGTGCATAGAAATGTGTTACTTCCGATTGGTTCTTTACCCCTGTATGAGAAAATTTCTAACATCCCGTTCCAAAGATCATTCGTCGTCAAACATGACTACACCGGAAAAACCGTTGGAAAAGCAAGAATGTTCTAACTTTTCTGACGATTCCAATTTACAGTTACATGAAGAACCTGACTTATCAGAGGATTAAGAATGTTTTGTATAGTATAGAAATACCGTAAAATACGTGGTGGTAAGAAAAGAACTTAATCCTTTAGCGGCTGAATTTACGCTTTTTCGAAATGCGGGAAATACGCGTTCCGACGCTCCGGTCGATTCTTATGAATTACCCCAGCCTTGTTTATCACCGTCAAGTTCAGACAGAAAAAGTCCGTCCTTTGATCTCTCTGGCCCTCAAGGTCCAGATATTGAGGGGATAAATCAGTCTAGTTTTGAAGATAGTACTAGTTCAGGTTCTGTTCCAAGTAATTCTGGTAGGTTAGTCAGGAGAAGTGGCAGGAATATAAAACCTCCGGACAGATATCGAGATTTTATTTTTTACTGATTCCTAAATTTTTATGTTGGATTGACTACTGCGAGACAATTGCCACCAGCTAGTTCAATTTAATACTTTTTTTCTTAAAGAGTTAAGCATTTTTCTGTTGTTTTTATTCTTCAGATCATGAATTCTTATGTATATTGTTCCAGTAGAGGCAGATGTTTACAGGACTTGCAGTGTGCGAGAGTTGTTGTAAAACCTGGTGTCAAGTTATTAAAATTATTTGACATTGCTAAAAGGGACTTGAGTTTGGTTGAGGGGACAAGAATTGTGTATTTTGTTTGTGGTATTCCCGATATGTGCACTCTTCTTAGAGATGGACGTCCGTTTTACTAGGAATCAATTATTAATATCAATATAAGCGCGGATTCTATTGTTGACACCAATAAAACTAATATTGAAACTGTTTATAAGGGTTTACGGGATATGGGTTTTCCAAGCTGTATTTTCTACTATCTGTGCTATAACCATCACAGATTGGCTAAACGTAGAACCACATTCCTCAGGCACAAGTCCCAGTAACTGTCCATGCAGGATAGATTAAATTCTGTCATTTTAATTTTTAATAGATTCATAACTGAATTTAATAGTCAGCATGATTTATGTACACCATTTCTACATAGTTATTTACATCAGAAATATTCTAATAAAATTAGATATAAATATACAAAACTTGTAGATGGGCTACATCCGTCACCAGATCTGGGAGAAAGATGGACGTCACATCTATGGAAAGTAATACTGGACAATGAATCAAGAGATAAAAATTGATTTAGTATTTTTAGTTAAATGTGTGTATATATTCATAGTATCGAGGCATTTGCCACATACTTATGATGCTTATATATACATTTTTTTAATTTGTTTTTATACAAATGTATACATTAAAATTCGGGGACGAATTTTTGTCCTGAGGGGGGACTATGTCATGGGAAGCTAATTATTTCATTTAAATTGGAAGCTTTCCGATTGGTGTGTTCAGATATTTAATTCGTTTCATTATCATATATCATTCATATATATTCGTCATTTCATATTGATGCTTGACTAATCAACCGTATATTCAAGTCAAACACGCCTTTGCATGTTTTTCATACAAACCTAAAGTCAAACACACCTTTGCATACTTTTCGCATCTGTTTAATTAATTAAAACACCTGTAGTCATTCCAACACTGTACGTGGGTCTGAGTGGACTATTTTGAAATAGTTCCCTGTTTATTTACAGGTCAGTTTATATGTTATTAGATTGCTCAAATGAGATTTGAATGTTTATATTGAATTAAATTATAATGTAAATATATTATAATTGTTGTAATATTGTTTATTTACAGACAAATAAAATATTTGGGTAATAACTTATTATTTACGCCATACAAGGGACAATAACCCGGCGACATGTGTAATACGGAATATTTTAAACTGACATGTTTCACAATTCGAGCATTCTCTGTAAATGTATTTTTATCATGCCATTTCTGACCTTTCAATTTTTGCAATGTGCCATGTTTACCATTTTATAAATATCTCCAAAATAAACAACAGTTTTTGTATAGCTTCCTTTTTCGGATAAAGATGTTTACATATCTCTCACAGGCATTGTACCTCGCTTTAATTCGTTCAAACCTTCATAATTCGAGTCCGTAACGTCTTAATTTGGAAAGC
The DNA here is from genome assembly GCA_944474755.1 of Limnoperna fortunei. NCBI lineage: Eukaryota > Metazoa > Mollusca > Bivalvia > Mytilida > Modiolidae > Limnoperna > Limnoperna fortunei. The sequence goes on from OX104123.1 coordinate 64,748,695, forward strand.
GACATTTTTGCATTTTGTTCAGTTCTGAAATTTTAATGCAGTTCTTTCATAGTTTTGTTTAGTACAGTTGCTTGATTTCGCGATTTTCTACTTATATATTTTGTGATTGGTAACATTACTGAATTCGATACATCTTGCAAGAAATTTCTGCAATTTCGGGGGTATTGTCTGGTCTGGTATTGTTTTTCCTATATTCTGCGTCTTGAGGCTGTCAATTCCTAATTCCATAGTGCCATGTGCATGTCTGGAATACGCTATTTTGCCGTATTTTCCTTTGATCTTTAAGTATTATCCCATTTCACTCTACTAGTAAAATAAAATTGTAAAATCGTTTTTAATTTTTTGAGAAAATGTTTCCAATTCAATAGGTTTAAGACCTTCAATACACAAAATGTTCAAAGATTGTGTGCATCTGCACCCCACTGCAGCCACATGCACGCAATGGAGGGAATAATTCAAATGTATGGAATACTTCTTTTGATATGGATGCATTTGTTCATAACATTGTCTAATATTAAGAGCAAGAATATAAACTTAATTATTGGGCATTTAAAGAATTAGATATTCTGAATGAAAATTCTATCAAACATGAAACTATATCTGTCTTTCATAATAGTAATATACCTAGTAGTCTAGTTGCCTCATCTAGCAACACAGCTACCAATTTTGCATCTAGATTCGTGGCAAATGATGAGATTACAATTTTTGGAAGATCGTGAAAATCTGAACACAAAAGAAAAATGAATGGTTGTGTTAATGTCTATAAATACTTTTTAAAAAGTGTAAAAAAAATGTGTCGTGTGGAATTTATGATATTGAACCAAAAACTCTTGATGAATATTTACAAGAATTTGTTATTGGTTTGCCAAAGAAAAAACGTAAGCCAGGTGAATCCAATTAATACCAGCCAAATACTCTCGACAGCTATTTCAATATGATCAGTAGATTTTTTAACATACATCAAGTGAGAGATTTACAGTCATGTGACTGTTTGATTGTAAAGAAAAACGTATGAAAAAGATGGGCAAGGGAAACCGTCCGAATGTGTCAGATGCTGTGGACCTTAAGAAAACCATGATCGAGTAAGGCGAAATGGACATTAACAACCTTGAGGGATTAATGACACTGTTGTTGTATTTGAATACCCACAATTTTGCTCTAGGAGGTTGTCATGAGTTCAGACATTTGAAATGGGGCGATATAAAATATGTTAGCAATGACAAGGAAAAATTCCCCACATATAATGAAAGGCTCACAATAAGGAGAGATAGATCCAACAGTAAACATATCAGAGCGTATGCCCCAAAGTCATCTGGAAAATTCCCGAAAATGTCATGCGAGTGCATATAAATTGGTATGATTTCCATGCAGATGGACCTGCTACAGAGTGTCGAGGGTTTTCTACGGGAACTCCAGCTTCCTCCCCAATGAGAACTGGACACCATGATACAGCTGAAAAATTGCAGAAAGTGGCGTTAAACAACATTTAAACAAACAAACAGATTGACCTGCTTGTGCTTAAGGATGTCTGACTTTTATTTCTTATACATTTCTTTATTTGATTATGTATTCTTGACTTAAGACCCACCCAACACTTTATAATCTGTTAGAGCAGGAAGCAATGGTTGACAAATGTGTCAGTGATTTATGTACCAATGAAATACTAAACCTAACATCTCATTAATTTTCCAGTATAATAGTACTTCATCTGTTGTAGTGCCGTGTAGGGGTCAATATATTGAAAGATCAGTGAACCAGGAATTTTGATTTCAAATAAAAATATCTAATCGAGTTGAAACAACAAATTTGTGAATCTATGTAACATTCTGATTTACAAATACAGATAGGTATAAAATTTAAAAAGAGTTGTCCCTTAACACTTGTAGAATATCATATTACCTGCACCAGTATCTAACCCTTAATTCCCCCTGGTTCCAGTCAATTGCAATCTGTAATTCAACAACTTACTGTAGACACGACACGGAAGAGAGTCCCAAGGTATAATAGGAGCGATTTATGGTAGAAATATGTAATCACATGATCAACAAAATTACTAAGGGTTTCAAAAATTTTCATTCACAACAATGCACTGTGAGGAACCAACTTGCTGAGACCTAGGGGATAATTTGCTTGTCCGGACAGGAAGTGTAAAAAACTCCAATTCCGGTATATCTAAAATTGAAATCATACAGTGCGACGTCAAAAGTATTTCACGCTTGATATTTTTTACATTATATTTCATATATATTCACATTTTTTTTCAAAAATTATTACCATGCCCTTTTTTTCAAAGATTTGTGTGAACTAAAAACCAACAGATGCAGCAAGTTAAATTTTATATTGTGGCATCATAAAATATTTGATAGTTTGATTTACACAAGCGAAATATTTTGTGAATCAGTTTACTTGATAATTTAACACAATATACTGTGAAATACTTTTTATTCGTTGGGTATCAATTTTCGTGGTTTTCGTGGAGGCCTCAGACCACGAAATTAAAAATCCAACGAAGAATAAAACTTCATTAACAGATGGGAACTTGTGAAAAACGATCTGAAAATGTCCGAGATCGGACATTTATTTGTACATGTAATATATGATTTTGTAGTTCGATCCATTACTAACGTTCTTCTCAAAATCCATTTTAATGATTATGTTACAGGTTTCATGTTCGAATTGTGTTTTTATTACATGTAGATGTTATTTAATTGTAAAGCGTACGAATAAACATCGACTTCCGGTCAAGGTGGTGATATATGAGGTGTTCATTTTTGATGTTAAAACGTAACAAATTATTATCGGAATTATGAGTTTGGTTGCTCCTTTGAACATAAATTAAAATAACAAATAAAATATTTAAAGATAACCTATACTTAATCTTTATTAGTGCATATCAATGACACGCTATATCAAATGGATGTTGTGATAATACCGATCATGGCACAAATGACATTAAATTACACCTTTGTAACAGTTATTTATTGCTACTCAACACATAAAGTGACAAATGCCCTTCGGTTAGGAATGCTTCTATAGATAACAATTAGAGAATTATATAGACTCAAAGTAGTTTTTATTGCAATTAATCAATTATACACTACCTTGTTTATAATTAGCTTACCACGCGCGTAAACAACATCATGTTATGAAACTGGTGAAAATTATTCTACTGTAATAATTTATTTTGATCGCTACCTCACTTTTTGCATTTTCGGAAACCGTCAATCCACGAATTTATGAACCAACGAACATGTAAAATTTCACCAAACCACGAAAATTGATACCCACGAATTTAAGTACTTTCACAGTATTTTGTTAATTTGTTCTGCGTGTTCTACTCCCGTACAAAAAAGAACCAAGAGGTTTTATCAGGTCTCCAAAAAAGAAACAAATATATTCTGCATATTTTGGTTTTTATTTCATGAATATCTGTTAAGAAATGGTCTGGAAATAATGATATCAATTTATAGGAAAATTGCAATTCGTGAAATACTTTTGATGTCGCACTGTACATTTTGTGGACCCCAGGTTGCATCTGTCTCATATTAAATAACATTTCTAAATAAAGCTCCTGTGACAGTAATCACAAGGCCATGCATGCTTAAAAAAAAAACCCCTTTGAATTAAATTACCTGTTCCAATGGGTAACACAATTCCAGTGGTGGCAAAAACTTGATTAACATGCAGCTCAGTTAATCTACGGTCAACCTTTCTGCTGGTGGTATAATTGTGTGAAGAAAGGGTGTTCGGATCTTTACAAAACACTGCCCGTTGTCTGTAATAATACCGGTTTTCTAATGTTTTGATATGATTACTGCAAAGTTGGGGTGGACCATACTGGGAGGGTTCCCAGTGCTGGACCCACAGAGCAGCCTAGCGCGTCCCCGGTTGGCGGATAGGGGAGACCCTCTCGTTGGGGGGGTTGTCAGGTCATAATACGGAAAGCCTGCCCGCGGACCGTAGTGGGTAACGTGTTTGGAGAGTGCCACGCTCCTTGCACGATAAAGACCACTTTTGTAGATTTAGAAAAAGAGTAGGCTCATTGTAGCCGCTACAAAAGACTAAATTTTCCGCTCCTACCCAAAACTCCATACTTTTCCAGTGGCACTCAAAATTGTATTCCCTGTGACCCATCCCACCCCCATTTTCCGTTGATTTATTGTTTTTTGTTAACTTGTTCCCGTCCTGAATATAGCTGAAATACTGCTCGCTGGACGTAAAGCAGACATCCAATCAATCAATCAATCAATCAATCAATCAAAAAGAAATAAAATAATCTAAAGTATAACCAAGGTCTAAAGATTAAATGGACAAAGGTTCTACTGGAATTTCAATGATACTGGAAAATTTGAGTTGCAGGTAGTGCCAAAATCAAAAGTTGAAAAATGAGTTTGCAGCAGACAGCTTTCTTCCATGTTATTATACTATTGTACCTTCACACTAAAGAGTTCTTGTTTACACAAGGGAGGTAAATAATTTACCGTACTTTTGTAAAAAAAACAATACAATATTTTACAGCATTTTTTCCTAACATAAAGGCTTGATTCCCATAATGTTTTACTGATTTATGAACACAAATATCAATTCTTAATAAAAATAGTTTTGTTGAAAATGCATGCATTATTTCAAAATTCATCTTGAAATTTGTGCTTTTTGTAGGTAAATGTTGGAATTTTTGGTTGGTTTCCATGACAACCAGACATATAAAAAAACAAATATTGGTATTTTTTTAATAGTTTCCCTTTATGTAACACTTTCATGAGTTTTGGGCCAAAGCTGTCACTATGCTGCCAAAGTGTTTCAAGTGCTTACAAAGAATGGTTATTAAACATAATATGCCGTCCGGTAAATCCTTCCACCTAAGCATACATTTTGCGATTCGAGGTACATGTAACAGAAACATAATTTCTTCGATATTTGTTAATAAATCTTTAAAGTAGATATAATTTGAACTGTATGCCTTTGAACTAATTTTCACGAAACACAACGCTCACCACCACGCAAATAACGAAGCATATGTGGCTTACGTGTGTTTACATCCGGTTAATCAGCTCATGAATATTAATGAGATGATTGGTAAAATCGAAACATGTGCTTCGTTTCGTTTGGAATATTTCTTGCAACGAGATCGTAATTTTTCGTTGATAGAGTTGTATGTTCATTTTATATTTATCTAAAATTTGCAATGAATTTCGAAGATGTTCAGTCTTTTAGCAACTGAATACCACGCGTAACAGTTGAAAGACACGGAAAATAACGTTACTGAAAGTGGGCTGGTTTACAAGCGGAATTAGCAACCTCGAGTGATCTATCGTTTTTTGGTCCTTGCGAGATAGGGACCCATTTTGTAGAGTTCAACAAACAGTAGGCTCATTGTCCTCGTTGCAAAAAGCCAATGTGCCGTCTCTACTGGACGCTCCAATACGTTTCCAGTTGCAGTCAAAATTGTGTTCCCTATATCATATACCTCCCCCTTTCTGTTGATTTCTTGTTTGTTAACTTGAAAATAGCTGAAATATTGCTCGCTGGACGTAAAGCAAACATCCAATCAATCAATTAGTGGCGTTGCTTGCCGAAACCTCGGAAACCAAGGCTTTACATTATTTTGCAACAAACAACAAAAATATAATTCTGTTTCACTAAAATTTTATTCGCATAGGGTGGGCCTCGGTGGCCGAGTGATCAAGGTAGTTTGTCTACTATTGATCACGTGGTCTGTCAACACTGAGATTGCGGGTTCGATTCTCACTGCATGCAGGGTGTACTCGACTCCAATTTTAATTGACAAGGATTGCCAGTTTTCCTACCGCAGGTCGGGGGTTTTCTCCGGGTACTCCGGCTTCCTCCCCCAATAAAAACTGGACGCCATGATATAGCTGAAAAATTGCTGAAAGTGGCGTTAAACACCATAAAACAAACAATATTCGCATAGGTTTGTAATTACATGCAGAAAATGCTAGATCTGTGGATCTTGCAGGGGTATTAGCTACCTGGACTCCCTATCAGGTGTTTGCCTTGGACGCACTGATTGTCCCTCGCAGATAGAAAACGATAGAAACCTTAGAACATTACATAAATACATGCATACATGTACTAAAGCTATGTTGATCTGAATTTGTTAGATCCCTCTAATTTTATCTTAAAGAAATGAAGCGAGTACTGTTACCAGAAACAAGTCTGGGATGTTATTGATAAATTATTAAAGCCCCAGTCACATTAGAGCTTACGACCACTTGCGTCCACCGGCGACGCGTAAAACCAACGATCATCGGCGATTGTCTGCGACCAAACCCTCTTTGCGCAGAAAAATTTACTACCGCGATTATCGTACGACCAGTTATTATTGACAATCGTACGACAACTTGTCGTAAGACCATCGCACGATTACTAAATACTACTCAAGACTATCAGTGACTAATAATGTCACGTGGTCTGTGTCTTGTCACAGGAAATCATTAACTAGTCTCTGACGATCGTACGATGGTTGCAATTTATCGTAGAGAAGTCGCTAATTGTCATTTGTAATCGTTGGTGGTCGTAAGACAAGTCACTACTAATCGCACGATGATCTTAAGACTTTGGAAAGACTACCTGCGACCGAGGGACAAGGACATCGGCGCCGACCAGTTGAAGATTATTACAGACTTTCGAACGACGATCGTGCGACAGCCTAAGACCTTATAAGATCACTAGCGACCTGTTTGATCGCAAGGAGGTTTTTGTGCAAGCTCAAAAACATCTCTGCGACTGAAATTGGTCGTGGGACCTTAATAAGATAACCTGCGACTGTCGAAGATCACCGATGACCGTCGTAAGACTTTTTAAAGATTCTTCGCGACCAGAGGTCACTGGTGATCGTCAACTGGTCTTAAGTGGTCGTAAGCTCTAATGTGACTGGGGCTTAAGATGTCTGTTCTACTCAAATGCAAACACATTTGAATAGATTATAGTGTATTAGTAATACAACAGTCAGTGGAAACCTTAACACAATCGAACTTATTTGTGTTTTGAACTAGGCCTTATATTGTGTTCACATAGATGTATTATGAGACATCGCGTCTCATGATGATCAATCAATTAAAGCAATACTCATATGTCACTGAAACCAAAAAAATATTTAAAATCCAAATGATTAATATGATGTAGAACTTTCGTCATCAAAATTCCAATACATTATAACAAAATCCACTGAAGGCCATCAAAAACCGGACTACTTGAATAGATTGATGGATCGCTGTTACCAATATAAACGCTGCAGAAAAAACTATACAAGGATTTAGTTTTTTTAAATCTTAAGTGGCTAACCATTTTAAGGCCAAGTTGAACGCGGTTAAATTGGTAATTTATTTATCGTTTCACACTATACATATACAAATGTGAGATATTTTCCAGCACTGGCAACATTCATATAAATATGCATCTAGCTCCGATTTTGGAATCAAAAGTATACACATTAGGCTGTGCGTTCATTTTATTCAAGCCAACAAAATTTACTCGTCATCTTCCACTGAAATGTACTTATTGTTTGTAGAGGTTACAGTAACTTGAAACCAATTTCAATCTATTGAGAATTGAAATCAAACATTGTGAAAAAAATGTTGATAACATGCTTCGTAATCATTTTCTGTCCATCTGCATATTTGTCAATGCCTCGGCATATTGACACAAACAAATCGCCCTGGAGCAATGTCTTCTTTCAACCGCAATAGCAAGTCTTTTTTCTAGAAAATCAATTAAGTATTTGGACGTTAGGCTTGTCAGGATTTTTAAAGCGTCCTCCTGAAATTATATTGTATACTGTTTGTATTATAAGGTCTTGTTACATGCGTTTCTAACGTTTTAAAGCAATCATTATTAATAAAGTGACAAGTATAAAATATATAAAAAGTACAACAAGTAAACAAAATAAATCTGAAAATAATGTAACAATAGTAATAATATATCACGTACATTGAAATCTTTTTCAATTTCGATAGGTTGGTCAGTATGTATGTGAATGTCATCTGTCTGTAATGCAAAGTTGATTTCGTCGCCAGAGAGATTTTCAAAAATTGTCTTGAGACGTTCAGATGTATACTTCTGCAAATAAAAGTACATTTCAGTATTAAATATATGTGAAATTTTGACAAGTACATTGATTAGGCAGGGAAACAAATGCGATTTAATTAAATCCAATCTTTTGTATACTTCAATTGATTGATTGATTAATTGATTGATTGACTGACTGATTGAAGACTCTTGAACACAAAATGCAATAGGACGAAAAGCTTAAACTAATCATGTTATTTCAAGAAAATTAACCTTAAGACCTCGACAATTCTACCTTATTATTGTATCCATTAAGATTGAATGCTTTTGTCTGTTGTGTTAACTGGTATCTTTAAAGGTTTTTGTTTGTCAATCGACCCGGTGAAAATCGATTGCGTTTTAACTGAGGTTAGAACGCGTTTGGCCACACTGGCGTATGACTTTGTTGCAGGAGATGAGAGATTATTTGTTGTATTATACAGACGGCGAGCCTCAGGGTATGAGATGTTCTTTTCACTTTTTAATTTTTGTATTTTGTTTCCTTTTTAAAGTGCTGACAATCGTTGAATGAGGACATGTGGGCTTCAACACAAGTAGCACCCTTTTGTGTTTTAGTGCAGGTAAACCCCTCATGTCCTTCTTCTGCACACTTAAAACAATTCAGGTGACCTCTGCACTGTCCCTTTCCATCTCGAACGTTTGAAACTTAATGCAACGCTCAGGGTTAGAGATGTATGCGCTGACTTTTGCTTTGTAGAGACCAATCTTGATGGACTCGGAGACAGTGGGTGCATTGAAATTCAACAGGAAGGTGTTAAGTTTATCCTGAACACCATGTCTGTAAGCAATAAATATTTTCACTTTTGTAACACCCTGACGCTCTTGTTCTAGATTTCGTCGTCCGATAATTCCGCGAGGTCTTCGCCTCGGTAACTAATACTCTATTGACTCGAGTTTAATGTTCTGTGGGGTGAGCTAGATATTCTAAATCTACGATTTTTGAAAGTAAGTAAATTTAAAGACTCGTGTTTTCTATTGCAGTCAATAAGGAGAGAAGGGAATTTCATTTTGGTCACGTTTTTAATATCTCAAGCACAAACTTAATAGCTTTTTCTATGATGAAAGGAGATACATTTGCCAAATGTTTAGTTTGAGTCTTTACTAGATAATACAATGAATTTAGGCCAATTTTTGTCAAGAACTAACTTAAGAGGAAAGTCATATTTTTCTTTTTATCTTAGCCTTTTTGTATTTAATTGGGCGTTTCGGAAGCCATGATGAGAACAATGCGGTTCACCACTCTTGTCACCCGCCCGCCACGGAGTGCCAACAGGGGCGCTACTGCGGATCATCAGCAGAAAGCGTCAGGTGGTTCCACGAGTGGTATTGTAAAATAGATGAATTTCCCAGCGAACGCATGATTCGTGCCAGAGTTAACTGGCGAAACAACCGTTCGAAACCCTATCTACTTGATTGACCCATGAGCCTCCGCCTTTATAACAGATTGTAACTGAACAACTTTGTTACTAAGATTCACAAGATATAATAAAGTGAAAAGAAGAATGACGAAAAGCTTCTTAAGGGCTCGGCATGACCAGCCGATTGACCGAACCGTGTCCATCCGGTCTCCCGTCTAGTTGAAGTCAGGGCTAAAAGTGGGGTGTTGAAAATCGAAACCAACTGATCCACACTAATGGATACAGCAGAGAGGGGTCTCTCAACCACCAGGATCCCTTCCTCCTCCATCGCCGGTTGCAACACACGGCGAACATGTCCCGGCCTACTGAAATTCCGTCCTGTAATCGACAGGTCAAGTTTTACATCTGTTAACAGACTCCTACTGCAGGCTGAGGAAACCGTGGGCCTATTATCTTGTGCCCCAGGTCCCACACGGGTCAGTCGAGTCCCAAACAAAAAAAATATTTCTGTATTATAACCTGACAACCTTGTAGCACCTAACGATAGGGAATTTCCCGTTCTAATTGGGCATGAGCATGGCAGATCGGTATGTGCAATTTAGAAACAATTGCAGGACCCAGCATATTTTATTCCAGGTTTTGTTCAACGCAAGCTCAAATATGTTCTATTAATCATCTAGAAAAGTGGTGGATATATTCTGTATTTGCAATTGTAACTATCTTCCTGGTTGGATTAATTGATTAAATGTTTACTTTACGTCCAGCGAGCAGTAGTTCAGCTATATTCAGGACAAGAGCAAATTCAATAGGAATATATGGATTTTGTAAAGGACATGTATAATTTATAAGGCCTTAGTGTCGGAGCAAATTTTAATATTTGAACGCATAAAGAATTATTAAACCAATCTTGAAAAGAGTGATTAAATGTTTACTAACCCAATATAATGATGGAGGAAGACGGAAAATCAACTAAAGAGTTCTTTATCGTACAGTTAGCATGACACTCATCAAACACTACGCGAATGCATCAATGAAATTAGTGGCGGGCGAATGGTCAGAACATCTTTACCAAACCAATATAATGATGGAGTAAGACGGAAAATCAACTAAAGATTTCTTGATCGTACAGTTAGCATGACACTCACCAAACACTATACGCGATGTTAAGTAATTAATGTTAAAGATTATGTATATTTAGAAACACAGTTTTTTATATACTGTATAATTTAAAATAAAATTGCTGTACCATTTAAATCGTGCAGCGTACTTACCAAACAAGGGATCCAGTCATAAAATACGATAGCCATCTAAAAATGTATTAAGGAAGAAAAATTCAAGACTTTTTTTTATTTTGTAAAATTTGTCAAAAGTATGAATACAAATAAAATGCTAATGAATTTGAGTGTTACATGCGGAAATGTTGCGACATAATGCCGAAATTGACATACACAGCGCTTTAAACAGATAATTTAATTAAATCAAATTTATATTGTGGCTATCAACGTAACTGAAGGGCATGTTGGAAAGATGAAAAACATAAGGCCGTGCAACTACGCAATGACATACCTAAAGCAACATGTGTGGACTGCATGCTAATGCTTACTAGTGATACCCCAACTTTCACTAATATGACCTTGACAAGTATATTCGGTAGAAAGAAAGTGGATGACAAAAGAGCATTAAATCCCTGTACACCATATGATATTATAGGATAAATGAATATGCAAAATATCAGGCTTCTGCATCTAATACATGCTTGTTCAAGCATATCAACTATATGTAAAAAGTATTTGGCAAACAGGAGGTAGATGACCAATGAGCATGACATTGCTATACACCATATTGCACTATACAATAAAGCAAAATCTAAAATATTAGGCTTCTGCATCCTTTAGTTGCTTATTAAACTGCGACAGAAATTTTTGTTACTTACGGACGGAAGATCAAACATTATACCCGCTCTTCTTCAAAGTGGGAGTATAATAAGCGATACTGCAATGTTCTAAGATGTACATTTGTGTTATTTACAACACGGGATTATGTATTAATCCGTTCTTTTGACGGTTGATTAAGATGTTGCTTACAAGCGGGGACAATATTTTATCTATAGCTATTTATAAACCATGATTGATTGATTAATTAAATGGCAGCGAGAAGTATTTAAACTACAAGAAACAATTAATCAATTTGGGAATCAGAACATAAAAGGCAAAAAAATTGACTGTCCCTAAAAATTTGGAGTAGTGGGTTTTGGTGGAAAACTTGTCTTTTAGAAGCAACTATAACGTTGCACATCCACTCTTTTTTAAATCTAAAAATGGTATACTTCAGATTGGTTGATTGATTGATGTTTAACGTCCAGCAAGCAATATTTCAGCTATATTCAGGACGTGAGCAATTTTATAAATTGATGATGTTTAATAATGAGAAAGTTGGCATAGAAACAACCCTGTCGAAATATAGTAAAACTGTAATCTCACACAATAGTATGAGGGTATATACACATAAAATAACGTGATAAAAATAATAAAATATTAAATAACAGCATAGTTATGATATGAGATTATATTTTATTATACAAATTAATTTCCTTTAAGAACTGTAGAATCTTGTCGCCAGCGACATTTGTAAACAAATTAAAGTAAGAATTCACAGAATAAAAACGTTCCCGCATGTGGGCCACGTCAACACAGTCCATCAAGACATGCTTGATTGTATACGGACTGTCGCATGGCACACACTCGGGTCGTGGTTCACCATTTAAAATATAAGTGTGTGTCGTCCTGGTATGACCAAGACGACACCTAGTTAAAACTACTTGGTCTCGACGACTTCCATATGATTTAAAATTATTTGCATGCAGAAGTGGTTGGATCTCAAGAAGATTATTATGCACTTCTAAATCCCAACCACTTTGCCATGTACTAAAAATATATTTTAAAATAAAGGATTTAAAATCAGTAAAAGGCATTTTACAATTAATGATATCATTATTTAAAGCATTCTTAGCTTCCCTGTCAACGACTGTGTTTCCATAGATTCCAACATGACTTGGAATCCAGAAAAACACAACTTCTTTACCCAAAGTTGTCAGCGATTTATAAATTTGAATTATTTTTAAAATAAATGGATTTTTAATTTTACAATTTTCAATTGCCTGAAGACATGACAAAGAATCGGAGCAGATAACAAATTTACTCTCAACTGACGAAGCAATAATTTTTAGTGCAAGAAGGATAGCTTGCGCTTGTGCACTAAATACAGAAGAAACGGAAGGAAGACGGCGAGTTTCAACACGCTCTCCAAAGACAGCGGCCGATGCAACCTTATCGCCGTCCTTCGATCCATCTGTATAAATTGCAGAATGTCAGGATAGCGAGATTTTATTTCTGCAAAGTGTTGTTGAATAATTAAAGGATTTGTGTCTGACTTTTTATGGTTTCTAAGATCAAAAATAAAGACCGGTTTTGGAGTTAACCATGGCGGGTTATGTGGAATTTCACTAGCAGCAATTTCATCTAAATTTATACCAGACTTGTTCAAATGAGGTTTTATTCTGATACCAAATGGTTGAATTTTATTTGAATGTTTTTCAAAAATATTTTCGTAAAGAGGTTTGAAAACACAGTCGTGGGTGGGGTTGCCAGGATATGCCTTTAATTTGGTTGCATATTGCAAAGCGAGCTTTATTCTTCTTTGATACAAAGAAGGATCGCCTGCTTCTACATAAAAACTGTCTATAGGTGTGGTTCGAAAGGCTCCAAGACATAGTCGCAATCCTTGATGGTGTATAGTATCAAGGATTTTGACATATGACTTGCGAGCAGAACCATAAATAAAGCAACCGTAATCCAATTTAGATCGAACCAGCGATCTGTATAGATTAAGTAAAACATCGCACTCAGCACACCAGTCGGTACTGGATACGACTTTTAAAATATCTAATGCTTTAATGCATTTATTTTTTAACATTTTGATATGGGGTAGAAAGGTTAGCCTTGAATCAAATATGAGGCCGAGAAAAGTAGTTTCCTTTACAATTTTTATAGGATTATTATGTAATTTTAATTCGGGATCAGGATGCATCTTTCTCTTATTACAAAAATGCATCCCAACGGTTTTTGCTGTAGAGAATTTAAAACCATTCTCCATTGCCCATTTCTCTATTCTATTTAAACATAACTGCAGTTGACGTTCAATATTATTCATGTGTTTTCCTCGGTAACATATGAGGAAGTCGTCAACATATAGAGAACCATCAATATTATCTTTTAAAACTTGAGCAAGGCTATTAATTTTGATACTAAATAAAGTGACAGAAAGGATGCTTCCCTGAGGAACACCCATTTCCTGTTCAAAAGGGTCAGATAAAGTAGAATTGACCCTAACTTTAAATTCTCTGTCAGACAAAAAAAGTTTGCAATAAAGGTAGGAAGTCTACCTTTCAACCCCATATCAAAACGATCTTTTAAAATACCATATTTCCATGTTGTGTCATACGCTTTTTCTAAATCGAAAAAGATAGACACAACATGCTCATTTTTTGCAAAGGCGTTTCGAATATACGTTTCGAAACGTACAAGATGATCTAGGGTACTTCGCCCTTGTCTGAAACCACATTGAATATGAGAAAGTAGATTGTTGGATTCTAAAAACCAGACAAGGCGATCGTTGATCATCCTTTCCATGGTTTTACAAAGACAGCTTGTGAGGGCTATAGGCCGATAGTTTGACGCTTCAGAGTGGTCTTTTCCTGGTTTTGGAACAGGTACAACAGTGGCCATTTTCCAAATAGATGGTAAGTCACCAGTTTCCCAAATGGTGTTAAGAAGATTCAAAAGGCATTGGAGAGAAGGCTGTGGTAGATGTTTGAGAAGTTGATAATGGATGTCATCTGAGCCACATGCTGTATCGTGAGATTTGCTCAAAGTGGTTTTTAGCTCTTCCAAAGAAAACGGTGTATTGTAATCTTATAGATTTTTTGACTGGAAATTAAGTTTTGATTTTTCTTTTTGAGTTTTGAAACGCTGAAAATCGGGATGATAATTTTCAGCGGACGAGTGTTTTGCAAATGTTTCGGCCAATTTGTTAGATATTTCCGACTCTGATGTTAACAAGTCTTGTCCATCCTTTAAATGATGGACATTTGCTTTACTGTTTTTACCTTTAATTTTACGAATCATATTCCAAATTTTATTCACGGGGGTATGGTTATTCAGTTTAGAAACAAAGTTACGCCAAGAAGTGCGTCGTCTTTGTTTCGTTACCCTGCGAGCTTTTGCTCGAAAAATTCGGAAATGGTTAAGATTATTTTGAGTTGGGTGTTTATTAAAGCGTCGTTCGGCTTTTTTCCGGTCTTTAATAGCGTCCTCACAGCTGTCATCGAACCATGGTTTACTAGGATGTTTTGGATTTGTCGAGGTCTTAGGAATTGTTTCATCAGCAATTGAAATAAGTGTTTCATTGAATTTTAAAATTGGATCAGAAATAGCTTCCAAAGCATCCGAGTTAAGTCGCTATATACAGAGTTGTTCGAATAGAGGCAAATTGGCCTTGCCAAATTTATACCTAGCGAGTCGTTGTGTGTTTGACGAGTGTAAAGATTGCAAGATAATGGGAAAGTGATCACTGCCACAGAGATCGTCATGGACTTTCCATGAGAAATCGGGCAACAGAGACGGATCTGCTATTGTTAGATCAATAGCCGAGTATGATCCATTCCCATGATGTAAATATGTATTAGTTCCATCATTAAAAATGCACAGATCTTCCTGATTCATTAAGCCTTCAATAATTTTACCTTTATCGCTTATTGTGTTACTGCCCCATAAAGGGTTATGTCCGTTGAAGTCCCCAAGTAATATGTAAGGGGCCGGAAGCTGATCAGTAAGATGTTTCAACTGATTTAAATTTAATGAAGAATTTGGAGAGATATACATGTACACAGAGCATAAAGTAATTGTTTTATCTAAAGAAATTCTAACAGCAAACGCCTGAAGATCAGTGTGAGATCTACGGGGCTATGTAGAACTTGGTCTTTTACAAGAATGGTAGAGCCGCCATCAACTCTATCATTCTCCTCTACATATGTGCTGTATATAGAGTAGTTTTTAAGGATATGTTATCACTTCGTTTTAGGTGGGATTCTTGAAGGCAAAATGCAACAGAAAGAAAGGCTTGAACTAATAAAGTAATTTCAAGAAAATTAATCTTAAGACCTCGACAATTCCATTGTATTATTGTACCCATTATGGTCTGCGAATAGGGGAATAGTTGACAGTTTTTTTGGGGGGTTTTCCGCCGGTTTCTGCTGGGGGATCTACTTTTAGATCCAGTATCTGGGGGTAGTGTATCCATGGGATCGCCCCAGATAGTAGTGTCTAGATGATCTAGACTTCCAAACCTGTTGTGGACCTTTATCGGATCCCTCAGCAGTTTTGGAGTACGATCTCCTTTCTGATTTGAGTTTTTATTAGAGTTAGAAGAATTTAAATTGGAGTTGACATTTTTTGATTTTTTTTTTGGCTACTTGAAGAATTGGTTGAGGATTGAGAGGGTACTGAAGACGTAGCAGTTTGATAGGGTGCTGAAGACGCAGGAGTTTGTGAAGGTGAAGATGTAATTATTTTGTATGTTGTTGTAACTGCTAATTTTGAAGGTTCCTGTTTGTCAATAGGCCAGGTGATTGATTGTCTGCGTTTCAACTGAAGTGAGAACGCGTTTGGCAACACTGGCGTATGACGTTGATGCAGGAGACGAGGGATTATTCGTTGTATTATACAGACGACGAGCCTCAGAGTAAGAGATGTTTTTTTCAGTTTTAATTTTTTGAATTTCTTTTTCCTTTTTAAAATGCTGACAGTCCTTAGATGAGGACATGTGGGCTTCACCACAATTAGCACACTTTGGAGTTTTAGTGCAGGTGAAGCCCTCATGTCCTTCCTCTGCACACTTGAAACAAATCTGGTGACCTCTGCACTGTCCTTTTCCGTGGCCGAACTTTTGACACTTAAAGCAGCGCACAGGGTTGGAAATGTATGCGCTGACTTTAGCTTTGTACAGACCAATCTTGATGGATTCGGGGACAGTAGGTGTGTTGAAATTTAACAGAAAGGTGTTCAGTTTTACCTGAACACCCTGTCTGTTAGCAATAAATCTTTTAACTTTTGTAACACCCTGAGGCTCTAGTTCTGAACAGATTTCATCGTCCGATAATTCCGAGAGATCTTCGCCTCGGTAAAGAATAATCCCTTGACTCGAGTTTAGAGTTCTGTGGGGAGAGCTAGATATTTCTAAGTCAACAATTTTTGAAAGTTTTAGTAAATTTGTAGACTGGTGTTTTCTATTACATTCAATAAGGAGGGAACCGGATTTCATTTTTGTGACGTTTTTAACGTCTCCTGCACACCCTTTAATAGCTTTTTCAATGATGAAAGGAGATACTTTTGCCAAAGGTTTAGTTGGGTCTTTGCTGATAAAACAATAAATTTAGGCCAATTTTCTTCAACACCCAATTCTTCAAGAGGAAAGTCATTTTTTCTTTTTTTTGTACCATTTTTTATTAGAATTTCTGAAGCCATGATGAAAGAATATGGTTCACCACCCTTGTCACCCACCCGCCACGGAGTGCCAACAGGGGCGATGCTTGGTGTCTGCGGATCACCAGCAGAAAGCATCAGGTGTTCCAAGGGTGGTATACTCAAACAGACGAATTTCTTAATGAACGAATGCCTCGTGCCCGGGGTTACCTGGCGATACAACCGTTCGAAACTCGGTCTACTTGATTGACCCATGAGCCACCGCCTTCTTAACAGCCTGTTACTGAACAATTTTGTTTGTAAGATTTACAAGACACAATCAAGTAATACGAAAGATGAAGTCAAGCTTGTTAAGGGCTCGGCGTGACCAGCCGATTGACCGAACAGGGTCCATCCGGCCTCCCGTCTAGTTTAAGTCAGGGCCAAAGTGGTGTATTGAAAATCGAAACCCGCTGACCCGCACTAATGGATGCAGCAGAGAGTGATCTCTCAACCACCAGGATCCCTTCTTCCACCGACACGGGTTGCAACACACGGCAAACATGTCGCCTCTATAAAGCTGAGGAAGCTTTGCCCTTCAGCCACCGCCTTCTTTGTAAATCCTTAAAGGAAGCTGTCTATCAACTGGTTAATACATTTCATGGAATAGTTTGAAAAGAAATAAATGTAATAGAAAAGCTAAAATGAGAAGGATTCACAAAGGGCAAGACGTGACATGCCGATTCATCGAAGTCAGGGCTAACTCGATTTCCCGTCTAGAAAAAGTAAGGGTTCAGTAGGTTATCGGGACCGTTTACCCGGCCTACTAAAATCCCGTCCTGTAATCGACACGGGTCGCAACACACGGCAAGTGTTGCCTCTGTTAGCAGACTCTTACTGCAGGCTGAGGAAGCCGTGGGCCTATTCTCCTGTGCCCCGGGTCCCACACGGGGTTACTTCAGATTGATAGAACCTTGGCACTCTCCAAACACGTGCCTCACTCAACTATTATGACATTACAAACTGTCAACTATCTCTGAGGATCGGGCACTAAGAATCTCCCAGTAGTCCATAAAATTACAAGGATCAATATATAGGTAATTACCATTGCCAGTGAAAAGGAAAGGAGTTAGGTAAGGTTAGAATAGTTTGCCATTAGTAACACTGAACCTACTACGCTTGACATCCATTTAAATGCTGTTTTACGGACAAAGAGTGTACCAATTGCGTCATTAGGATTTTCGCAAGCTGAAATAAACTGTTCATTGCTTAAATAAGTTGTATAAGTTATATGCCGTATTGTTAACCGAAAACCGTGTTATAACAAGAGAGCATGCCTATCTGATACATGGGTACGCGCTCAGAAAGCTTCTTCTCTTCAGGAAGCTCAGCTGACGATATTTGGCTGTTTATTTATACACACAAACACCAAAACGTGGTTTACATGTAGTTAGAACACTTACAAATGATCATCCGGCATTTTAACAAGGATACATAGATATGTGTTCTTTTGACAACTGCACACATCATCAGATTGTACTGCACTATAGTTTTGTTCGCTTGGATTTGAATTGGAATTAGTTGCTCCCTTCCCTAGAAAATATAAATAACATATTGAATGTATGTTCAACTTCCTTTGAGTAATTCAAAGAAAACCAAGGCTCTAAAGGTAATTTCTTTGTATTTAGAATGTGTCTTATGCTCAAATGACTGACATATTGTACACTTAGCATCCGAGGAGGAGTATTTCAGCAATATTAAGAACTAAAACAAGTTACTATAAGTCTTCTTTTACAAAATGGGCCAATAGCGTGTTGGGATGCTGGCACACGCAAAAAGCTGTACCCTCTATTGTCGGTGACCATGCTTACTTAAGAGAGACTTTATATATTATGTAATGCGAGATCAGGTTTGACTTTGCCACTGTCTGGAATTGAGGAGCGTCTTACGATTATATTACTAGTCCCCGCAAAATAGTTGATTGTTCCCGAACATAAAACAGAATTTAATGGGCGATTTACTAACAATAATGGACATTGTCGCCTGTGGAACGTTGAGGAATTAGCTTGTTACATATACAAGTCTACTGCTATAGGTGTTATGACTGATCAAGCTCTGTTTAATATATTGCAAAGGGATAATGTCTTAATGCTTTGCTTACCTCCAGCATCATATAGCTGTTACGTTTATTATTTTCAACCGTTATAATTAATTACCCTTTATTTTTAACTGTCCTATTTTATTGGAAAAGTTATGGTCAAAAAGTTCTGAAAACTAAACATCGATTTCTGGTCGAGTTACTAATGTATATACCTTTTGTGTTATTTTCATCCCAGTAACGATACAAATAAATATGATTATTCCACTAAACATCAGATTTCCGAACCCAAACGGTAATGCTCCTGTATGAGGATCTATCGCCCCCATTAATGTGAATACAAGACCATTTAAAATAAAACAAACTGCGAACGCTATGACGCAGTACATTAGTTTGTGACGACATCCGTGGTATTTAGCTGCACATATTGATTCGATTTCACGTCGAATGTCATTGTATACAGACAAATCAAGCTACAAACAAATTAAACTGTTATATAATATAAAGTAAAAATAACTATGTGGATTACTAAAACAAATACTTGTTTGTTTGTTTTTGTTTGAATGGTGTTTTAACGCCACTTTCAGCAATTTTTCAGCTATATCGTGGCGTCCAGTTTTTATTGGGGGAGGAAGCCGGAGTACCCGGAGAGAACCCCCGACCTGCGGTAGGAAAACTGGCAATCCTTGTCAATTAAGATTGGAGTCGAGTACACCCTGCCTGCAGTGAGAATCGAACCCGCAATCTCAGTGTTGACAGACCACGTGACCAATAGTAGACGAACTACCTTGACCACTCGGCCACCGAGGCCCCACAAATACTTGTAAAGATGACTGAAATTTGTTCAATTTATATGAATAGTATTGTTATACTAAGTACTGTCATGACAGAAGTTGACACAATCATATTTATTTTTGCATGTACATACATGTACGTGTGATATTAATTTTCCAATTTGGTTTCAATATTTAGTATTGTAGATTGCTGCCCTGTGCGTCCTCTGGAGCAGCTAGAAGATGACCTCTTCATACCTCAAGGCAAGTAATTATACGGAAAGGCTGATCGCGGAACAGGGTTTGTATCGTGTTTTGACAGTGTCATGCTTTTGGCATGCTAAATACCCTTTTCGAAGATATTAATAATAGTAAGCTCGTTGTAGCCGCTACAAAAGGTCGCCTCTATCTATACTACATACTTTTCTACTGATATTAAACATTGGCATTTGGTCTTTTCTGGATGGCTCTATTGATTTTTAACTTGTTATCATCCTGAACATAGCTGAAATACTGCTCTTGGAAGTAAAGCAAACAATCAACAGTCAAACTGACACTTGTTCATTTGCATATTTGAAGACGCAATTTATTCATTCGACCTAACTGTTTTCCCACTTTGTTTATTTTTTATTAACCATTTAGCATTTATTTAGCTCGATATACTTACAGATATCTCTCGTATATCTAAGGCTTGAGGAAGATATTTTTCCCCAAAATGTGCACTATATTGACAGCATGTGTAGCCTGTACATTCCTCGTGGATGATATCCAAATTTTTATAATCTGAAAATGTGAAACAAAAACAGAAATTCATTACAGTCGGCCACTACGCTCAGAACTTTTCCTAAATTGTTAACACGGTCCATAAGCTTTTTGTTTGTTTGAATTATGTTTTATGCCACTTTCAGCATTTTTTCAGCTTTATCATGGCATCCAGTTTTTATTGGGAAGGAATAGTGCATGGAGAAAACTTCAGACCTTCGGTGGGAAAACTTTCAATCATTGTCAATTAAGATTGGAGTCTATTGCACCTTGCCCGTAGTGAGACTCGAACCCGCAAACTCGGTATTTACATACTACGTGACCAATAGTAGACGAACTTCCTTATCCACGTAAGCCCAATCCACAAAGCGCGTCTTAGGGTGACGTTATAATTGACTTACCATTAGTTTTCTGAATACGCTTCATTTCGTTTTCTTCACACCATCCCCGATGTTGATTTATTGTTTGCTAATTTGTGCTCGTACTGAATATAGCTGACTACTGCACGCTAAACTGTTAGTTAACTACCGTTGTTGAACTGTTCAACGTTGCGCTACAGATTTTACTACGATCATAAGTTCCATCTCAGCCGCAACGTCTTATTTCTGTCCTTGGTTGATCAATGCACGTACAAGTCCGTATTGCCAAAAAAAACAGGTTTTTAACCTTTACTCACTCTACATCCACTGTAAACATACAGATGTTAGCATGAAACAATAAAATGTTATTTGAATGGTTTAAATGAATTAAAACGTCTGTTATTTACTAAAATGCACGCCGCAATAACTTACTTGAGATCAATTTGGGTGCAGTAAAAGGCTGATTTCTATTCATATCTAGAAAGTAGAAAATAAACACATTCTTGAAACCCCTTTATACAAAAACCTTCATGTTTCTCATAAACAATTCAATATAGATATAATTTTGTAAAAGTCGAAACATGATAATAATATTGCACTTTTTTCTAGAAAGGCATAAAACATTAATTATCATTAGTTAAATAATGACTTAATTTCTAATTCTGTAAGTGACAAATTATGTTTTGTTATAAGCGAACCATATACTAATTAATTTACATACTATCATTTTCTTGAATAACACTTAGAAATTTTGGCAACCACTCAGATTTGTCTCCTCTGCAATCGAGGTATGTGAATATTTTCAAATGTTCTGGAATTTCACAGTCTTCTATGACGACAGGTATCACTAAATTTTGTCTCATTTCATTGCTCATGTATAATGTATATTCCATTTCAAATTGGCACCAATAGCTGTTTTCGTACTCCTTTGACAATACAATGACTGTTTTCACTGATCTTGGCACAAAGAATTTGATGTTATCAACAACCTTGTATCCAGGCCTAAAGTCACGAAGGTGGTCGCAGCATTTAAGTTTGAACTCACTTTCTAAAACGTAAAGTATTTCTCTCACCCATTTCCGGTCAAGCTCGACATCACGATATGAAAAGAATATGTGAAAATCTTTTCCATCAGGCAGTGGAACGTCCTCAACTATATCCTTACGGTCTATTGACACCTCTGACATATTAAATGGTATACGCTAAATGTATTTATACTGAAAATGTAAAAAAGGCGTACAAAAATAATAATGCTAACATGCAGTTTTACATTTTCTCCTTTTGACCCAAGATGAAAAAAGCAACAAAGATCATATTTAATACTACCATTTGCTAAACGATTTCAATTTAGAATAATAATAATAATAATAATAATAGTAATAATAATAATCATTCATAGTGGATGTTTTTCGGATCTATGCATATTGTGATTTTCCGGTTAACAATAATTTCAGAAAGAAACAAAATAACATTTTAAAAACATTCACACGAGCCAAAACAATAAAACATCTATTGAAAAATATTAACTTCGTAGCCTTTTTATGCAGCGATATTTTGATGGTATACTATGACATTAATATGGTACCAAGATGTCATAATCTTGAAGATACATAATAACAGTTGTGTAATATAAGTAATATAGAAAACATACCCGTGTTCAATTATCCATTGCTAGTTATTCCTTGCTTCAAAAATAAATAAATAAAAGAAATACCATGTTTCATCTGTTTAAACACGTTTTGGCCATTGCAGATTTAAACGAACATTTAAATAACAATAATCAGAAACTTTTAAAATAATTGATTTATTCATCAGAACGTACACAACAGTGATTACATTGTTGTACAAATTTGGGGCCATTGATCTCTATTAATTTTAAAAAAATATATACTGCGCACGATTTTAGCGATCTAATTATAGTAAACGACGAGTATATTTAATTATCATAACAATCGGATTTGGCGAAAAAAGGTAATATTACTATACTGAACATTATATTGAGCAACATATTCAAATATTCGGCAAATTCGAGAACTAACAACCAAGAGATGAAACAATGGCCCAGAATTGGTTCAGACATTTCAAAAGGAATGGTTTGTTCAACAAGGTTTAATGCCATTTCATAAATCCATTTCAATAAATAGTGTGTGAGTTGATGTATGGATGAAAACGGTTCTTTACACGACTATGCAGTAATATGGGTATTCAATAATTATTAAATCATTGTAATTTCTGCAATCATATCTTCACACGAGTTAGAATATTTATTAATATAAAATTACTATCCATTTTGTAAGTTAATGACGTGATGTTTTTTTGAAACCTTGGCTTTTACCTCTATCCTAAAAAAATGGTGATGTTTGCAAACATAAGTATACCAACCAGAAGCGTACCTTTGGACAATATTCTACTCTATCATGCGAAATGACATAAAATGTATCGATGAATGTTACCAGTCTACTGTTTTATTGGAAAATTGAAGTCACTAATAAATACTAATGGCTCAACAGCAGACAATCTATAAAGGAAAAAAAACTGTTGATGCCTTTGTGTTTTAAAATGTCTCTCCTTGTAAAGCATATGAAACATATAACACCAACTTTAAAAAATGCTGATGGAAATTGTTTACAATTTATGTTTGATTTTTTGGTTTATCTGAAAATTAGATAAAATAAAAGGTCATTTGTTCAAAGAACAAATGTAATGGTCTTTCCCTGTATGATAGTCATTAAATATGTGGATGCTATGGACTCTATGTCTGTTGCTAATTACAAAATGTCGTTAGCAGTCGCGGAAATTAGTTATTTTTGTAAAGAAATTGGTCCCCATTTACACCATATATGGTTGCTAAGGATTTTTATTATCGTTGCTAGAGACAAAATGTCACTTTTGGTTGTAAAATATCTTATTTTACTTAAAAACTTCATCCTGATTCTAAAAATATAGTTTTACTTAGGACGTTTTGTTATGGTTACCTCATTGCTATGGTGTGACTTTCACCTATGACCCTTGGGCTCAAATTGAATCTCTTTCATCGTGATCACTTTAGGCATACATGTTTACTATATTATCTTTAACCGTGTTCAAGTTACAAGTCAAAAACCAAGCCAATAAATTGAAACATGTCGAGGGCTGTAACTCTAAAACGGTTCATTGAACAGTCAGACCACCAAACGATAGAGATGTTGTCTAAGGGGAGTAACTCTTTTACTTTAGGAAAACGCTAATACCAAAAACAAACTAATAAGCAAATAAATTAATAAAACACAAGCCAAACATGTGGATAAATATAGTTTTAGTGTTTTACTGTGTTTACGAAACTTTTTTTGCAATATTTTATTTGAATGCTCAATATTTTCTTTTCATCACAAAACTTCAAAAGTACATTGTTTCTGACAAACACAAATGCTACATTTTTTAATTAACAACCCGAAATTCCCAATGGAAATATTTCTTTTCACCACAGAAACATTTTTCTATTTTAAAGCAATGAACCAATACTTCCAGATCTATAACTGACACCTTAGTAAGTTATGAAATAGCATAATTTCATTTTGGGTTTACAAAACGACAAGTTTTGGTTTCCATAGTAACCCCCTTAACGGCGCAAACCCCAAACCTGTTTCAACTGTTTTTTACTGAAGAAGTTCTGTATTTTTTCTAGAGATGTTCATCTAGTTCCAACTTGGATGCAAAAAGTTGTTACAAATGATTTAAGTTCATGAAAATCGGTACATTTTATAAGGGCCTAAAACCGCCATTTTTGAACCAGAATTTTTCATATAATTGTATTTTTTAATTATTTCACTGATGATATACTGTATTTTGATAAACAATTTTTTGAAATTGGTGCTAAAAAGGGTGTGTCTTTGTTAGAGATACATAAAATATACTTTTTTATACTTTATACTTATTTGCAATGAAAATTGGTCTTTTTGGACTTAAATCCACGTGCTTTGTTACCATGTGTCGTTGAAATGACAAATTAAATAAGTTTTTTTGCAGCACAACAATTACAAGAAAGAACATTGAATTGAATCATGTTAACTTTAAACACATGTGACAGGAAGAGCACTTTTAATGTACGATACATTTAATTTTCTGCGGGGTTCCATCCATTTGAACTTTAACCTTATATACTACCAAACCAATAAATGTATCAAACGTGGTATGGATTGAGGACACAATATGTTTTTGGACTTGTGCATATTTCATCGATTTTTTTCATCCTGACAATATTGTGGGAGATACACCCGTTTGAAATTTCACATTTAATGCCATAATATTACGGTGCTTTTCCAAGTGGAATTAGTGTCAAGTGGGATACATCCGTTTTGGCAGTAAAACAATTGCTGTTTTAGTGAATTTAGCAGGCAGCATTAAATAATTGGTCTTCCTAGCTAAATATATCTTAAATGACGAAAACAAATGAAAGCTTTTTGAAACCCCGCCATCGGTCACATTGAACATCATGATTTCAATGTTCTTTCTTGTAATTGTTGTGCTGCAAAACTCTGGAAAAAACCTTTAAAATGACTCTATAAACTTTTGGACAAGTCTGAGGGTTTCTACCGATGTGTGATATGAAAATGTAAATTGTGTGGAGCATTCTGAGTATGCTGGATGCCGAATTATATTGACTTTGACTTAATAACGATGTCTCCTTTGTGTCGTGTGATGTGTATTGCACAGAAATAGTGAACTCGCTCGGTAATGGACTGATTTGCAGCGTGAGTTGTTGTCATTAGTTTTAGTTTGTTTACATACGTCATCTCCGGCAGCCATAATATGTGTAATAATATAAACTATAACAATAAACAAAAAACTATAAAATATCCAATGAGTAAACCAAGACCGCCCCACACACTTATAAACACTCCTGATATAACACGAAAACGTAGAGAAAGTAGCGGACCCACGCCCCCTGAAAGAGACGAACATAAAAAACCAAATACAATGTCTTCACCGCCTATATCATCAGACTTTAATCATGTGAGTTTCAACCAACTCTCACCTCAGGGCACCACAATGTCCAGTCCACCTCCACCCATGTACACTACTACATTCTTACTACATCCAAACGATCTTGCTAACATCGTAGAATAAATTAAAGGCGTAGTAAGAGACGAAATTTCACAATCAGTGAGAAATCTTATAAGGGAAGAAATAGACTCGTGCTTGAAATCCACTTTTAAAACTTTGACACAAAACATTGACGAGTTGAAAAAAGAAAATGAACAATTAAGGGCAGATATCGACGCTCTTGAACAATACAGCAGACGAGAGCTCATCAGAGTAAGTGGTGTCGTTGAGACTCGTGGCGAAAATACAACCACAATAGTGTCAGATATTGTCAAATCTATCGATCCCGACCTCGTAGACGGGGATATCATTCGATCCCACCGTGTAGGCAACCCAAACAGGCGATCACCGCATCCTCGTCAAATAATAGTTCGTCTTCGAGACACTGCAACAAAACGACGAATTCTTAAGGCCAGCAAGCACCTCAAACATTCTGAGAACTTTGCTAGAGTTAATTTAAATGAAGACCTTACGAAAAGGAGAAACACTCTAGCATATAGGGCACGGCAACTGAAAAATAAGAACTATATATCACAAACATGGACTGTGGATGGTAAAATCTTCATTAAAATGAAAAACGATAGTATTAAAGTAGTAACTACAGACAATGCGTTCAAAGAGTTTATTACTGCGAACTTTCCTGTGGCTATGACAGTCGCCTATCCACCTCTAAAAGATACCAATGATGCAACCCCCAACAGATGAACTTTATCTGAAAGTATCAATAAATTTACTATCCTGTAGTAAATCTGGTCAATGATCCGTAACACTACAGTATGTTTACCTGCAATTTGATTGGATAACCGTTACTACTATTTACCCATTGTAGGAATACTGTGTGATTATTATTGACAAGTTTGTAATTTCTGTTATGACGAATAATGTTCTTTTTCTTTTAGATATGCAGAAATACTTTTCACGCTTAAGACTTCTTGTGTATATATTTGATTTCAAATTACCAACCTCTTTTCCCTTAAATTGGCTACTGTATAGAATTTTTATACTTCATTTTACTTTATACCTTTAACATGTTTAAAGTGTATCCCAATTTTGACATTTCTCATTACATTTACGTAATTAAAGCACACATCGGTCGAGATTCCTCTTAATTGCAATTTTTCTTTACCTCTCATCAAATGCTTATCTTTCAACTCCTAGAATTTTTTCACGTTATTTTCTGTTGTAAATATTTTTTCCACTTGCACTATGATGAAATGCATTTTGTTTTACTGTATTACTATGATGACTCCTATTGCACAAAAGGTTTCACGTGTACTTCCAACCATCTAAATTATGTCCACTCTCATTATCTTGTCGATCAAACAGGTGTGACATAATTAATGGGTATTTGTGTTGAACAATACCGATTGAGAGTGGGTACATTTGTATCGACCCAAAAGCATAGTCTAAAACATGGACTTTCAGCTTTTGATTTGTATTTGGTATACTTATTTATGTTTTCTCAAAATAAGAGATTTGCCTTTAGTATCATGTTTTTACTGTGGTTAGTACATAATGAAAAGTTCTTTGCTAACTGTATTAATAACCATGTACATAGAAATTGTCATCTATCATCAAACGGTACCGTTTCGCGAATAGTGTGTTGTACGATAATTAATATTTGTTTCATTTTACTTATTATCCAAATTTTGCTAGTCATATCGGGGATAGAAACTAATCCTGGTCCATCAGAAGATGAAGACCGGAGCAGTTCTCTCACGGATATTTCACATGTCTCAAGCCTGTACGAAACATTTTCCACATCTTTGTCTTTTTTGCATCTTAATATTCAGAGTTTGGTCCCAAAACTAGGACTTATTACTGCAGAGTACGAAGATTTCGAAATGTTATCATTTACTGAAACTTGGTTAAACGACACGATCTCTAACGAATCAATAGAAATTCCAAATTACCAAAAACCGTTCAGACGAGACAGGGGTTTTAATAGAAAAGGGGGTGGGGTTATAGTCTATGTTAAACATTGTATACATGCTGTTAGAAGATTTGACTTGGAACAAGATGACTTAGAAGTTATTTGGTTAGAACTGAAGATAAAAAATAAGAAGGTACTATATGGAACATATTATATCCCACCTGGGGGTACTGTTAATATATGGAGCAGAGTAGAAAACTCCATTGACAACATTGTTAATCTCGTTGATTGCGACAGTGTTATAATCACGGGAGACTTTAACGATAATCAACTATTAACAAATTCTAAAATAAAAAATATATGTATTAAATATAGTCTAAAGCAACTAGTTGAAGAACCAACCAATTTTACTGAGAACTCGTCCTCCCTTATTGATTTGATTATCACTAATGATCCAAACTTTGTCCCTTACGTCGGAGTAGGACCACCACTTCAAGACCATATAAGATATCACTGCCCTACTGTTGGTTTTATAAACTCCCCTAAAACCAATAAGAAAACTCTTCGACGTAAGATATGGCTGTATGAACAAGGTGATTTTGATAGGTATAGGGGGATGCTGGCTGAAACTGACTGGGACACAATAACGAACTCGAATGATATTGACGGGGTGGTTGATGAAATTACATGCAGAATCCTATGTGTAGCCGAAACCTGCATTCCGAACCGCTTTGTTACTGTGCGTAAATCTGATCCTGATTGGCTTACTAATAATATAAGGAAGGCAATCAGGAAGAAAAACCGCGTTCACCGAAAAGCCAAGAGGTTTAACCGTCCAACTGATTGGATCAAATTTAGATCTATACGAAATAAAGTAACATCTCAAGTCAGACAAGCTAAAGAGAAATATACTAAAAATCTCATTAGTAAGCTCCTGAGTGATAACCGTCTATCGAAATCATGGTGGACTGTCTGTAAGAAAATATCCGGCATTAAACCATCCCACTCTGAGATACCGCCTCTTTTAATTAACGATAATATTGTATCCGACGACTCAGAGAAGGCAGAATGGTTTAATAATTTTTTCGTATCCCAAACACAACTGGATGATTCTTCTGTCAGTCTTCCCGATCTGAGTGATCACTCTGGGCATATCCTAAGCGAAGTTGTACTGTCTGACAACGAAGTAAGAGATGTTCTTACTATATTAAACATAAATAAAGCCTCCGGACCTGATCTTGTAAATCCAAGACTGTTGAAAGAAGGCGCCCAGGTCCTAAACACACCCTTAACAAAACTCTTCAATCTGTCGTTATCGTCGTCCTATTTTCCTGTTAAATGGAAAGGGGCGAACGTAACACCAGTGTTCAAGAGTGGTTCCTACTGTGAAATTAAGAATTATAGACCAATCTCTTTACTAAGTATTATTTCAAAATGTATGGAGAGATGTGTTTATAAACATATTCATAACTTCTTACTACAGAATAAAGTAATTACTCCAATTCAGTCAGGGTTTACTAAAGGGGATTCAGCCACTAACCAGCTGATTGACATATCAAATGATATTGGAAAGGCCTTAGATGATGGGAAAGAGATACGAGTTGTATTTTGTGACATAAGCAAAGCCTTTGATCGCGTATGGCACAAAGGTCTCCTGTTTAAATTACATAACTATGGCATTTCAGGGAAACTCTTGGCATGGTTAAAAAATTATTTATCGGGAAGGGTTCAAAGGGTGGTGTTAAACGGGGAGTGCTCAGAGTGGAAAACTATTGGGGCAGGTGTGCCCCAGGGTTCCATTCTTGGCCCTCTTTTGTTCTTAATATTCATAAATAATATAGTTATTGATTTAGGTGCCTGCATTAAGCTTTTTGCTGACGACACTAGTATCTATATAATTGTCGACACTCCTGAAAATGCAGCATCAGTCTTAAACAGGGATCTCGATCTTATTAATAAATGGTCACAAAAGTGGCTTGTTAAATTTAATCCACAGAAGACTGAAACCATGACAATATCCAGAAAGTCAGTGAAGCCAGTCCATCCCCCTCTACTCATGAATAATCACATTCTTCAAGAGGTCACGAATCACAAGCATTTAGGTTTATATTTTTCAAACAATGGTAGTTGGAATTCTCATATTGATTATATTGTTAAAAAGGCTTATGAAAGAATTAACTTCCTGAGAAAGGTGCGCTTTATTTTAGATCGATTTACCCTCGAAAAAATGTATTTGTCTTTTATTCGACCATTACTAGAATACGGTGACGTGATATGGAATATTAGTACCCAGTATCTTGTAGATAAGGTAGAAAATGTCCAAATTGAGGCGATGCGTATTGTTACGGGTGGGACAAAATTGACATCTATTCAAAAACTTTACACAGAAACGGGATGGGAGAAACTTTCGGACAGGAGGGAAAAACATCGATTAATGGTTTTATATAAGATTATCAACCAACAAACGCCAGAATATTTAAGAAATCTAGTTCCAAACTCAGTGGCGTCTGTACATGGCCATTTCACTCGACAATCAAATAATATATCTGAAATACGCACTAGAAGTAACCTCTATTCGGACTACTTTCTACCGTCCACGATAAAACTCTGGAACAAGCTCCCACCTGACATTCGAAATTCTACGTCTATTCATATTTTTAAAAACAATTTAAAAAATCAAGGTAATACGTTACCTCCAGAATATTATTATGCCGGCTCTAGACAAGGTCAAATATTCCACTCTAGATTACGCATGAACTGTTCTTCTCTAAACGAACACCTTTTCTCACGTAATCTAATCGAATCACCCAACTGTGTATGTGGACACACTGAGTCAACTACTCATTACTTACTTTACTGCCATATATACACAAACATTAGAGACAATACCATTTTCACTATTAACTGCAATGTACCTGTTGATGTAAACCTTTTACTGTTTGGGTCAGATAGCCTAACGCTTGAACAAAATACAGATATATTTATCAAAACTCAAAACTTCATCATAGCAAGTAAACGATTCTAAGCAATATCTTATTTTTTCTTGCATTTCATCATTACTTTACAGTTTTTTTTTATTATATATATATTTGTGTTGTTTCTGTTATTCCTCAGTTATATATTGTCAAACAAGGGTTAATTTATATAAACATATTTCCTTCATGTAGCATGTTTACTAATCCTAATATGTAGTACTCTTTCAACAATTAGGAAACGGACCTGATATAAGCTTTCATTAGCTTGTTTCCGAATCCTTTGCGTTTTATGTTTATGTCTGCTTGTAACATTGTATGATATTATTGAAATAAATATGTTTAAACTAACATCATGATTTGAAAAGATTAAGAGAATGTTTCGCTGGTGGTAATGATTTATAATAAATTGCTAAACATACGTATGAAAAGAGTAGATTTGATTGCTTTAGAAATTTTCTTTAAAAATACCAAGTTTTTTTTTCTTAAAAATTTTAATGATATGTATACCAAAGCAACTTATAAAATCGTCAGAATAAAGGATAAAATAATTAATTACATAAATAATTTATTGCGAGTTTTTATAGATACGAAAAAAATCTGAACTGGACTAAACTTAACTGGAATCTAATATAAACTTCTGATCTGATTCATGTACGCGTTTGTAACGCATAAATCTGTTGCATATATGTTTCCTACGATAAACGAGGATTTGTTAGATTTATTCATATCCTCCGATTTATATGTATATATAAACATAAATAAATAAAATACAAGTCTAGATTAGTATGTAACGATACAAATGACGCAAATGACGGTGTTTCTTGTCAAAACGAAAGGAAAAAAAACTTTGAACCTGCAAGACTATCTAACAACTCTTCTGTTCTAGGTACTAATGCATAACTGTTCTTTTTGTCAATGTGCTAAGTTTTCTATAATCAACGCATACATTTAAACTATTTACCAACCAAAACTACATAGGACGCATATGGATTATGGGATGGTCTGATTACACCTGCGTTGAGAATTTGCGTCTAGTCTATTTTGTGTTGTACTCTATTGTTCCCTCTAAGTCTGTATCTTATTAGAAAAATATATTATGATATCAAATCTTCATCTGATCTAAAATGGGTCGATAATCTATATTGACGTTCTCTGGCGTTTGGTTCTATCAAAACAGGTTGCAATTCACATATTATCGCATGATCGAATAGTGATAATAGTTGATGTTACTTTAGATAAAACAAATGGAATGTTTCTGTTACACCTATAATTATAATAAAATAAAGATGGTTCCTCATCAATATTCTGTTAATTTGAACACGCATTTGTGGCCAGTAAAATAACAGTAGCATAACGGTAAGGACGCTCTTTGTTTGTAAAACCTGAAAATTCATTTGACAAATTATTTTTAACAGTAATTTTCTTGTTACAAGCCTTTTTGACAACTGTTGTTATTTCTAGCTAGTTGTTAATCTTTACGCGTATAACACCCTAAAGAAAACGATATTTATTCTGAAGGAATGATGTTAATTTCGTAGATGTTGCATAAAAGAAGATAGTATATTTGTACCAAGTAATAATGGAACTGTCTTACTATAATTACTGTCTTGTGATACTCGTAAAAAACATAGGAGTTTTCCTTCTACTTTTGGTAGTTGTAAATCTTTATATGACTGTTGTTCTGCAGCACACTCTATGTTTAGTAATATATTTATTGTTTAAAGAGGTAATTCATTCAAGTGTTTTAGTAATAGCTTTGACAAATAGTTGAGAGAGTTAACCCTGTATCAAGTAAAGCTGTTACTAATTGTTCATTTAAATTTAATAGACTTCAGTTTGAAATCCAGCTGCTTGTTTAACATAATTGGTTCTTATGGTGGATGCCTGAATTTTGTAGTAAACAACTAGTGATGAACAATTTAATTGATAACATAGATTAATTACCAAGTGCATAGCAAAGTTTACCAGATGCATAAATGATAGATTCTTAGATTTCTTGAAGTTTAAATCTTAACAAATAGATCGCAAAGGGCACAAATTTAGACCGCCACTGAAATAAAATATATGTAACTAGAAAGACGAATTTTTTTAACCCGTGGTATTGATTCTGTTGTTTACTTTTATAATTGCAATATAAGGAACACAACTGTAGGTTCATATGACAGGATTTTCACCAGAAATGTCTAGTAGGTCCTACGAATTTTGTTTTCACTGTGATCTACTATGACCTTAAAAAAGAACTAAAGTTACGCTTTCAATGATTACAAATTTACCTCGTAATAAATGCCCTCTAATTTAATAGTTGCCAGTTGGGTATTGTACCCCTCACGGGTTTCCTTGCACCGGAAATAAATGTTTAAATGTAAAGGAGGACCGTATGCGGTACAAATTTGAGGAAGTAATTAATCGTTAATTGATAATTATTCAAAGTAATAATCGATATAAAAAATAAATATTTTGTATGTGCAACATTAACTGCATGTAAACTTATATGGGTTAATACTGCACTATTTCTCCGTGTTTTGTGATGCGCGCTTAAAAAAAGGGGCGGTCTAAAAAAGCCTTGTGTAGCGGCTACAAAGAGCCATTTACAAAAGGGGTCTTTATCGTGCAAGGAGCGTGGCAATCTATAAACACGTTATCCAATGTGGTCCGCGGTCAGGTCTCACGTTATGATGTCCTGCCAAACCGTCCTATACGTCATCTGGGGACTTGCTTGGCAGCGATGTAGGTCGATCACTGTACACCCTGACATTATGGTCACAGAAACGCACAAGAAATTGTGTATTCAATTTTTTTTTTGTATTATGGTATGTAACTGTACGCTTTACCTGTACACTTAAATTACATGTTAGGAAAAGCATGACCTTTTATTCAATTAAATATGTAGGGTATTTAAATATGGTTATAAACTGTGTAACGTTATGATCAATAAAATTTTAGTATGAGAAAACAATCATTACAACGGCAAAATTGTAGTTACGATTCAAATGATACAAAGTTGGGTATTTGTAATACGAACTTTAAATAAAACTATAAAAATGTTCAAAATTAGTTACGCATAAAACATGTTTTACATATCTTTCGCGTGTTTCATGTTTATTAATATTTACATTTCATTTCATTTAGTATGTGTTATTTTAAATCATGTTTTCTGAAATATTTTTTGTAAATATCTTAAATTCGATCTTGTACTTGACAAAACTTAATAAGAATATTCTCACCAGTATAATTTTGCGAATCCTTACTTTCGATTTTGCTAAATAATAATACATTTTTAAGTCATAACGGACCGACCACGAATCCGGTAAAGCGAAAGTGTATTAATACTTGTAAGATATTTTCACGTATTCCAATTTTTGTATTATAGTATTAACTAATAGTGATCATTGTGTAACATTTACACTTGACGCATCTAAATTTCAAGTTACCTTTTACACTTTTAACTCAGTTTTGTCCTGTGTAATTTATCATTTCTATTATCTTTTGTTTAACCCCGTGTGGGACCCGGGGCACAGGAGAATAGGCCCACGGCTTCCTGAGCCTCAGCCTGCAGTAAGAGTCTGCTAACAGAGGCAACACTTGCCGTGTGTTGCGACCCGTGTCGATTACAGGACGGGATTTCAGTAGGCCGGGTAAACGGTCCCAATAACTTACTGAACCCTTACTTTTTCTAGACGGGAAATCGAGTTAGCCCTGATTTCGATGAATCGGCATGTCACGTCTTGCCCTTGTTGAATCCTTATCATTTAAGCTATTACATTATTTTCCTTCAAATGGTTCCATGAAATGTATGTACCATTTGATAAACAGCTTCCTTACAGGATTTGCAAAGAAGGCGGTGGCTGAAGGGCAAAGTTTCCTCAGCTTTATAGAGGCGACATGTTTGCCGTGTGTTGCAACCCGTGATGGTGGAGGAATTGATCCTGGTGGTTGAGAGATCACTCTCTGCTGCATCCATTAGTTCGGGTCAGCGGGTTTGGTTTCAATACACCACTTTGGCCCTGACTTCAACTAGACGGGAGGCCGGATGTTCAGTTACAAGCTGTTAAGAAGGCGGTGGCTCATGAGTCAATCGAACGGTTGTTTCGCCAGTTAATTCTGGCACGAAGCTTGCGTTCGTGAAGAAATTCATCTATTTGAGTATACCACCCTTGGAACACCTGATGCTTTCTGCTGGTGATCCGCAGACATAAAGCATCGCCACTGTTGGCACTCCGAGGCGGGTGGGTGACAAGGGTGGTGAAACATTTTTTGCATCATGGCTTCCGATGCACCTTTAATACAAACAAGCTCCAAAAAAAGAAAAAATGAAATTCCGCTTGAAGACATAGTTGATGATGAACACTGGACAAGATTTATTGTATTGACTAGTAAGGATTCTAACAAACCTTTATGTCAAATTTCTCCTTTTGTCATAGAAAAAACCATCAAGGGTTGTGCAGGAGACGTTAAAAACGTCACTAAAATGAAATTTGGCTCTTTACTCATTGAAGTTTCTAAAAAACAGCAATCCGTAAATTTATTACAACTGCATAAAATTTTAGATTTGGAAATTACATCAAAGCCTTACAGAACATTAAATTCCTGTCAGGGTATTATTCATTACAGAGACGATGATCTCTCTGAACTGACAGATGAAGAAATTTGCCTTGAACTGAAGCCTCAGGGTGTTACAAAAGTAAAAAGATGTATTGCAAAAAGACAAAATCAACAAATAAAACTTAATACCTTTCTTTTAAATTTCAATACTCAATCTATCCCTAAATCAATCAAAATTGGACTGTACAATATTAAAGTCAGCGCATACATTCCAAATCCTGTGCGCTGCTTAAAATGTCAGAAATTTGGCTACGGAAAAGGACAATGTAGAGGCTCCTTGGTATGCTTTAAATGTGCAGAGGTAGGACATGAGGGCTTTACATGCACAAATAATCCAAAATGTGCCAATTGTGGTGAAGCACACATGTCCTCATCCAAGGAGTGTGCTCACTTCAAAAAAGAAAAAGAAATTCAAAAATTAAAAACGGAAAAAAAATATCACATGCCCTGATGCACGTCGCCTCTTCAATTCAAACAATCTCTCGTCTCCTGCATCAACGTCATACGCCAGTGTTGCCAAACGCGTTCTCACTTCTGTTGAAACGCAGACCATCATCACTTGGCCCATTGACAAACAGGAACCTTCACAATTACCAGTAAAAACAACAGACAAAATCATTCAATCTTCACGACCCCGTGTTGGACCCGGGGCACAGGAGAATAGGCCCACGGCTTCCTCAGCCTGCAGTAAGAGTCTGCTAACAGAGGCAACACTTGCCGTGTGTTGCGACCCGTGTCGATTACAGGACGGGATTTCAGTAGGCCGGGTAAACGGTCCCGATAACTTACTGAACCCTTACTTTTTCTAGACGGGTAATCGAGTTAGCCCTGACTTCGATGAATCGGCATGTCACGTCTTGCCCTTTGTGAATCCTTATAATTTCAGCTACTCTATTACATTATTTTCCTTCAAACTGTTCCATGAAATGTATGTACCATTTAATAGACGGCTTCCTTACAGGATTTGCAAAGAAGGCGGTGGCTGAAGGGCAAAGCTTCCTCAGCTTTATAGAGGCGACATGTTTGCCGTGTGTTGCAACCCGTGATGGTGGAGGAAGGGATTCTGGTGGTTGAGAGATCACTCTCTGCTGCATCCATTAGTGCGGGTCGGCGGGTTTGATTTTCAATACACCACTTTGGCCCTGACTTCAACTAGACGGGAGACCGGATGGACCTGGATCGGTCAATCGGCTGGTCATACCGAGCCCATAACAAGCTTGTCGTCAGTTTTCTTATCACTTGATCATACCTTGTGAATTTCAGTTCCAAAGTTGTTTAGTTACAAGCTGTTAAGAAGGCGGTGGCTCATGGGTCAATCGAGTAGATAGAGTTTCGAACGGTTGTTTCGCCAGTTAATTCTGGCACGAATTTGCGTTCGTGAAGAAATTCATCTATTTGAGTATACCACCCTTGGAACACCTGATGCTTTCTGCTGGTGATCCGCAGACACAAAGCATCGCCCCTGTTGGCACTCCGAGGCGGGTGGGTGACAAGGGTGGTGAAACATTTTTTGCATCATGGCTTCCGATGCACCTTTAATACAAACAAGTTCCAAAAAAGAAAAAATTAAATTCCGCTTGAAGACATAGTTGATGATGAACACTGGACAAGATTTATTGTATTTATTAGTAAGGATTCTAACAAACCTTTATGTCAAATTTCTCCTTTTGTCATAGAAAAAACCATCAAGGGTTGTGCAGGAGACGTTAAAAACGTCACTAAAATGAAATCTGGCTCTTTACTTATTGAAGTTTCTAAAAAACAGCAATCCGTAAATTTATTACAACTACATAAAATTTTAGATCTGGAAATTACATCAACGCCTCACAGAACATTAAATTCCTGTCAGGGTATTATTCATTACAGAGACGTAGATCTCTCTGAACTGACAGATGAAGAAATTTGCTTTGAACTGAAATCTCAGGGTGTTACAAAAGTAAAAAGATTTATTGCTCACTTCAAAAAAGAAAAAGAAATTCAAAAATTAAAAACCGAAAAAAATATCACATACCCTGAGGCACGTCGCCTCTTCAATTCAAACAATCTCTCGTCTCCTGCATCAACGTCATACGCCAGTGTGGCCAAACGCGTTCTCACTACAGTTGAAACGCAGACAATTATCACCTAGCCTATTGACAAAAAAGAACCTTTCAAATTAGCAGTTCAAACAACAGACAAAATAATTCAATCTTCCAGGAAATCTTCATCCTCTCAAACTGCTACATCTTCGGCACCATCTACATCATCAACTAATTCTTCAAGCAGCCCAAAAAAAAATTCAAAAAATACTATTTCCAATTCAAATTCTAATAAAACTCGAATCAAAAAGGAGATCGTACTCCAAAACTGCTGCGGGATCCCATTAAGGTCCACAACAGATTTGGAAGTCTAGATCATCTAGACACCACTATCTGGGGCGATCCCATGGATACACTACCCCCAGATACTGGATCTAAGGGTAGATTCCCCAGCAGAAACCGGCGGAATAGCCCAAAAAATCTGTCAACTATTCCCCTATTCGCAAACCATAATTGGTACAATAATACAATGGAATTGTCGAGGTCTTAAGATTAATTTTCTGGAAATTACATTATTAGTTCAAGCCTTTCTTCCTGTTGCATTTTGCCTCCAAGAGTCTCACCTAACACGAAGTGATAATATATCTTTAAAAAACTACTCTATATACAGCACATATGTAGACGAAAATGATAGAGCTGCTGGCGGCTCTACCATTCTTGAAAAAGATCAAGTTCTACATAGCCCTGTAGATCTCCAAACTGATCTTCAGGCGGTTGATGTTAGAATATCTTTACACAAAACAATTACTTTATGCTCTATGTATATCCCTCCGAATTCTTCATTGGATTTGAGTCGGTTGAAACATCTTACTGATCAGCTTCCGGCCCCTTATATATTACTTGGGGACTTCAACGGACACAACCCTTTATGGGGCAGTAACACAATAAACGATAAAGGTAAAATTATTGAAGGCTTAATGAATCAGGAGGATCTGTGTATTTTTAATGATGGAACCAATACATATTTACATCCTGGGAATGGATCATATTCGTCTATTGATCTTACAATAGCAAGTCCTTCTCTGTTGCCCGATTTCTCATGGAAAGTTCATGACGATCTCTGTGGCAGTGATCATTTTCCCATTATCTTGGAATCTTTACACTCGTCAAACGCAGAACGAGTCGCTCGGTATAAATTTGGCAAGGCCAATTGGCCTCTGTTTGAACAACTCTGTAAACAGCGACTTAACTCGGACGCTTTTGAAGCTGTTTCTGATCCAATTTTAAAATTCAATGAAACACTTATTTCAATTGCTGATGAAACAATTCCTAAGTCCTCGACAAATCCAAAACATCCTAGTAAACCATGATTCGATGACAGCTGTGATGACGCTATTAAAGACCGGAAAAAAGCCGAACGACGCTTTAATAAACACCCAACTCAAAATAATCTTAACCATTTCCGAATTTTTCGAGCGAAAGCTCGCACGGTAACGAAACAAAGACGACGCACTTCTTGGCGTAACTTTGTTTCTAAACTGAATAACCATACCCCCATGAATAAAATTTGGAACATGATTCGTACAATTAAAGGTAAAAACAGTAAAGCAAATGTCCATCATTTAAAGGATGGACAAGACTTGTTAACATCAGAGTCGGAAATATCTAAGAAAATGGCCGAAACATTTGCAAAACACTCGTCCACTGAAAATTATCATCCCGATTTTCAGCGTATCAAAACTCAAAAAGAAAAATCAAAACTTAATTTCCAGTCAAAAAATCTAGAAGATTACAATACACCGTTTTCTTTGGAAGAGCTAAAAACCTCTTTGAACAAATCTCAAGATACAGCATGTGGTCCAGATGACATCCATTATCAACTTCTCAAACATCTGTCACAATCTTCTCCCCAGTGTTCTGAATCTTCTTAACAACATTTGGGAAACGGGTGACTTACCATCTATTTGGAAAATGGCCACTGTTGTTCCTATTCCAAAACCAGGAAAAGATCACTCGGAAGCGTCAAACTATCGGCCTATAGCCTTACACAAGCTGTCTTTGTAAAACCATGGAAAGGATGATCAACGATCGCCTTGTCTGGTTTTTAGAATCCAACAATCTACTTTCTAATATTCAATGTGGTTTCAGACAAGGACGAAGTACCTTAGATCATCTGGTACGTTTCGAAACGTATATTCGATACGCCTTTGCAAAAAATGAGCATGTTGTGTCTATCTTTTTGGATTTAGAAAAAGCGTATGACACAACATGGAAATATGGTATTTTAAAAGATCTTTTTGATATGGGATTGAAAGGTAGACTTCCTACCTTTATTTCAAACTTTTTAGCTGACAGAGAATTTAAAGTTAGGGTCAATTCTACTTTATCTGACCCTTTTGAACAGGAAATGGGTGTTCCTCAGGGAAGCATCCTTTCTGCCACTTTATTTAGTATCAAAATTAATAGCCTTGCTCAAGTTTTAAAAGATAATATTGACGGTTCTCAACTGCAGTTATGTTTAAATAGAATAGAGAAATGGGCAATGGATAATGGTTTTAAATTCTCCACTGCAAAAACCGTGGGATGCATTTTTGTAATAAGAGAAAGATGCATCCTGATCCCGAATTAACATTACAAAATAATCCCATAAAAATTGTAAAGGAAACTACTTTTCTTGGCCTCATATTTGATTCAAGGCTAATCTTTCTACCCCATATCAAAATGTTAAAACATAAATCATTAAAGCATTAGATATTTTAAAAGCCGTTTCCAGTAGCGACTGGGGTGCTGAGTGCGATGTTTTACTTAATCTATATAGATCGCTGGTTTGATCTAAATTGGATTACGGTTGCTTTATTTATGGTTCTGCTCCCAAGTCATATGTCAGCATCCTTGATACTATACACCATCTAGGATTGCGACTATGCCTTGGAGCTTTCAGAACCACACCTGTTGAGAGTTTATATGTAGAAGCAGGCGAGCCTTCTTTGTATCAAAGAAGAATAAAGCTCGCTTTGCAATATGCAACCAAATTAAAGGCATATCCTGGCAACCCCGCCAACGACTGTGTTTTCAAACCTCTTTATCAAAACAATTTCGAAAGACATCCTAACAAAATTCAACCTTTTGGCTCCGAATTAAATCTCATTTGGAAAATTCTGGTATAAATTTAGATGAAATTGCTGCAATCGGAATTCCGCATAATCTCCCGTGGTTAAACCCCAAACCGATATTTATTTATGATCTAAGAAAATATAAAAAGTCCGACACAAACCATTTAATAATACAACAACATAATGCAGAAATTAAATCTTGTTACCCTTACTATAGTACTATTTACACAGACGGGTCAAAAGCGGTGATAAAGTCGCCTCGGCCGCTGTCTTCGGAGAGCGTGTTGAAACTCGCCGCCTTCCGTCTGCCTCATCTGTAATTACAGCAGAGGCGCAAGCTATTCTTCTTGCGATGCAAATAGTTGCTTCGTCAGACGAATGCAAATTTATTGTCTGCTCCGATTCCCTGTCTTGTCTACTGGCTATTGAAATTTTCAAAATTAAAAATCCCTACATTTTAAAAATTATTCAAATCTACAAATCTCTTGTTACTTTGGGAAAAGAGATTATCTTCTTCTGGATTCCCAGTCATGTCGGAATCCGTGGAAACACAGTCGTGGATCAGGAGGCTAAAAATGCATTAAAGGATACTATCATTAACTGTAATATTCCTTTTACCGATTTTAAAGCGTTGATTTTTAAATATATTTCTAATTTGCGGCAGAGTGGTTGGGATCTCCAAGTTCATAATAAACTTCATGAGATCCAGCCACTACTGCACACAAATAATTTTAAATGTTTTAGTGGTCGCAGAGACCAAGTTGTTTTAACAAGATACCAGGACGACACATAGTTATATTTTAAACAATGAGCCACGACCCGAATGTGTGCCATGCAACAGTCCATACACTATTAAGCATGTCTTAATGGACTGTGTGGACGTGGCCCACATTAGGGAACGTTTCTATAGTGCAGATACGTATTTTAATTTATATAAAACTGTCGCAGGCAACACAATTTTAAAGTTTTTAAAAGAAATTAATTGATTTAACAAAATTTAATTTCACTATTAATTGTGATACTTCATATTTTTATTGTTTTAACTACCATTTTTATCTGTGTATATTCTCATATTATTGTATGAGATCACGTTTTAGTATAATAAGGAGGCATGGCGTTGTACTAATTTAAAAATTATAATTTTCACGTTCTGAATATAGCTGAAATATTGCTTGCTGGACGTTAAACATCAATCAATCAATCTTTAGTTTATTATAAACAAATAACATTTAACCCTTGAATAAGATAAGACTGCCAACCCAAAAGCAGAAAGGTGTAAAAATATACAACTAAAATTAAAGAAAGATGAACTATTACCCAAACAAAGTCACTAATGTGGAACCCTCAGCGTTGCCGTTTTAGCCCACAGCACATAATAGAAAACAACTTGCCGTGAGTTGCGACTTATGCCGATTATAGGACAGGACATCAGAGGTTCGAGTAGTCGGTCTCTACTACCCATACCACCATTACACTTTTATAAATAGAAAGTCTAATTCTTGGTGAAATTCATTTTTACTCGTTTAGATATTATTATTTCTAATAAAACAACACAAGTCTTGATGATGATCCAGATTTTTTTCTAATGAGATCATGGACCTTAGTGGCCAAGTGGTTAAAGAGGTAGTTAATCGTCTACTATTTACATGTGTATCATGTGGTCTGTCAACACTCGCTAAGGTTGCGGCTACGAGTCTCACATAGGCATGGTGTACTCTTCTCGATTGCCAGTTTGTGTACTGCAGGTCAGGGGGTTTTCTCTTGGTACTTCGTCTTCCTCCTCAATACAGACTAGATATAATAAAGCTTAAAATCTCCTAAAATGGCGTTAAATACCATAAATACCAAACTAACAAATAATCTATCTATTCAGGGCCAGACTATAGACATAAAGAGGAAATTAAAATAACAAATGATAGGTTGTCTGTCCAGCTCATAATGTGAATATATTCATCCGGTCTGGTTCTTTAAATTTAATTATGATCTAATGTTTCCAGCTGTTTATTCTGTTTACATGTAGCTATTTAAAAACACAATTGAATCGACAGGTTCAAAATCCTAAAGATAAATACAATATACTATAGTCTCCCAGTAGCCTGTTATCGCTGACACGGAACCAAATGTATTCGAGCTATTGATTTTTTTTTCAATTTCAGTTTTATTCTAGCTGTTCTAGCGTTAACGGTATTGTTCAGAAACTAAAAACGTCTTTATTCATTTTATTAAAGGGAACAATTCCTATAAGAAGTCATCAAACCATTTCTGAAAAATTAAATAATTAAAATGTCTTGTCCTTGAAGTTAATTTAGAAATTAAGAGTCTTACTGTAGCTTTATAACTTTGAATTGATAACATAAACATATTATTTTGTTTGAAAAGCACTTACTTATTAGAAGAGTCATTAATAATTATGCGAGCGTTGCATTGCAGATAGTTTGTTGAAATTTACAGTTGCGAATTAGCTGTATGCATATATGTTACTGTGCAAAACTAGAAATTTAACAAAAATTAGTTATTAAAGGGCAATATATCATATAGGTTGACATCGGATAATTACATGATTTGTAAACCTTGTTCGTTTGATTACTTTTGTTATTTAAAATTTAAAAATTTAAGTCTTTTGTTGATAAAGGCACAAATTTGTTTTTTTGGTATAAAGTTGTCACTAAAGGGCACTTACGTCTACATAAAGACATTTGACAATATAGTTTGTAGGTTACAGGACAAACACTGAAAAAAAATTGCAATAGTCTATAAGAGCCGGGTTGCAGAGCAAGTGCATGAATGAATGGTGAATGGTTTGCAATTTGTTAGAAGATTTTGGGTCAGTGTCAACAAAATTTAGGACTAGTTTACACAAAAACAGAACCGTCATGTATAAAGTGGCTTTCGTTAATATATCCTTCATAACTGGAAACTAAATACACCACAGAAACAGCTTCATCTACTACATTTTTGACTTACATCAAGAAAATGACGCTCAAGGTCATCTTACCGCAA
The DNA here is from genome assembly GCA_944474755.1 of Limnoperna fortunei. NCBI lineage: Eukaryota > Metazoa > Mollusca > Bivalvia > Mytilida > Modiolidae > Limnoperna > Limnoperna fortunei. The sequence continues at coordinate 64,792,313 of OX104123.1, forward strand.
GAATGTATGACAACCAAGACAATTTTAATTGATTGTTAAATACACCTAGTACTCACTAGTGGTATTTGATAAACATCAATTTTAATAAACTAACATACTCACACGCTACACTAAAACCTGGTTTATTCCACCAGTTCATATGAAATGTCTGTACAAAATCAGGACCATTGCTGTAGTTACTATATTTTTGGTTGCTGGTTCTGGAGTTTGCCGGTTACTCTGATTGTGATTTGTGGATTGTCTTTTTGACCGACTTCACTGCTTGCACTTCTTAAAACCCAGCAACAAATTCGCATTTAAGGTAAAAAAAATCATAAGAATAAGACCTCATTTAGCTACTTCTGGTACAAATATAGATGAAATTGCCACCATTAAAATTCTTGAAAAAACATTAGCTTAAATCTTATTTACATTTTTCATGAACTAGTCCGACGTAAACCCCCTTTTAACACAACCATATTTTGCAGAAATTAGATCCTTCTATACTGACTATAGTGAAATGTATACAAACGGATCAGAGGAAAGTGATAAAGTTGTTTCAGTCGATGTCTTTGGAAACTCACCATTGTAATTCCACCACTTCTGTGTTTAGCACATAGGCACCTGCTATTCTTCTCACACTAAAATTGTTCCATCGTCAGTTGAAAGTAAATTTATTATCTGCTATGATTCTTTAACACGTCTTCTTGAACTTGAAAATCACATCAATAAAACCGCTTTGTTTTATTGTGGTTAATGTAAATATTTTGAACCTTTTTATTTGAAACAAGTGCCAAAGTGCCAAAAATACGCCCGTCGAAAATTTGTTATTTTTGGTATAAATAAAGGGGCATATCTCTGAATTGTTTACAGCAATTTGATGGTTTTCAATCTTGGTCAAGATATCATGCCAAAAAAAAACATTTTTACTTTTTTTATTCATGAAGATCGTAAAACGATTGTTTGAGCAAGTGAGGGGACATCGCTGTGGACGCCACCCGCAGCACTTATAGGTGTTCCTATAATACAACCTGGGCGTACAACGAGCGTATAAACATCATCCAAATTACAGTCATATAGGAACAGTGAGGCCAAGGCTGTCTTAGATGACATTTTTAACTATATAAACTCTCCGTTTACTGATTTTAAATTGTATATTTTAATTCATTTCTAGTATATGGCAGCGCAGGTTGGGATCTATGAAGTTCATAATAAACTTCATGGGATCTAACCTCTGCTTCATCAAATTCGGTTTATCACTCTAATTTGTTGTAGGGAAATGTCTTGGGCATACCGTAAAGACAGACATTTATTTTAAGTCGCGCCCCAAGTGAGTGCCAGGCAAGTCGATTGACTATAATGACGTTCCGTACAACTGTCGCAGGCGACACAAGTTTACAATTTTTAAAATGTTAAACGTTTTTGTTTTATCAGTATATATGTTTCTTTTATTATTGTATTAGATAACGTTTTACTACTACGGGAGATGTTCAATTGTTTCAAATCTTCAGATAATCATATTGTTATTTTTTCACGTCCTGAATGTGGCTATAATTTTGCTTAATGGACGTTAAACATTAATCAAATCATCACTGGCGTGTGGTTGTGCGTAGTTGTTGCTTCTAAATTGCCTTCAAGCATGGTGCTATTAAAATCATTCTTATTTAACAAATATGGTTAGTTTTCCTGTAGTAGGTTGGGACCATTCTGTGATTGTTCGCAGTACTTGTACCACTGAGCTATCTAGCGCGCCAACGGGTGGCGGATAGGGGATGCCCTCTCGTTTGTAGGTTGTCAGGTCATAACTCATAACAGCTTTTATCACCTATGTAGATGGTACAAGGTTTTGTATCGCGAAAAAATACATACATAATATTAGATAATATGCATTATTCTGGTTCCAATACTGATTATCTTGTTCTAGTTCAACGAATATCTTGACATTGGGGTCATTCCAAACTTTTATGACAACAAAATCGGAAGCGTTTATAATAATAAAACATGTTCATACTTAAATGCAATTCATACTCCACTTTAATATATGTTTTTTTAATAAGTTTTATCGAACAAATTTTAAGATTATGGTTCATATCAGTTTTTTTAACCAATTAATATAAGTTTCGCCAATTGTAAAAACTGTAGTCTTTTATAACTGTGACGGGATTGTCATTGAAGATCCCATATCTTTTCTACGTAATTTTCCTTTCATTTCTGCATATTCGCAAAGACAAATTGCTGTCATACAATGTCGATCTCCGTTTCCAACTGGTAGTTTGCGTCCATAGAAGTCTTTTAGATATGAAACGGACATTTGGACAAGTCAAGTATATTGATAGATGTCTCCTACAAAACAAAACTTTTTCGAATAAAGTTGATAAATAGAAGTAAACAGTTTTATACTCATGCACAACGTACTAAAATATTCTTCATACATACAAACATTAATGCAGTCTCTAATGTATGTATGGGGCGATTACAGTACTACGTTTCTTCATAGACATGGTCAAATTAAGCTTGATCTAGGAAGACCCCGTCGCTTATGTTTCTTTACAAGGCATGTTGGCTTAAACGCAAAATGCTGCAATTTGTTTTAGTTTTGTTCACTTAGTACATCATCGATGTCTTGAATCTTTAGCTTTTATTATACATGTATTACATGTAATGCTTTCTTTAATTCATACTGTAGCGTATTATATTGACCACCACTTTAAACGTCCATCAAATTTACAAATATTACTTTTTTGCTTTTTTCAAATCACAATATACAACTTCAATCTGCATACAATTTAGTAAATTTATATTTATATGTTGTTCAGTACATTTAGCAAACAGAGTGAATAATTATTTGTTTCTTTAAACTGTAATAATATCGTTTCTGTCCTTCATGGTAGCATTTTCTAAATAACAGTTATAAAACACAAACATATATAACTACAATACCTTCCTGCTAACCATTTCGTGCATCTGTGTTGTGTTTTTACATTCTTTCTCAGTAATGAGAGATACCTGATCAGAGTTCAACTTTAAATTCTCTATTGCAAAATCCTTATGAAAATATAAAAAGAAATGGAACGATGTCGTAATAAGTAGATAACCTGACAAATAATCATATATATAAATCAATTTGATTAGTATCAATATTCTAATTATACATAAAATAGTTTTCTAGAAGCAGTTAATTTCCCTTTTGTCTTTTTTAGTAACATTGATGACTTTTGTTTAAGTCACATGATAAGTGCATGTATAAATCCGCCGCAAATAAATAAAATATGATTTAGCATTTATAATAGACAATTGTTGTATTCAACTGCATCTTTGACACACTTGCTCACTGCATCTTTCGACAACAAAGAGATTTTTGGAAACCACACAATATCTGAAAATGACTGGGTAGGAAGCAAATGATAGTAGAATCCAGCAGTCAAATTTCAACTTAAAAAACTCAATTATAAACAATACTTATTTTTTTTTATATTCATTTGATTGTTCTTTAACCATACACATAAAACACAAAGTACGTCTGGAATACGCATGTATCATTTACTATACATACATGTAACAGAGATGACGACAATCAAGATAAATTCCGATTTGATCTTTTCACGTATTCGTTTCTGGTAACTTACCAAACAAAGCTTCCAATCGTACTTTGTAAATATAATCTGATATATTGATTGATTGATTAATGGTGTTTAACGCCCGAGCAGCAATATTTCAGCTATATTCAGGCGATCTGATATATTGAGTTTAAGGAAATACATGTTATCGTTTTGTTCATTGATTGAATTATTCTCTAAGCAAACAGTATTTCAGATATATTCAGGATAAGAACAATTTAAAAACAATAAATAGAGAAAGATATGTACAGTGTTACCGAACGTTGATTGTTGTGCAATACATTTAGAAATAAACCGGACTCAAAAGTGATGACTTCAACATGTAAACTTTCCGCCCATCGGTAGCAACATTCCAGCAGCTTCAACTTATGGTATTTACATTTCACAACGTATACATTAAGCTAGACCAATCAGTGATATTGACTACAAGGTAAGCAGACAAAGGTTTATTGTACCTACGTTAATGTTATCCATTTAGACGTTCTAGAGTGGTCACCATGACTTAATTGATCGTTATAAGAAATACATCTCTTACATACAATTGGACATGTCTGCTCAGTCGTAGTACTCTTTTCTATTCCTGAATTTTAATTGTCCCTGACATGAAAATAGGTAACTCGGCATATGTGTTTCCTTAGAGCCCACCACTGCTAACTTTAGGTACTCACTTCATGGATTATGGGTTTTTTTTGCTTTGCAGAATTTGCCTTCATCCGGATTTGTAATTGTTCCTTGACTTTCGAATCGCTCTTATTTTTCCGTCGGTTTCCTTGTCATTTTTCTGGACATGAAACAGTGCACATCCCACATTAAACAAACGTTGGAATAATTTGTACCTCTGTACCTCTGACTTACCATGTATATTTTCAGGGGATAGACTTGGTCACAGTACATGAAAAGACTGACATGGAATTTTAAATCTCAATTTGTCTGCCAATGGAAGTGAAATCCAATGAAGCGTATCGACCATAGTGATTACTGTAGTAAGTTTATAATAACTGGCAATGTCAAAGGGGTTTAATTAAGCAGATCAGAATAATTACAAGACTCGAAGTTTTTCTGAATCTTTTTGTGTAGAAAACTATAAAATTACTCATAACCAAGGAAAAGTTCTGACAAATTGGGCTAAGAATAATGAATACACCTAAAGAGGTTAAACAGGTCTTATTCAGTTGTGGCACTTCCAAGCACGATAGCCATTATGGTCCGCAGTCACACTTTCAGTATTCTAACCCCCCCCCCCAACCGACAGCACGGGGTATGGATTACTGTAATTTACGACGTAGTACAACGACCAACAATCTACATTACTTGTGGTTATGTCAAGTGACCAGAAAGTTAGTATGCAATTTAGATTTACTGTTAATATGATATTTATATGTTATGTGGTCTGTTTATACACTTGGACGTTTCACTATTTTGTGGATGGGTTATTACAAAAGAAATTACAAGTGTTATAGAATCCCAATACAAAATAGTTCATCTTAAAACACTTACAATCGTCACATTGTTGAGCTTATCGATATACATGTTATAATTTAAAACGAAAATGTAACAGAGATATGATCGCTAACAAAATCTTGTAAAAAGATACGATTGATGACCTCTGCATATATAAAATGTGTACCATCAAATTATAGTCTCTTAAAATATGTTGTGCTTCTTTATTCACCAAACTTATTTCTTGCTGACCCTAAAGACAGAACAATAATATCAATGTAATGTAATCTAAACATATTGCAAGATATAAGCAAGGACTTGTATAACGAATTTAAAAATGTAATACGTGTATGTATTACTAAAACTGCGACCATAAAAATTCTTTCTAAAGTGAAACAGGTTATGGGACACCAAATTGTTCCGATTCTGATCATTTTTGTCATTATTAATTACATGTAATACTGTATCCTATAAGTGTTTTATGGCCTGCGCCCACAAAGCTGCCCAGCGCCGCGTCTATGTGGTAGATAGGGTACGCCCTTTAATATTCTAATACGGAAAGCCTGACTGCGGACTACAGCAGTATGCATTTTTTAGGACTCAATGTAGCAGCTACATTAAGGCTAATATCTCCATCCCTCATATTTGATTGATCTATCCCAGTTTCCCAACCAAATATGCATTGTTTAACTTGAACTTGTTTGCACTCGTTTTGAATATAGCTGAAGTACTGCTAGTACGACATCAGAAAAACATTTCGTTAAGAATTAAAAAATAACAAATTAATGGTAAATTATTTCAAATCTGCCTTTACTCCAAAACTGAAACGTTCAGTTATTTTAATGTCCGTTTGCTATTGCACATCCGTGTACGTTTAGGTAGATGATCGGCAATTTTACATATTAAGTACATGTATATCATGCAACAGATATCATATAAATTAAATTGTAAATAAGTGCGTTCGGTTTCAAATATGGCTTACATTTTGTTTCAAATTTTTTACTCCGATATTTATAGTGTTGACAAAAACTGTACTTTGTTCAACTTTACCACAGTATGTTAGTTCAACATTACCACAGTATGGTTACAAACAACGCGTTTTTTAAATATTTTGTACAAAGTCAAGATCGTTGTCAAAATAAATAAGTATCACTTTATAAGATTTATAAGATTATTGAATTAAAACAAAGACGTATCACAAAACAAATCTAATACACTGAAGGATGTAACGAGCTGCAAATCGGGCCCGCAGGTGGTGGATAGAGAATTCATCTCTTTGTCGAGTAGCCAGGTTATAATACTAATAGTCTAACTGGTAACAGTAATGGGTATCGTGTTTGAAGAGTGCCGTTATCTGCACGATAAAACCCATGTTGTAGCTTTTGAAACGAGTAGACATATTGAAGATACAAGGCTTAACTATCTGTCCATATCACAAGTTACATCATTCGTCCCCTTTTTGTCTATATCATCCCCGATTGTTTATTGTTAACTTATTTTCGTCTTGAATAAAGCTGAAATATTGTTTGCTCCACGTTAATAAAAACAAACATAATACAGATCACATTTAACAGGAAAGACGACATTATTCAATCTAAATTATACTTATCTTTGAATATAGTGAAAAATTATTTGTATTAAAATGAAACCTTTCTACAGTATTATATTCTTATTTTGCAACAAAATAAATAGTAACCATACCTTATGTGAAAAAAGTAGCGACAAGTTGCTATGTATAACAATATTGTTATAAGTGGAATGGCGACACATGGTATGCCTATGCAAATCAACGCAATGTGTGACTGAACTGTGGCATAAAAACTATTGGCAGAAAACCTGCTAATAAAATTAATGGGGAGAACAATATAAATGACAGTACACATTCCCGTTGACCTGCTTTCCTTGCTATAAATACTGATTCCACCATATGTCTGATTTTGTTGTATTCACATTGACTATTCTGAAAGCAATAAAAGAGTACACTAATTATAATGTCATTACGACAAAATACAAAATTGAAAACATAATTTAGTATCATATTTTCTCCTCAAAATATATCAAAAATGGTCCAGATTACATTGTAAATATAAATACTGTTTGTGAAACTAAACATTTAAATACTTATATCTTGACCATTAAGAAAACAATCGAATTTACCGAGGAGTATTTAAAAAAGGATGACTCAAAAGCAGACGAAATCCATGTTAAACAGTAGAGAGGTCAACACGAAAATAAACAGACACACACAACACAAAAACCAAATATTTAGTAACACGAACCCCGGGGATGAGTCCATGTGTTCCATATGAGTAGGTAACTCCACGTGTGGCACCCGTCGTATCACTAATTATAAAATGGTAGTGATACTTAAGTGTGTAGGAGGGAATCGGGTTAGGACAAAGGGAACACAATGAGAATTGAGACTTTTGCAGCGTCTACAACAACCGTACTATTTTTCGAATTCTAAAAGGAATCTTTAGCGTGCAAACCCGTGTCACTTCCCGTACATGTCATCCACTGTAGTCCCTTGCCAGGCTCTCTTATCAACGAGAAGACGTTCACTATTTGTCACCTGATGACGCGCTAGCTTTTTCAAAGATGAGATTTAGTTCGAAATGAAACTACTATTTAATTTGGTGATCCTTTGGTTTTAATATTTTAGAGAATATCAATCTGTCAATCTTTCATATCAGACATCAAAGCATACCTTCATCGACAACGCAGAAGTATTATTTGCTACAGAGTGATGCTATTTAAACCTACGTCCGAATGTGCATTTTAAACCTCAGGTGATTTATCACAAAAAGGATCATCGTTGAGTCAAGTTATACACTTACTATATGACAATTAAGTTCTATTTGAAATTAACTTTACAATATTACAAAAAGCGCTTTCATACCTAAGTCCGGCCCTTTGTTCAAATATAAGAATTTTTCACATGTTGCATGTATTCACAACAAATTTTCATTAAATTGTGCAACAGTACAGTTTATCATTAATTAAAAAATAATATAATCTTGTTTGAGTCTAAGCGTTTTAGATCCCCAAGTTTATAATCCACTCAACACTTTACCCTCTAAGTTTTATAATTTGGTTTTTCATAGAGACCAAGTCAGTTTAGCTAGGTATTGTTTGTCTTAACTTTTTTTGTAAACAACGGACTGCAATCTTAATGTGCCTCGCAACAATCTGTATACAATCAAGCATTTTTTAATTGACTGTTAGAGAAATCATTCTAAGAGGGTTCCCAGTACTTGACCCACAGGAGTCTTAATATCCAATTCAACCCCCTTTAATGTTTCCACTTATTCTTGGCCTGAGCATAACAATTTTTTTTCAATCAATTTCCTGTTTTGGATTGTTTGACCCGAAAAGTGTAGCAACTCCATATGTCCTAAAGACTTGAACCAGTAGCAAATATTGCATTTGAAAATGTCGAGGTCAAAAGTCAAGGACAGAAGTCACCATATGACTTGTTAGTACTATATCTCAATAACCATAAAAGATAGAAGCAGGAATTAAATTGAATCAATACTTTCTGCGTCGAGATATTCATTTAGTGTACTGGAATCGAAACTGTTCCATGAACGGTTTTTGAGTTATGGCAGTTCATGCATTTTGGTTAATCGGTTTTAATCTTATCACATGAAATCTGTTTCAGATAACACCATACTTCAAGCAATCAGTAGGAAAAGAGGTTCAATTGGAGCCTAGGTTCAAAGTTTATGAATCAAGGTCAACCATAGCAACAAGGTAACCGTTATAAAAAAGACCTTAGCAACTATACATTTTTAGAATCCGCACGATGCACTTTAATTAATAAAATATGGCTTTTAACAACCGGGGCATAAAAGTCCTTAACAACGATATATTGTTTGATTCAGACTACTTGCTTTTCTCGTTTAACTAATTTTCATTATGCAAAAAGTTCATATCATCGATATATGTTCTGATTCAGACTATAACGTGAACGACTCGCATTTTTCCCAGAACAAATGGGTTTTAATTTATTATTATAGTTTTAATAACTTTATTCATTGTTATGTGCATGTATAATTTCAAAGATTAACGTTCTAAGATAGTGGCAACGTTGCTTGTTGTACGTTAAGCATCAGTCAATAGAATCAGAAGGTTTTTATTCAATGGCTAAGGGCTAGGCGATCCTTCACATTAAGTCATGAAAGCCGTCCCAGTTTTTAGTTAAAGAAAAACGCAACTTATGTTTTCTTGAACTGCGGGTTTCCACCGTTTACTATTTGTCCGCGAGAATGAAACATTTTAGTACTAACTTGGTAGTTGTTTTATTTCTGTTATTGTTAACATCATATTGCTATTGTAATTTAAGAATACAATATATAGATTACCTTAACGGCTAGTAAGCATTAATCGGTTTACTAAGTTTATTTTTTTCAGTCGGATTTTTAGATTGAATTTGTTTCCAGACTGGAAATACTTCTTTGAATTTCCGCTCTCGTTGTCCGGTCGTTTTGTTTTTCAATCGTTAGCACAAAAACAAATTTAAAAACAATAAATCAACTAGGAAAATTGAATGATGCAACTAGAAAAAAACAATTGACTGCCACTGGAATAGTAGACAGTTCTGTTTAGGGGACGGAGAAGAAAAGCGTTTTTGTTCCGGCTCCAAAACCTACCTTTTCCGGAATCTACAAAAGAGGTATTTTTGGAAGGTGCGTTACCGACTATAAGTCATGGTCAGGCTTTCCTTATTTCAAGAACCCCCAATAGAGAGGACTCGTTGTCCCAACTTGGGAAAGCGCTGGGCAGCTCTGTAAGTTGAACACTATGACCAAATATAAACCCACATTTGCCACATGTGTAGTGTGTGTCACGTATCCTTCCGGATCTTTAAGTTTATAGCGTTTAAATATTATGAGCACTTACTTTAGATTTTCGCATCGCTGGCCATAGGTATTTCTCCTAAAAAGTTGCCTTCCCACACCATCTACTAGTAGAGGTTACTTCTCTGTGAACCTCCATGAGATTGTAGTACTCTAAATTATTATGTTAATGAACAAAACTTTAAGGAAATGCATATGCACAAGACAATAAAAAATAAAAAATGCAATATAAGCCAGATTTGGGACACTTTTACTGGGAAGTAGAAATGATAAAGATCTTGTTACCTACGTTTGCTTTAGTGTCTAATAATATTTCGAAATACAAAATGATAAACCATAAACGATTGCATCATTTAGGAAATGTTGACAGCTACAGCCACATTTACAGACTGCATTTTATTGCCTCTAATAATACCAAATTTGTATTTGCATAGAGACATGCATGTGCAGGGTGACATTACAGCAAGTTGCTTTTTGTGAGTTGCTAATTAACTTTCGAATTAAACATTGAAAACGAACTTTTAATTTTTACCGTTCTTAACAGGTTTATGAAAACTTACTTGATTCTGATTCATTAGATACGTGACGTGTTTGCTGGTTATAGTCTGAAATAGGAAAGTGAGGACAAATTATTCTCGCTAATTCTTTTTTTATATGATCGCAACATGAAAAGTGAGATCCATATTCAAATATGGTTTAGTGTTAAAGAAACAAAATTTTTTTAACGCACCACTTTAAAGATGAGTTGTGTGTACCAAATAGCCCGTAGTTAATTTTCCAATAGGAAAACATAATGTGATAAAATTGGACTAATTTAAATAAACATACAAGTGCTACAAGTTTGGGAGTACCTCAAAGACATGATTTCGAAGATACTGATAACGACAGAACAATTATTTTTTTTATTACTCATTATTACGAACAATATTTACAACTATTTTCTAGGGGCCATACTGTGAGGGGATCACAGTGCTCGACCCACACATCTTCCAAGGACGTCTTCCAGGTGGCGGATAGAGAAATCCCGCTCTCTTTGTTTTGTAGGATCAAAACCTTGCCGCGGACCTTGGGTGACGTGTTTGGAAAGTTCCCTGCTCCTTGCATGGTAAAGGTTTCGAAAAAATTAGCCGCTACAAAAAGCTACACTTTCCGCCCTCGCCCATACAGTCAATTTCCAGTGGCAGTAAAAATGTGTTTCCTATGTCTCATTCCTTTTTCCTGTTGATTTGTTGTTGTTGAATTGTTCTTGTCCTAACTTGGTACACACATTTTAAAAGAAATGGGCGATAACCAGGTTTTATGCAGGTCAAGCCTCCCGCTTTCATTACTGTAATGTGTTAGCTGGTGTGTTAATAAAAAAGCTTGGTATCATACACAAGTAGTGAGTTCTGAGTGTATCCTGTGATAAACGCATTACAATCATTGTGTACTTAAATCAAAAGTTGGGAGTCCTTATGTCACATTGTTTTAAATTTGTGTATTGCCATAACATGTCCTGTATGTTTTTCACTTTTTAGTTTTCCTATAACATTTCCATTTTTGAATTCATTTGATGCTATGATGTAACATTTTTATATAAATTCAATCTGGAAGGTTTAATTGGTTTCTTTGTAAATATTATAAATTATTTTGGCCACCATACTTTTCTTTTAAAATAGGATGTGTGTTTGCTTTGTTTGTTTGAATCATGTTTTACGCCATTATCAGCAATTTTCAGCTATATCATGGCGTCAGTTTTTATTGGGGAGGAAGCCGGAGTATCCGGAGAAAACCCCCGACCATCGGTAGAAAAACTGGCAATCTTGTCAATTAAGATTGGAGTCGAGTGCACTGTGCCTGCAGTGAGCCCTGAACCCGCAATCTCAGTGTTGACAGACCACGTGATCAATAGTAGACGAACTACCTTAGCCGCTCTGCCACCGAGGCCTCTTTTAGAGAGGATGTGCATAGACGTTGCCACTGTCCAATCCACCTTATAATTGATAAAATAACTGTCAAAAGTACAAGCCCATCATATCGGTAGTAGAAAATGATTATATACCTTCAGACTGAATGCATTTTATCAGTTTTGGCAACCATGATGTTATGTCCTCTCTAGCGTCTAGGTATGTAAGTGGTTTTAAATGTTCTGGAATTTCGCAATCCTCCATTAAAACAGGTATTAAAATATCTTGTCGCATTTCCATGCTCATGTAAAGTATGTATTCCATCTCATATTTACACCAATTACTTTTATTATATTCTTTTGACAAAACAACTACAGTTTTCAAAGAATTTGGCACGAAGTATTTAATGTTATCAATAATTGATTTTCCTGGCTCAAAATCTTGTAAGTGATACCAACATCCGAGTGTGTATTCATTTTCGAGTAAGTGAATGAGTTTTCGAACCCGTGTTCGGTCACTGTCTACATCACGGTATGAAAAGAAGACATGAAATTGTTTTCCTCGTGGTAAAGGTATATTTGTGTCATCAAGAATAACTTCAATGGACTCCGTTGAACATTTCTCAGATATTTTTTCGCAATCAGCCATATCTTTAAAAAAAAATGCTAGTTTTTAAAAGTGTTCTTTAAAAATATGTCACATAAATAAAAATGATTACAAGGTATAACATGACATAATATTATGTCAACAGACTTATGAATGAAATTAACGTTTATTATAATAAAATTAACTGTTACTGCTCTAAATGTCAATTTATCAAGAAATTTGAAAAGGATCATTCAGAAATGTTAGCCTGGCGAGATAACAAGCATTCTGTTTCTCTTATAAAAACCTTAGCTACAATAGGTTTGTCAGGTCATAATACGCAAACCGTAGTGGTTATGTAAAAAATACCCCATTTGTAAATTTCGGTAAAGAGTAGACTCATTGTTGCCGCTACAATACAAAAAGAAAAATTCTTCGCCCCTACCCAATACTCCATATTTTTCCAGTTTGCTTCGTATGTTCCGTCCCACCCCCTTTTTTCTGTTGATTAATTGCTTGTTATCTTGTTCTCGTTTGAATACATCTGAAATACTGATCGCTGAGCAAACAAAGTAATCAACCAAAATTGAAATTGATTAATTGTTTACTTCGGGATCTATTATGAAAAAGGGTATTCCAAAGAATAAAATAATCTAATAACTAAACTTATGATTATGTGTTGTAGATAAATCAATAAAATTGCGGACACATAAAAAAGTATGAAGTAAATCGTGGCAACAATTTAATAAAGGATAATATGCACTGAACTCCCGAGTGTGAATCATTCCAAAAATCTGCATCATTAGTATTAATGGGACCTCTTTGTACCTCCACCAAGACAAACAATGTCACATGAGATACATTACAGTAGTTATAAAAAACCATGCTTGCGACATGACCGTTACCAAAACGGAGCTTCGAATTGTGGCATGTTAAACTGTAAATAAATGTTACAGGTAAGTGCTCTAATTGTAATTAACACAACAACAAACAGTAGAAACAGCTGTTCTTGTTGAATCATAATAAAAATAATAATGCGATTCGTACTACTGAATTAAATATTAATGTGTTGTAAAAACAAAACAACAAAACGAAATATCCGCCAGTAGGGGAAGCTCTGTGGGTAGCGTAAATCAGAAGATATCAGTGTGTAATCAACAGATTAAAAAGCGAGTACGAAATAACAAATCAATGATTTCAGAATATTTACAAAGCAACAAACTCTTATGACGTACTTATAATTTTACTTATTTGTGTTTAACACTAGATTGTACTTAATGCCTATTTACGTCATATTTTTATAAATTGCATTGTAGTCTTTTGTATACGTTGTCATTTGTATACGTTTTAAAACTTGACACAAGAATGTATGATAATATTCGATAAACTGTTGGTTGATTTATTTGATGTTTTCTTCACGTTCAATGAGAAGTATTTCAGCTATATTCAGGACGAGAAGAAGTTAACAAACAATTAGTTAACGTAAAATGTGGATGGGATGGGACACAGTTAACGCAAATTAGACTGCCACTGAAAAAGTATGGATTTTTGTGTAGGCATGAATATTTTAGCCTTTTCTAGCGGCTACAATGAGCCTTCTCTTTTTCGAAAACTACAAAAAGGTTCTTTATTGTGCAAGGAGCGTGGCACTTTCCAAATACGTTACCTATTACAGTCCGGGAACAGGCTTTCCGTATTATGACCTGAAAACCCCCCAACGACAGGGTTTCCCCTTTCCGCCACCCTGGGACGCGCTGGCCAGCTCTGTGGGTCGAGCACTGGTAACCCTCCCAGTACGGTCACAGTCAATTAACTGTTACGAGTAAATCGAAATTTAAAACTTATGGAACATTCGCTTTTATTAACTTATAGTATATATTTTTCATATGAAGTAATTTCGGATGTTTTCATTCATTTTTTTCCAAAATGACTGACGTCAGCGTGTAACAGTTAACCGGTTCACTCATTCCGGAACGATGCGCAGTGTCAAACGCACAGACTACCATCTCGTTCATGTCATTCTAAGATTGTCACTCATAACGGACGAACGCGAACCTAAAAGATTTGCTAGCAACCGAGATCCTTTAATGTGATGACTCTCTGTGTATAGTCTATAAGTTAATAAAACGGTTATTTAATGCCTGTTCGTGGAGCAGTCAAACTATTATGCCGTCGGCGCTCAGGAGATGATTTAGGAACTGTTGCCTTCGGCCTGCGGCCTCGTGCAAGTTTCTAAATCATCTCCAGCACCTCGGGATAATAGATTTGACTGCTCCATAAACAGGCATTAAATAACTGTATATGGATATTTAAAGAACGTGCATCTATAAGAAAGAGTTGGGTCTTTTTATTTTTAATAGTGCAGCACGTTATTTTTATTAATAAATAAATTATTATAATTTGTTTTATGTTCCATTCACTAATGGGATGCAGAACACTGTCCACCGTTTTTTTTTTTCAGAAAATCTCGGAAAATATATTACATTTATAGGAAAATTTATATTTTAATTTCTTTCATTTTTTCACTTTTTAGTATCAAATAACTTTAAAAAAAAATAATGAAATGCTTTACCTATAGTATTACATAAATTTATTTATAGTCAAATACTACGTTTGTGCTTACATGATTTCGGTAAAGGCAAAAAAAAATTTTCTACAAATACAGAATGTAATGAAAAAAATATTTTAAAAATGTAATAAAAACAATTGTTGTCAACTGAATGTAAATACGCCACATCTAAAAGTGTATTAAATTTAAAACACGTTTTTCTAGAACCATACTTGTCTTCAGGTGTTTAACGTCATCATACGGTAAGTCTGATTGCGCGCCATAGTAAGTAACGTGTTTGGAGAATGCACCGCCACTTGAATGCTGATTATCCCTTTTTATGATTTCGATAAGAGTTGGCTTGGTGCAGCCGCTACAAACGGCTACATGTTCTGCGCTAACCATGTGCATATATTCATACTGTTACACTGGCATTCAGAATTTTCTGTCCTTATATCTTCCTGTTGGTTATTTACTAAAGTATTCTCGTCCTAAATAAAGTTAAAAAACTGTTCGCTCTATGACACCTTTTTAGTACATCTGCGCATTTTCATTGATGAATTCGTTAAAAAATGTATTATAAATTTAAAACCTATACATAATGTGTAATGTTTGTGTAATATTTACGTAAATAAATTAACAATGGTGTGTTTTCGCATGAGTAAGCGATGTAATCTGATCAATAATTTAGATTTTTCAAGTCATATTTTTTTATCCTTTGTACTCGCGTTACTACACCAAACTGGCACTTTTAATTTTTCACACATTGACAAATGTAATATAGTATAATTGATCTCCTTATTATGTTTTGTGATCTATTAATGTTCTTAGGAATTTTGATTCTGGCATCCACCCATAATACAATATAAAGTTTAAGTCATAACGGACTTGTGTTCCGGAACGCCCTAGTTTACGTACCCAATCTTCTTTTTCGTATATAGTTTAAATATTAATTATTTGATTATTAGTCCAAAAAGGATCAGACACAAGTTTACCAAACTTGTGAATTTTCTACTAATTTGACAGAAATTTGTATAACATGCAAATAAACAAGTTTCTTATTACAAACAATCTATGACGATCTATGCTGGTTGATATAGAAGTTTCCACGAGCGTGTGGAGGAGGTGTCAACATCCCGGATTCCGAAAATTTATTTTTATAAAATACCAAATTACCGGTCATAAAATGACATTGTTGTTGAAGGTTTCATCTTTCTTGACTTTAAGCAAAGACTTCTCTTTACCAAAAAGATTGTCGTCGGATTTGTTAAAATACAGAACTAATGTTTTGACCTCTATTCCAATTTGCCATATTTTCAGTCCTCTAGCGTAAATTGATATATTATTTTAAAAAAACACATTTCATTAAAAAAAATTATTAAGTCATATAGACATTGAAATAAAGCTTCATTTTGATATTCCATTTGGCACCTGCATTGAATTCAACCTAAGTGTTCGTGAGAAGTGGTTAAAGGAATATTTTTTTCACATTTAACGAGAAATCAAATACATAGAATTCAGTGCTGGAAAATAACATTATTTCAGTTTTATTAGGATTAAACGACAAATCATTTCATAGAAATACATCCAGGTCCCTAAAACCATAATCGGTAACATTTTGGACCTGTAGTTAATCGTGGCAAGATGACTAATATCTCTGAAGTGACTTTTTATCGTATCTCATTTCTTTTATTGAAATTTATTGAAATCATACTAGTTATGCTAAAAAAATTATTTTAAAATTAAACTATATATAAGCTATTAGTAACTAACTGTTTTTAAATTAATTTCTTCTTAGAGTATAACAAGGTCACCTTTCATCTTTGTACATGTAATAAAATTCTACGGTTTTTTTATTTAATACTAGTCAAAACATTCAAAGATGAAAGGTGACTATGTTATACTCTAAGAAGAAATTAATTTAAAAACAGTTAGTTACTAATAGCTTATATATAGTTTAATTTTAGAAAATTAACTCGGCCGAGTTAATAATTTTCTAATTTGGGTTTGCTGTATAAACGTTATACATAAAAAGCTGCTGCAACAACATATTTTACCTACGACCAAAGCTTCGAGTTAATTTATTTTTACAAAAGATTTCGTTTACTGCTAGCAGTGTAGGACGTCATTTGTATGAGTTGTTTTAATTGTCCTCTATTGACATACTAATTTCATTTACTCACGCCACGTGATTCCCATCACTTTGCATAAATACGACTGATGAAGCATCTATAACATTTAATTATCAGTTGTGTTGTGATGTAACACGTGCAGCATAATAAAACATTCCTTTATGAAACACGAGGAGTGTCCTACTTATTGACTTTCAAAATCATCTAATGTAATAACATGACACAACATCTGTCAAAAACATCTACAGCCATGCGCATATAAATATGAGCCTCGTTTAGAAGGCGTCAGTTCTCGACTTAATACTTTATTGAAAACATGGCAAGATTGTTACTTGTTTCTATTTTGTTTCTGGTGTGTTTGCATCAAACCATCGCCATGAGTGCACGTAAGTAATGGTCAGACTGTCATTAGCAGGGTCTGCATTAAACGTCTCCACTAAAAGACAATGTAAGTAATGATCAACCTATTTTCAGCCTAAATCTGTGATTGTATGTTGTTTAATGCCACGAGACCATTTTTTAGGTTCCGTCAAAGCAATAGCAAGAATCTATGTTCTGGATACTTATTTAAACTTTAAGAAACATGACGGGGGTCACTCGTTCAGCCATTCAGGAACACCTGATTTTACACGTCTGATATAGAATGGTGCGTCTTGCTTATGTGTTTCTTACACCATCTTTTGAGTGTTGCTTGTTATTATCCGGTTTTCTGTCCACGTGAAGCTTGCTCCCTTCATCATGTCCAAAGTGCACAATTTTTTCGAGCAACATATCGGTATTTAAATTCCGAATTTCTAATTGCCAAATCATTTAACGCAAGCATGGCAAGGAGGCGGATATCAGAAGCACAAAGATGGCCAATCATCGGCATGCATTCCACTGGTGTGTCTTACAACGCAATACGACGTCAGCTTGGATATTATTGAACAGTCATTAGTCGTTTGGACAGAAAACACGCTGCCACGCAAGATGTTAAAGACCGATTCCAATCTGAGCGACCATATGTGACAACATAACGTGCAGATATGAGCCTTTGATACATTGGTTAGGTGAAATCCGTTTTCAACAAGCACCTGTCTCAAGCAAACATGGTTATCTGGTCGTAATCTGTCAGCCAGAACAGTACGAACTCGTCATAAAGCTGCAGGATTGAGGTCAAGGGTAGTCATTAAACGCCACTCTCCCGTGGCCTGCAAGAACTCAAAAATGTTTGCATAACAATAAATATTTTTGTTTGGTATACAAATTAAAAACGAATGGCAGTCCAATATTAGTCCAGAGGTGTTCGAATATGTATGAATTGAAAAAAAAACACCATAACTTTTTTCCAGGTGTAAACACTGACTCGTTTTGAATATAGCTAAATATAGTTTTAAGGAAAATAAGCAACCATTCTATCCATCAATTTGATTTGATTAAGGCAAATGTAATAATGTTAAGTACATTTTGCTAATTGTTAACCTAGTATTGATTCATACGATATTCGTGCGGAAGCTTCTTTAGCACCTAATTTTTTTAATAATTTGTGATTACGAATTTTAATTTGTTACAGACAACAACCCTGACTTTGATGAAAAGATGGACAGTTAAAACAGGCTAACGTGTGGATCGACTAACATTCTATCTGTGCTAAAACCGCGAAAGAAAGTAATTATAATGGAATATATTTAGAAGAAAACAAATTGAAATCCATTATAACTTATTTAAATCCGTGATCACAAATTCTGTAATTCGTTATAATTTTTCACCATTCCAATTTTAATTGACATGGATTGCCAATTTTTCGACAGCAGTTCCGCGGTTTTCAACGGGTACTAAGGCCTTGTCCCTAATAAAACTTGCACGAAATAATATAGCGGAAATACTGATGAAAGTGGCGTTAAACACAATTTGAATAAACAAGTAAACATAATACATGTATATATTCTAAAGTAGCAATATTGGCATAATAAATTTAGTATTGTGAATAGGTTGCTATAATATATATGTACCTAACCTAAATTAATGTCATTATAACAATGTATTGTAGCTGTTTTAACCGACCAAGATTGCCTAACTAACTGGAGTGAACCATGTCCTAATGGGGGAGCCAGGACTGCAAACATGGATGGGACATCCTGTATCTGTCCTGGAGACGACGTGAGTACAATTAACTAAGTTTCTGTATAACCATAAATAAATTTTTGGGCAAAGAAATTGTCGTAAATTGCATAAAACGACACATTCACCGGCCTGGCGAAGCTATTGCAAAACTGTTGAAAAAGATATGCCATGTATATATAAAAGATGTATAGCAGATGTCAAAAAAGCTACAGTACCGTACGGGCCAAGTTTATTTAAAAGTTGCCAAATTTTTACCGATCTTTCGAAAGTTATACAAAAATTGACAAAAAAGGTACATACATGGCGTGGCGAAAGTATTCAAAGCTATTAAAAGTAACAGTACAGACCTGGCGAAAATTATTCAAAAAAGGTTTTTTTAAAGCAGTCAGATAACTACCAGCCCGGTAAAACACAAAAGTTCTGTAAAAACTGACGGACAGCTAGCAAATGAACAACCAGTTTGATTAATGGTTAGTTTCTTATTGATGCTGTTTGACAACTTCTCGTATAATAATATCGAACGCGTTGGCTTTGACATACAGTTACTTCGATCCATCGAACACATCAAAATATATTGCTGACGTTTTTTATATATTAAATATTATTTTTGCGGGACATCAGACCACGTAATTGATGTAAAATCAAATACACAATATTATTACTTGCTTTATCAATGCAATACTGTTTAGCAGAATTCTGGCCGAAGCATGATGTCTATTAATGGCAACCTAAAATGGGAACCAGTTTATAATTGCCACGGTTGTCCTAGCTACAATATTGTAGATTCTCTTTTTATCTTGACTGATAGATAAAAGATACACGTCAAGATGAAAAAGGAGCTACATTATTGAAGCTAAGGCTTGCCATGGTGGTTTTCGCTTATTTTTGTTTAAATAAGACGCAATATATAGCTGAAAATGCTAAAAATGGATGAAACATCATTTAATCCAACAATCATGAAAACATAAATATCTAAATTGAATTTGTATCCCTAACAGTGAATTGTTCCAGATTAAAAAAATTAATAAAACAATAACTTTTAAGTTCATATTTTTTCTTTCAGCCATGGTTGTAATGAACCACAAAAGAACTTTCCATCAGGCGACATTTAGACCAAATTTCAATCAATAAAATACTTAGACTTATTTATTTACAGAGTTTATTATTTAGGAGAACGTTGTCTTCTTGAAATTAGAACTATATTCAATTCTTCTGCAACAATACTCGACTCCAATTTTAATTGGCCAATTTGCCAGTTTTCGTACCGAAGGGGCTTTTCTCTGGCTTCCTCCCCTAACTAAAACTAAACGCATTGATAAAGGTGAAATATTGCTGAAATTGGCGTTAAACAACACTCATTCAAACAATATTTTTCTAATGTCGTCTACAGCTTTTCCTGTTGATTTATTTAAGGAATCCTTAACATTTAGGTCGTCTACGTAACGTAAGTTGTTGAGGGTTTTGATTGGATTTTTGTTTGTTTTTTTTATAACAGCTTGCTCCATTTGTTAACTTTTTCTCGTTCTTATACAGATGAAATACTAATACTGCTCGCAGGACGCTGGAAGCAAACATTCAATTGATCAATATTTCAGACTGAATGGACTGGAGTTTTTATACAAATAATTTCTGGGTTAAGTTTACAATTTAACATCTCCAGTGTTATTTTGAAAGTTGATAATCGCTGTAAAGGTTAATACAAGTGACTTTTTTCTGTGTATCTAGAAGATATGTGTAACAGCTTTTAAAACTTTTTAAATGCAAGTATCGCCTGTTTCCGGTTCGTACTGTATGTCTTCATAAAAATATTTATATATGTATCAACAATGCACACGTTTTGTATATGTCACATGTGCGATTCTGTATGTGTCAGTTGGGCGATGCATGCAGTATATGTCATTTGTGTGATACTGTATGTCAGTTGCTCGATACTGTATGTGTCAATTGTGAAATACTGTATATGTCAATTGAGCTTTTGTGTATATAAAGTTGTGCGATACATTATGTGTCAGTTGATCGATGCAGTGGATGTTGTATGTGTCAATTGTGCGATATGGTATCTGCTTATTGAGCGATGCGGCATTTTTGTAGTTGTGGGATACTGTATGTCACCTGTGCGATAATGTATGTCAGCTGTGCGATACTGTATGTCAGTTGTGCGATATTGTGTCAGCTGTGCGACACAGTATGTCATTTGTGCTATACTGTATGTCAGTAGTGCGATACTGTATGTGTCAGTTGTGCGATAATGTGTGTGTCAGTTGTGCGATACTGCATGTGTCAGTTGTGCGATACTGTATGTGTCAGATGTGCGATACTGTATGTGTCAGTTGTGCGATACTCTCTCAGCTGTGCGATACTGTATGTCACATGTGCGATACTATGTGTCAGCTGTAATATACTGTTTGTGCCAAGTTGTGCAATACCGTATGTCAGCTGTGTGTGATACTTATGTCACATGTACGATAATGTGTGTCAGTTGTGCGATACGGTATGTGTCAGTTGTGCGATACTGTATGTGTCAGTTGTGCGAAACTGTGTGAGTCGTTTGCGCGATACTGTAAGTGTAAGTTGTGCGATACTCTGTCAGCTGTGCGATACTGTGTGTCAGCTTTAATATATTGTTTGTGTCAAGTTGTACGATACTGTATGTCATCTGTGCGATACCTTATGTCAGTTGTGCGATACTGTATGTCAGTTGTACGATACTGTATGTCAGTTGTGCGATACTGTGTTTCGGTTGTGCGATACGATACTGTGTTTCGGTTGTGCGATACTGTATGTGTCATTTGTGCGATACTGTATGTCAGTTGTGCAATACTGTATGTCAGATGTACGATACTGTATGTCAGATGAGCGATATTTTGTGTCAGCTGTGTGTCAGTTGTGTAATACTGTGTCAGTTGTGCGATACTGTATGTATCAGTTGAGCGATACACTGTCAGGTATGCGAGACTGTATGTGTCTGTTGAGCGATATTGTATTTGAAGGTAATGACAAAATACCGAACAGCAAGGAAACTTAAAAATAGACATTCAGAAAGAAACTGGCAAACTCCAGAACCAACAACCAACAAAATAGCAACTACAGATGCAATGATCCTGACTTGGTACATAGATTTCAAAAGAAATGGTTATTAAACCACGCTTTATAGCATGCCAAACCTATATTGTGTGATATTGTATATGTAAGCTGTGCGGTGCTGTACATGTCCGTTGAGCGATCATTATATGTTAGTTATGCTATATTTTATACGTCAATTGAGGAATTCTATATATGTCTATGAGTAATGCTTTATATGTCAATTGAGAGATACTGTACCAATCTGTTTTGTGGATACTGTTTATTTAAGTTTATGTTATGTTTACACTACCTTGCAGCACTTTCAGTGCTTTGAAAACATTTCGCCATATATTGATTTTTGGGAGTTTCCGAATACAGATTTTTAACTGATTATTGAACAAGAATCTTAAATTACACATTATGCGTAGATTTTTTGTATTCATAAAATACCTTTCATCACCTGATGTCACTCGGAACAATACATAATTCAGACTAAATTAGATGCAGATTCAACAATATCAATATATATGTTTAATACTTGTGTTAAGGTATGTATTTTCCTATGAGGTCAACTATTAAATCTTGACTCTTGTTGTTGACGTTGTTCACCTTAATACCTTTGATCTTACTTGTTTATAATGCACAATCATGCGCTGTAACAACCCACTTTGTAATAACAACGCACTTTGTAATAATATTTGAAAAAGATAAATTAAAGTTGTCAAACTGTATGCATAGCACTGTTTGGCTATTTAAGTCATAAATTATTATAAAACTATTCGGGAACTTTAACTATTCAGACTTTTTTAACTACTCAGACTTTTTTACAAAGTGCGTTTTGTTGACTAACGCAGTTCGTAATACATTGTAAATATGTAATAACGCACTTTGTAATAAAATAAGAAAAAATTACGATACGATTGGAGGAGTGTGTAAGTACCATTATTTGGTAATCCAAGGACTGAAATTGACTTATTAGTTAACTAGATATCGTTGAGATGGTACCCATCTCTGTGGGCCCCTCCTACCTTGACGTCAAGGTCAAAGGTTATCAACCATGGTATGCGACACATCGCCTTGATATGATCTATATTCGGAAACTTTAACTATTCAGACTTTTTAACTACTCAGACTTTTTTTACAAAGTGCGTTTTGTTGACTAACGCAGTTCGTAATACATTGTAAATATGTAATAACGCACTTTGTAATAAAATAAGAAAAAAGTTACAACCCGGACATGAATTTGTCATTCAGAAAGCAATAATGTGACCTTAAGGTCAACGTTCAATGTCAACGGTGATCAGCCACGGTATGCGACACAATGCCTTGACATTATCCACCCACATTCCAAATATCAAAAGCCTACCTCAAAAGATAAAAAAGTTACAGCCCGGACACGATTAGTCGGACGGACGGACGGACGGACAGACAGATCACTATAGGGCGTCCGCCACAAAGTGGCGGTATTCTAATTATTTACCAAAAATATTGGTTGGGGGAGTTTTTTACGTCCTACACCGACAACTTAATACCAAAAATATTCGGGAATTTTAAAAACTCAGACTTTTTTTACAAAGTGCGTTTGGTTGACAAACGCAGTTCGTAATACATTTTTAATATGTAATAACGCACTTTGTAATAAAATAAGAAAAATTTACGATGCGATTGGAGGAGTGTGTAAGTACCATTATTTGGCAATCCATGGACTGAAAATGACTTATTGAAATTACGAAAGTAAAAACTACTTGATTTTGTTTACAAACTACCTTGTGTTTCTTAACGCACATCGTAATAAATTGTGAAAGTGTAATAACGCACTTTGTAAAAATATTATAAAAAAGTTGTAACGAAAAGTTTTGTTAGCATCATATGGAAATTGAAAGATAGATAAATTGCATGCAATCATGTGAGCGATATAGAGAAAAAAAACATCAAAAAGTATATAGAATCCTATAGCTACTTCCTTAATTGTCTGGCGTAAACTCATCTAAGGTTGTTTTGGTCCCCCACTGAAAAGCGTAGACAGGAATCCGTCTGTCCGACTTAGTAAAAAAATATAAATAAACTACAACAGTAATGTTATAAGATATGTATGGAATCATAATGACTTTTTAAAAAAAATGAAAATTAAAAAGACGATACAGTCAACCCTCTTTACAACGACCATGTTAGTTTCCGGCCATTATTGACGTTAAACTGAATTTGCTGTTATAATGAATTTTTATTTTTGTACTTTGATTATCTCCCTTTTTTATGTGCGTCTATTGAAAATCGTTCAAGTCTGCTCAATATCCAAGCTTAATAACAAAAAATAATAAAATGCTTGTTTTCTTGCCGATATTTAATTAAAAACCTTTTTTTTTGGGTTTTTTTAAACAAAATTAATTGTAAGTTATGATTATTTACATTACCGATTTTCGGTAATTACTCTATTTCAGATGTGCCGCTTCAATCTTATAACACTTGTAATTAAGCCAATAATTTTCTGAAATATTTTAAGATTTAAATATTAAATAGCCTTTGACATCTTTTTAATGAAGCCATATCCCTATCATCGATTAGTTTTGTAACGGAAATGTCACGCAAGGTTAATTACGCAATAGCAACAGGTGTTCACCGGTGCAATTAACCGTTAAAAAAAATTAATACTCTGGACATAGATAATCTTTCACAGGTAAATCTTGATAATTTGTCGTTGTAACGAATCATTTTATGCTAGCTTTGGTATATTTGTTACCGACAGACGCAGTCGGAGTCGGAAACCGAATATGTCGTTGTATCGAGCATAAACAACACGTGGACACGTTTGTTCCCACTGAAATCCTGTCGGATGTCGAATATTCCGTTAAATCGAATGTCGTTGTAACGAGGGTTCACTGTATATAATATATATGCATAACACAAAATCACAATAAAAATTCAACTTTAGCTTGATATATGAACATTTTATGATGAGAAACAAAAATACTATTTATGAAAATAAAATAAAAAGAACTTTACATAGAAAAAAATAGACTCGAAATAAAACAAAGGAAACAAAATATTATCTTATATATGTATACTACTGAACAGGTAGCTATCCTTATGATGGCCCCCTAATCCCCACCCCTAATTGGATGTTGTTATAGTTAATTATCAAAAGTTGGAGAAACGTGAATAAACCAAATGAACATATAAAACATCGTTTTGTACACATAATAATTTATTGTGCTCAAGCAAAGCCGAGATTACTATGGACAAGTCAGATTTTTTATCATGGGATGACGATCTCGACGAATTTCAACTAAAATATCTTTTATGTGATTATACAGACAACGAGTGTTTTGTAGACAACTATAGCGATTCCGAAAGTGTCCCTGAAAAAGACTAAATTAGACAATAGTGGTGTATATTTGAGTGCATTCGTTTCTCTCTTTTTTGTTGTTATTATAATTATTTTCTTTTTGTGGTTGGGGTTGGGGAGTGTTCTGAATTGTTCGTTGTTCTATTACCGGAACTGAAAAACTTACCTACGTTTTCATCGCTTCGAACTTGTTTATCTGGAACTAATAGTACTAATAGTATAGAAGAAAACAAATGGCATTGCAATCATTTTCTTTAATTTCTCTATTGTTCAGCACAATATTAGCATATATGAGGTGAACTTGATAGCTTATTCCATGAATATTTAGATTTCTGGCACACAGAAGATTTTCCTCGTGTTCTTGGCACTCTAAAAAAGAACAGATGATTGAATTAAACAAGTCATGTAAACATACAAATAGAACATGATTTGAGTTTTTAAAACCGAAGAAATATGTCATCATTGAGAATCCGAGGAAACCGCATACATTGTTACACCTTTTAGAACAGTTTTTTTAAGGAGGACATATCCATCCTGTTACATATTTTCAGCTTCTATTTGGCAAAAAAGTTGAGCACAATCTGCCTTACTTACTTATGGGGGTTTTTAACGTCCTTGACTACCGTACAACGGTCTCGCACGGACTTATTGCCCAATGGCTTTTATTGAAAATTTTTCTTTACCTATTTATTTGTATTTTTGGGGATTTATAGGCCATAAAACTATAAGTAAAATGATCAAAGTAGTATGAAATGCCGCAACCTAAAAGACTTTGTGGAAGTAGATTAATCTATCACGCTGCAACCAGCTAGAGAACCAAGACGCCAGCAGCAAGTACGGGGCGTGCCATGGCAGCGGCGCGTGAGCCTTCTCTTATCGAATACTGCCAATCTGCCTGCAGTAAATTTGAATAAATATTTATTTACCACTCATTTTCATTTAATTTGGTAGCCACCTGTTGCCATTGTTATGTAATCACATGTGTGATGAACAAAAGGTGCAATAAACAAGGATTTCATAATTATAAGTTGTCTGGGGGTACATCCCTAAGTAGCTAATACCTGTATAATTTGTCTAATTGGTAAAAGCCATAAATATCAAAGAAAACCATACAATGTACCACTATCTTATTTTAGAATTAATACAAAAGTATTTTTTTGTTTATTTACAATCTAGACCCAGATTTCTGTATGTAAAAATATAGAAAAACACATGTTTTAGAGCTTAATATTTTTTTAATTTCGATTTGAATTGAATAATGACTTTCTATACCATGTAGTATATAGTGTAAAGATACGAAAAGAACAAGTAAGTAAGTAAGTAAGTAAGTTAGTTTTATTTAAAGTCGGCAAGACAAGTAACAGATAAACATAAGCTCAGCAGAGCTTTTAAACCGTCATATACATAATTACATATTGTCACACAAATAACATTAAGCAAAGCATGCAAGACATAATTATTTGACAATATATGACTCTAAGAATAAGCACATTAACTTAAAAAGCATGACATAACAAGTGTGGACACAGAAAGATGTCTCGCCTGAATTCCGCATCAGTAACGAAAAAAAATTACGTCATAAGCATTACGTAAATAGCATTAAATTGTTATCATTTAAAATATACAATGCATGGTTACAGAGAAATGGACCTAATCGTAAAACTTTAACTTAGTCACTGGACCATAAAATTGAGGTCATGGTCAGGTTAAACCTAAGAGACAGTCATGTACTAATCATTAGCAACATATATACCAAATATTGTCATCCTACCATCCGTGGTTACAGAGGAACAGCCGTAGCCCAAAAACTTTAACGTAGTCGCTGGACCGTGAAATTGAGGTCAAGGTCAGGTGACACCTACCAAACAGTCATGTACTAGTCATCAGCAACCTATACACCAAACATTGTCATCCTACCATGCGTAGTTACAGAGGATCTGTCGTAACCCAAAAACTTTAACGTAGTCGCTCGACCGTGCAAATTGAGGTCAAGGTCAGGTGACACCTACCAAACAGTCATGTACTAGTCATCAGCAACCTATATGCCAAATATTGTCATCCTACCATGCGTGGTTACAGAGGAACTGCCGTAACCCAAAAACTTTAACGTAGTCGCTGGACCGTGAAATTGAGGTCAAGGTCAGGTGACACCTACCAGACAGTCATGTACTAGTCATCAGCAACCTATATACCAAATATTGCCATCCTACCATGCGTGGTTACAGAGGAACAGCCGTAACCCAAAAACTTTAACGTAGTCGCTGGACCGTGAAATTAAGGTCAAGGTCAGGTGAAACCTACCAGACAGTCATGTACTAGTCATCAGCAACCTATATACCAAATATTGTCATCCTACCATGCGTGGTTACAGAGGAACAGCCGTAACCCAAAAACTTTAATGTAGTCGCTGGACCGAGAAATTGAGGTCAAGGTCAGATGACACCTACCAGACAGTCATGTACTAGTCATCAGCAACCTATATACCAAATATTGTCATCCTACCATGCGTGGTTACAGAGGAACTGCCGTAACCCAAAAACTTTAACGTAGTCGCTGGACCGTGAAATTGAGGTCAAGGTCAGGTGACACCTACCAGACAGTCATGTACTAGTCATCAGCAACCTATATACCAAATATAGCCATCCTACCATAAGTGGTTACAGAGGAACTGCCGTAACCCAAAACTTTAACGTAGTCGCTGGACCGTGAAATTGAAGTCAAGGTCAGGTGACACCTACCAGACAGTCATGTACTAGTCATCAGCAACCTATATACCAAATATTGTCATCCTACCATGCGTGGTAACAGAGGAACTGCCGTAACCCAAAAACTTTAACGTAGTCGCTGGACCGTGAAATTGAGGTCAAGGTCAGGTGACACCTACCAGACAGTCATGTACTAGTCATCAGCAACCTATATACCAAATATTGTCATCGTACCATGCTTGGTTACAGAGGAACAGCCGTAACCCAAAACCTTTAACGTAGTCGCTGGACCGTGAAATTGAGGTCAAGGTCAGATGACACCTACCAGACAGTCATGTACTATTCATCAGCAACCTATATACCAAATATTGTCATCGTACCATGCTTGGTTACAGAGGAACAGCCGTAACCCAAAACCTTTAACGTAGTCGCTGGACCGTGAAATTGAGGTCAAGGTCAGATGACACCTACCAGACAGTCATCTACTAGTCATCAGCAACCTATATACCAAATATTGTCATCCTACCATGCGTGGTTACAGAGGAACTGCCGTAACCCAAAACCTTTAACGTAGTCGCTGGACCGTGAAATTGAGGTCAAGGTCAGATGACACCTACCAGACAGTCATGTACTAGTCATCAGCAACCTATATACCAAATATTGTCATCGTACCATGCTTGGTTACAGAGGAACAGCCGTAACACAAAACCTTTAACGTAGTCGCTGGACCGTGAAATTGAGGTCAAGGTCAGATGACACCTACCAGACAGTCATGTACTAGTCATCAGCAACCTATATACCAAATATTGTCATCCTACCATGCGTGGTTACAGAGGAACTGCCTTTACCCAAAAACTTTAACGTAGTCGCTGGACCGTGAAATTGAGGTCAAGGTCAGGTGACACCTACCAGACAGTCGTGTACTAGTCATCAGCAACCTATATACCAAATATTGTCATCCTACCATGCGTGGTTACAGAGGAACTGCCGTAACCCAAAAACTTTAACGTAGTCGCTGGACCGTGAAATTGAGGTCAAGGTTAGGTGACACCTACCAGACAGTCATGTACTAGTCATCAGCAATATATATACCAAATATTGTCATCCTACCATGCGTGGTTACAGAGGAACTGCCGTAACCCAAAAGTAGTCTCTGGACCGTGAAATTGAGGTCAAGATCAGGTGACAGGTGACTGACTGGCAAGTACTCATCATAAGCTACCTCAGGACCAAATTTTATGGACCTAGGGCTTGGGCTTACAAAGATATGAAGCAAGATGTCCAAGTGTTTACGCCGCCGCCGCCGCCGGATTCCCATACATATGTCTCGCCTCCAGCGACTATCGTCGCAGGCGAGACAAACATGAAACATTAAACAAGCACATATGGAAGCATAACAATAAAAGGATAGACATTTAAAACAAGACATAAAATCAAACATCAGACAAGCACATTTGGAAGCACAGACATAAAAGCTACAAAATTAAAAACAAGACATAAAAATCAAAACACGAGACAAGCACATTGGATGCAGTAGTAAAAGCACGAAGAAGCATAAAATGTGAAAAACGAGACACAAGATCAAGCACTAAACATGCATTCCCAGGCCTGTGGATAAGTTTTAATGACATGCCAAGCAGTTGCAAATTTTGCCACTCCAAAAGGAGATCTGGTTCCGAAACAAGTTAAAACATGTAATTTTTCGAAATTCTTCCGGTAGAGAGTTCCACAGTACAGAGGCCGCATACCTAAAGGAGTTTTTGCCATACCTTGTTGTATTTACATGTGGTACCTGTAATAAAGTTTCCGTTGAATCAGATCTGATAATACAATAGGAGATAACCCATTTAATATTCTAAAAGTTTCTAATGCTATATCTAACCCTTCTAATATGCATACTTGGAATTTTTGCTTTTTCAAGAAAATAATCATGCGAGGAATCATAATCTTTCTTGGAATTTTTCTATTTTCTTGGTATTGGCTTGTGAGCAAAAATGCAATGATAATGGACAGAAGTTAAAATAAGAAGCAATAAATGCATGAAAAATAAGAAGCTTATTAAGCTTGCTCAAGTGTTTACCTATTCGCTTTAATATATTAAGTTGTTGAACGGCTTTTTTGCATATGTTAGAAATGTGAAAATCAAAATTCATCTGAAAATCAATAATGATTCCTAGGAGTCTAACAATTTCATCACATGAGATATGTGCTGTGGTTGTAGGAAAGAAAGTCACAGGAAAAAAGTCACGGATAAAAAGTCACAGGAAAAAAAGTCACAAGAAAAAAAGTCACAGGAAAAAAAGTCACAATTAATAAGTTGTATCCGTATTGAATGTGTGTTTTAAGTTCTTTTGTAAGATTTATATTCTTGTGTATAAAAAGTTAAGTGGATATTTAAAGACATTTAATTTTAAAATATATATATTATAACAATTTAACAAAATTTTATCATATAAAAACAAAGGAATAAATAAGCAATTAGAAGTACAGTAATTGGTCACACATGTTCATTTTTCACTAAACATTATTTAATAAAAAATTCACTAAAATGTTGATGCCATGTTTTTGGCTTTGATCTATGTATTAATATAGTTGTTTATCATATTCGTTTCTTTGGTATACATATTCTTAACTGTTAAAGCAGCACAAAAAGAGCTGTCAACAGTACCGGTAATGTGTTTTAACTAAAATGTTTGATAGATTTTGATGGACTGAAATACAATTTTTATTAATGGTATGAAATAACTAATAAGTAATAAAGTAATATACATGTACAAGTGTTTCATAAAAATATGACTATAATTATCATAACATAAAAATATTTTCCTATATGACAACATATGTGACCAAGACCAACTTATTAATTGTGACTTTTTTTCCTGTGACTTTTTTCCTATCAAAACTGTGACTTTATTTCCTGTGACTTTCTTTCCGTTTACCTGTGCTGTTCCAATATTAAAAACAGGATTTTTTGACTGAGATTTTTTACCTTTTGCAATCGCCTGGAATTTTTCAGGATTGGCTTGCATGCAGTTCACAGTAAACCAGTTAATTAATTTGCTACTTTCTACTTGAAGTACATCTATAACTTCATCGTAATTTTTAGAATGATAAGATAAGGTATTGTCATCCGCATAATTATAAAATGAACCTTTGTCGATATGGTAAAAAATATCGTTTATAAAAATGTTAAACAAAAAAGAACAAGTTAGGGGTGTTTTTATTGAAAGTTGAAAAAGGAGTATACAAAGTCATACAATTTTTTTTTACAATCTAGACCCACATTTCCGTGTGTAAAAATATAGAAAAACACATGTTTTAGATCTTAATTTTTTGTCAAATTTAAATTTGAATTGAAGAATGACTTTCTATACCATGCAGTATATGGTGTAAAGATACAAAAAGAACAAATTTTTGGTGTTTTTATATGTCTCCGGTTATATTGAATGTTGTAGTCCGAGTATACATTATCAGAGAACCAAATTTAACTCTTCTTAAGCCTAGGGGATGTTTTACCGTTAATTTATAAAGTATGAATTATTAGCCATTGTTTTCTTAAAGTGATATAATGTACTTTGACATAAAACTCCCAACGTACACATGATTTGCTCGGAGTTAATCTCTATAATACTACCATGCCCGGAGCGAAAAAATAAACATGTCAAAATCGACAAAAGCAATTGTGATATAGATTAATGCCAAAAAGGCGACAACAAACCGCGAATGAATAACAGAATACGCAGAGATGACATAATCATTTTTACATTAATTAAAGTTACTTAACCTCTCCAAATACGGAGTTATTTAACTTGTCATTTAAAAAAAGAGCATAAAGAGCGTTGCAATAAACAACTCGATGACGCCATCTTCAATGTTTGGTTTGTTGGTTATGTAATGTAAAATCAAAATACAGAACGTCAATGCAACTGAAAAAAAAACAAAACAAGAAAACAAAACAAGAAACCCAAATAGGTCCCAGAAACCTACAACAAAAAACTAAGTAACTGCAGAAATGGTCCTGACTTGGTACAGGCAATAGAAAAGAAGTGGTGTGTTAAATCCCTGCCAGACTGACCTCCCGCTGCTATATCTACTGTTTTGTGTTTTGAGTTGGTATGGTGATGAAAAAGGTTGGGTATCATACACTACTAGTCAGTAATGGGTGTACCCATGATCATCCACTATAATTTGTTAATTTTTTAAGATGTTTCTGTCCACAAATAATATTAAATAGATTTTGTTTGATAACAAAAATAAATAGAAACATATTTCATAAAAATCATTTTAATCGCTTCTTGAATACATCACAAATCAATGCAGTATTTTGCATTTTATGTTTTATTAATTCTGTCATGTTTGCGTGTCACAGGAGGTCTATCTGCGTTGTAGCAGATTGTAGATATATAGCCTGTCCAAATCGACTGAGCTTACAGAGTACTTCTTTAGCTCGCTCGGTTAGAGCGCTGGCTGGCAATATTGAGATCACGGGTTCGATCCCCGGTAGTGACAATGTCCTTATTTCGTGCTCTACCGTTACATTTGCATAGTAAGAAAGTAGCAAAGAAACCCGACCGAACAACAAGAGCCAAAAACCAAGGGACAGTTACAAATCCGGATATAGACAAACACAACACAAAAATCAAAAACATAAAACACAGAACGAGAGTAACCCGAACCCAATAAAAACCATGGGGTGCACTCAGGTGCTCCGGACGAGTAAGCAGTGCCTGCCTCTAATTAGACACCCGTCGAGTTACTCATTGTCTTGTCTAGGGAAAAGTCAAATCCAGGAATAGGAAACACTATCTATGACTCAGCGAAAATGTCAGATCGTATTTGAGACACTGATTTCCCGTAACGATCAATTAAGTCGTGGTGCCGACCATAGAACTTCTGGAGAGATAACATCAACCCAGGTACAACAAACCCTTGTTTGAGTAGTTTAGCAGTCAACAGCAGTGATCGGTCTAGAAAATCTGAATAACGATCGCAGGATCTAGAATAACGTATAAGTTGTGAAATGTACACATTTACGCTGGAGCTGCTGGAATGTTGCTGTCGATGAACGGGAAGTTGACAATTGGAAAGTTAAAGTCATCACGCTTTTCGTAGAGCCTAGTTTGTAGTTTTCCTGAATCTATTTCTAGAAGTAGGTCTA
Organism: Limnoperna fortunei; assembly: GCA_944474755.1. Classification (NCBI taxonomy): domain Eukaryota; kingdom Metazoa; phylum Mollusca; class Bivalvia; order Mytilida; family Modiolidae; genus Limnoperna; species Limnoperna fortunei. The sequence goes on from OX104123.1 coordinate 64,825,731, forward strand.
AGTAAGAGGCTGATCTAGGTGCATTGGTGGTGTCTTTAATTTCAAGCTCGCTAGGGTAAATTGAATGTAAATAGTCACCAAATTTAGCATTGTTGAGGGACAAAACATCATCAATATAGTGGAATGTGAAATTAAAGGTCTGGGCCAGACTCTTTTCTTTCTTCTTCAGTAGGTCTTCTAGGAACTCATCCTCATAGGAGTACAAAAACAGGTCGGCGAGGAGAGCAGCACAATTAGTACCCATTGGAATACCAACAGTCTGTTGAAAAACATGTCCTCTAAGAGTGTATGACAAAATCCCCCCCCCCCCCGACCAAAATCCCTTCCATGTAATTTCGTATAGGCGGACAAAATCCCCCTCGTTAAATTTACAAGGCGGACAAAATCCCCCCTGTAAAATTATCAAAGCGGACAAAATCCCTCCCGAATATGATTTTTTTAAATGCATGTTTTTTAAATGTTCACACCGTACAGTCTTGTACATATATAGATAAACCTTCAAAAAAGGACCTTATATTTTACTCAAAAATACCCTGATTTTTAATTACTTAATAATAATAATTGTTTGTCTCATTTGCAGTGCTTAATTGGTGGCTTGTTAATTAATATGTTTATGATCAAACGAATATCGCTTACTTGAGAAAAACATTCTCTATATCTTATAGAAAATTGAAACGGGTATGGCCTTTACTAATAAGTTAAAATTTAGTAAAATAATGGTATAATTTAGTTCAATAACTTGAATTGTTTTTTCGGTAAATAATAATGAAAGGGATCAAATGGCGCGGTTCCTTTATTAACACATGTCGTACAACACAATCCATATCGACTCGATGCCTTTCAGTGAAAAAAATTATAACCATGTTTTAATCTTTGTCTCATTCATCATTTCAAGTACCAAGTAAAAAACTATAAAACACGATGCACAATACTTATCGATATTACCATAATCCGATTCGGGAGGGATTTTGTCCGCCTTGAAAAATTTTCAGGGGGGATTTTGTCCGCCTTGTAAATTTAATGATGGGGATTTTGTCCGCCTATGCTAAATTACACGGAAGGGATTTTGTCCGGGGGGGGATTTTGTCCGTCCCCCGTCCTCCAAACATGACGAATATGTCGTCAATTAGAAAATCTAACATGTGACAAATTTGGTCTTCAGTATATTTAGTATTAGCTTTGGAGTCATTGATGACGAAGTAAGATCTGTCATGACTAATTACCAGGTATTTATATCGCCGTTTATATTGCCGTTTTTCTTGAAAAAGCAGCGTTTTATAAGATCTTTTAGCCTGGCTTTAAGCTGCGTATGAGGGATGGCCGTATTACGACAGCTTATTCGTGCCAAATAGAAAAAAGAAGACAAAAAATAATAAATCGTTCCCACGATTTAATAATTCGTTCCCACGATTTAAAAAATCGTTGCCACGATTTAATAATTCGTTCCCACAATTTAAAAATTCGTTCCCACGATTTAAAAAATCGTGGCCACGATTTAATAATTCGTTCCCACAATTTAAAAACAGCGGTTATATCGGTAAAAATCTCAAAAATCGCACAATTTTTAAATCGTGGGAACGAATTATTAAATCGTGGCCACGAATTATTAAATCGTGGGAACGAATTTTTAAATTGTGGGAACGAATTATTAAATCGTGGCCACGATTTTTTAAATCGTGGGAACGAATTTTTAAATTGTGGGAACGAATTATTAAATCGTGGCCACGATTTTTTAAATCGTGGGAACGAATTTTTAAATTGTGGGAACGAATTATTAAATCGTGGCCACGATTTTTAAATCGTGGGAACGAATTATTAAATCGTGGCCACGATTTTTTAAATCGTGGGAACGAATTTTTAAATCGTGGGAACGAATTTTTAAAGTGTGGGAACGAATTATTAAATCGTGGCCACGATTTTTTAAATCGTGGGAACGAATTTTTAAATGGTGGGAACGAATTATTCAATCGTGGCCACGATTTTTTAAATCGTGGGAACGAATTTTTAAATGGTGGGAACGAATTATTAAATCGTGGCCACGATTTATTAAATCATGGGAACGAATTATTAAATCGTGGCCACGATTTTTTAAATCGTGGGAACGAATTTTTAAATTGTGGGAACGAATTATTAAATCGTGGCCACGATTTTTTAAATCGTGGGAACGAATTATTAAATTGTGGGAACGATTTATTATTTTTTGTCTTCTTTTTTCTATTTGGCACGAATAAGCTGTCGTACCGTATAGAGTGTCGAAAAATCAAATGTTTTAATGCTGTTACAATGGGAAAGAGATCCAGACCTCAAGATGTCTTTCAGGTCTTTTGAATTTTTTTAATATCCACATTTCATTATAAATTCCACTTCTGGAGTAGCAAATAATTATATTTTTTCATAAACACTGACCGATCTTTGTATAAAACTAAAATTAGATTAATGTCTCTTAGACTACAATGGAAATGAAAGAAACAAAAAGAGAATTCGCACGTGTGATCAGTTTTACTTTCGTTATCTTTACTTTTAATTTGCACAATGTTTACATCAATGATGATGTACGCTTAAGGAAATCCAGCTTAGACCAGAATTCATCGGGGTGTATATCCGCACTATAAATATAATAAGTACAAGGTTACAAGTTTCACACCAGACTGATAAATAAACTAAATAAAGTTTACGAACCATAGCTATTATGTTTTGTTAAATATAAATTTAGGATTTGTTAATTGATAAGAATTCCGGAATTGGGATCCGTATTTGGGATAAATTTCCCTCAAAATTACTTCCGGTTATAAAATTTTGTAGCGAACGATCAAACAGTTAGCAAAGTCCTCAGGCTCAGGATTATTTTTATAAGTATACAATGATTGTGTCATATAGTTGAATTAGAAGATGAACATTATAAGAAAACTAAAGCGTTTCAGTATAATAGGTTTATCTATCTGTGCAGGATGTTCGGTGAAGTGGATTCTTATAGACGGTCGAGTTTTTGCTGCAGAACAAAACAACAGTATTTCAGAGGAAAACTTACCGGAATTACGTTTAAAACATGTACAGATTATATTTAGGCATGGAGCTAGGACTCCACTGCACTTAACACCAGGAATAGAGGAGGTAATTAACACAGGCTTTCAAGCTACTTTTTGCAAAAAAATGAGAGCATTTTTAAGGCTAAATTCTAAAAAAAATAAAGACTCATTTTGGACACTGAACAATAGTACAAAAGTTAAATACCGATTCAGAAGACCATTTGGATGACCATCAAATAGTCTCCTGGGTACCAAATGCATATTTCTGAAACTATACTAAAGCTAGCTTCATTTAACTATAATTTATTTTATGTTTTTTTTTTATTTTTCGAAATTTTGAAAATAAAAAAAAAAAAAAATTTCAACCAAAAAAATTAAGGCTTTTTTTTAGGATTGTACAGCTTTAATTAGGAACTTTATGGCTGTTTGTAAAAAATAAGGAAAATTAGGAAAATAAGGGCCTGCTTGAAAGCCTGTTAAAACTATTCATAGAAGGTTTCATCTATGATTTTTTAAGAAACACGAGATTAATAGGTTCTTTCATACGTTTTTGGGAAAGACCGGTTGATCTTTCACTGGTGATAGAAATTTGATGTCTTTTCGCGAGTGGAGCGCAGCGGAACGAGCCAAAAGACATAAAAATTTCTATCACGAGTCAGGGATCCTCGCAACATGTCTAGATGCGTATTGTACGAGTCTTTTCAGTTCTGAACGTGCCTTTTCAACATCTAACGCGTCCCAGTCCGTGTCAGTTGTCAGACGCGTACGCATTTCCGTCATGTCAATTCCGTCTCCGATGCGTGATTACATATTCTTACAAATGGCGATCGATATTTACCTGTTTCGTCTGATTCTCAGCAGACATCAATCACTCATGTGGCAAATATGCTTTAATTAAGATGTTTATTAAACATTAAATGTGCAGTGTTGATGGACAGTCTTTATAGTCAAAATTAAGCGTTGATAATACACTCATTTCAAATTTTAATCCACGATCGGAACCTTGCAGTTGCACTCCTTACGATTTTCTTTTAAACTAAAGTAAGAATTCTTGACCGGTACAAAGATGTCTTCAATATGAACATTAATTAGTTATCTAATATTTTAATTTTGTAAAGACTAGGATCTGAAAAAAGGGGGGTGGGAGGGTAATGAGTTGTTTGGAAGAAATATTAACGTCAGCAAAAGTCTCTCTTTAATGGGCAAACATCAGCATGTTTCAAGTAATGAGTGCAGTTCAATCATACTCCAAAAGACTTCGAAACTTAGCTGCTACTAATATAAAATAGCATGGGATAAAACATTCTGCAAGCCATATTATATCTTTTTATAAAAAGACATTTAATGGGTCGGTCATCAAAGAAAACTGTTGTATGCAAGCACTTAGCTGGACTCATGTGCGATATGTGGGACTCATGAAAATTTGTTGGGACTCACCACTTTCAAAAGGGGGGCCTCGGTGGCCAAGTGGTCAAGGTAGTTCGTCTACTATTGATCACGTGGTCTGTCAACACTGAGATTGCGGGTTCGATTCTCACTGCAGGCAGGGTGTACTCGACTCCAATCTTAATTGACAAGGATTGCCAGTTTTCCTACCGCAGGCCGGGGGTTCTCTCCGGGTACTCCGGCCAGGAACCTATAAATCAACGGGACTGGAATCTAACGATATCGTCTACTTTTCATTGTCGCGCCAATACTTAATTACCGAACAAGTGTCGACACGGATATGATCGTGTTTTCGGCTTTCGAAAGACGCCTCTCGTCAATGAGCTAAGACTCTGGTTACCGGCACTATGTTTATATATTAATAAATTTGCGTATTTAAAAAAAAGATAATAAAAAAAAACAAAGAAAAAAACCTTACAGATTGTATGAATTATAAAATTATATGAACTGGTCCCAGTGAGTTAAAATCGAGACTGTTTTGTATTTTTTTCTTAGATGTTTACAGGAACCTATAAATCAACTTATACCAGTTAAACTAGTGCCAGATGTTTATGGCTTTAACTAATTAGACAAATAATATGATGACATGGGTATTAGCTACCTAGGGATTTACACCTTATGACATCGTTGTTTATTGAACCATTAATTGTTCATCACACCTGTGATTACATAATGAGTGCAACAGGTGGGCACAACATTAAGAGAATGGGTTGTAATAAATATTAATTAAAATTTGAAAATTGCATATGTAGTATTAATTAATTACAACTTAATTAGGGTAATTACTAACTTAAATAAGTTTGCTAAAATAGCCCCTTTTAATCAGAGTTCCCAAGATTAAGAGAAATTAAATTACTTAATATGTGTATAAAAAAGGTAATTTGTAACTGCTAATATTAATCCCCCATTGTTTGTTTGTGTATACAAGTTTTTCTATTATGCTTATTACCAATCACAAGCATAACACAAAATGAATAGAGATGTTTTTTAATAATGGACAACCATGAACTGGAATTAAGTTTTTGTAAAACGTAAAGTAATTTTTCATGTCCTCAATTATGACCTATCTGTTTACAATCTTAAAACATTTATCTTTCAGAATATGAAAGAAAAATGAATACTGCTTTCATAATACAGAAGTATATTGGTTGTATTCAAGGGGACCGTTTAAAAATCTGCGTCGAATTTCCAAAAACCTGCAAATATTTCATGCTACCTAATCTGAAAATATACGGTGAATCACAACAAAAAACTATATGCTGCAACACGACACAAAAAACCTAATTGGTTGGTCTATACCTTTTAAATGTGTAATATTGCATTATGATAATATATGGTCATAAAATATAAAGTTCGTCAACATGACATAACAAAATGGCGACCGGTAAAAGTGGCTCACGATTTTCGCTGCTTTTAACATTTTTTAATTGATAAAACATGGTCATGGTAATACAGTTAAGTAAATAAGACACACACAATTCTAAAAAAATTACAACATATTTACTGTCACAGAAAATTGGCAACAAATTTAACTAAAATGTTGGTATCGTATTACATTCGCCTATGTCACTTCTGCGTTCTCGCTTAATCTCGTTAAGGTCTCGTCGCGACAAAGAAATCGTACTTCCTTAGCTGAAGACTTAGCGAGTGTCCAATCCCGTTAGTTATACTAGTCCCAGCTCCGGCTTCCTCCCCCAATAAAAACTGGACGCCATGAAATAGCTGAAAAATTGCTGAAAGTGGCGTTAAAACACCATTCAAACAAAAACAAACCACTTTCAAAAGTGATGAGTCCAGGACTCACCATAAAAAAATCCTACAAGTATCACTGACGAGTGAAAGTTCACACAGACTTTACCAAAAATGTATGAAAGTACCTATTTCTTCCGTAAACCAACAACTTTCACATCGCTATAACCTATAGACTCTCGATTGTTTTAGACTTTGTCTCGGACGTCCAATCATAACGCCGGAAATAATGAACGTCATAGAAGAACGTTGTTGTGCTTCCATATCAACGTTATTGTTTCTGGTGTTTTGATTTGATGACGCAGCAAGTACAGATGTGTGCGCGTGAGCTAATCTGTACTGGGTCATCTGTACCAGAAATCGGCCATTTACGGAAGAATTATGTATTTCATGATTGTTCTTTAATAATAACTGAGGCTGTTGTACATGTAGATGAATCCGGATCTATTCGCTTCAGTACATGTTCATCTGGGTCCATTTGCTCAATGTTTGCTATATATTTTTTTATATAATATTTTATATACATAATGTAATAATCAGAATCTTCAATGTAGTCCCACAATCCTCTGCCGTCTAACACTTTGTTTAGACTTTTATGGGAGCGTTGGAGTTCATAGAGTTCTCCATAGACAATCGCAAAATCATAGATTTTGTGCAACACAGGTCTGAGTCTGCACATTTCATAATCTCACCATGTTATATAAATGTTCATGTGGTTCTACTATATAAATGGCTTCTCTAGATACAATGTACTTGTATTTTTCTTCATGAAATAATCACCTTACATTACCTCCAATCAAGGTAATTTTTATCCATTTCTAAGCTCATTTTCAGCACTATCCCTGCTTTGATACATTTTGCTTTCACAAAATTATTACAGTTTATGTAAACCTTGTTTGTGCAACCCAAGCCTTCTATGATCAAACACATTAAGAATCTTAAGTATCTAAGACCACACTGTTAATGACCTTTTTGAAATCCCATAGTGACGTGGTTCAATGATGCATTCCAAATGTCAAACTAACATTCATGTTGTTTCCTGTATACAATCTACATTAAATTAAAATTTTTAGTATCTGCGATACAAAAAAGTTAAAAGAGGCACGTGTTGGTACTATAGTAAACAATATCTATGAAATAATTAAATTTGTCATTTTTATTCTAAACTATATTAATCTTATTGACTTGACATTTATTCTAATGTAAAATAATTTTTTTTACAAATTATATGATTAAATACATTTTTCATAACTTCTTTTACTTTTTAATGTAAGTTTAACATGTTTAATAAAGGACTTAATATACTAGTAAGACCCTTAGGTAAGTTTGAGCTCATTCTATAAGTATCGAAATATAACTTGCATTTTTTAATTTATTTTTTCTTTGTACATTAAAATGTTAAAATCTTTGATTTAAAAAAAATCCATATCATTGTGACTTTCTTTTATTTAAGACAAGAGATTTACGTTTTCTCCTTCTGTTCTATTATTGCAATTTGCATTTTAAACTGTTTTAGAACATTTTTATTTGTAACATATACCTTGTTTAAAATTGAATTTTTTTTTATAAAAAGCATAATCAGCAGTACTAGTACCTTTTACGACCTGTCCATATACACAATTTGATACACATAAAAGTGACATTTTGTTCAATACAGGCTGTGTATCCTGCAGGTCCTGTTACGACCTGCTCCATATACACAATTTAATACACGTTTGTTTATTACAGGCAGTGTATCCTGCAGATTACCTGTTACGACATGTTCCATATACACAATTTTATACACGTTTGTTTATTACAGGCAGTGTATCCTGCAGATTACCTGTTACGACATGTTCCATATACACAATTTAATACATGTTTTGTTTATTACAGGCAGTGTATCCTGCAGATTACCTGTTACGACATGTTCCATATACACAATTTAATACACGTTTGTTTATTACAGGCAGTGTATCCTGCAGATTACCTGTTACGACATGTTCCATATACACAATTTAATACACGTTTTGTTTATTACAGGCAGTGTATCCTGCAGATTACCTGTTACGACATGTTCCATATACACAATTTAATACACGTTTTGTTTATTACAGGCAGTGTATCCTGCAGATTACCTGTTACGACATGTTCCATATACACAATTTAATACACGTTTTGTTTATTACAGGCAGTGTATCCTGCAGATTACCTGTTACGACATGTTCCATATACACAATTTAATACACGTTTGTTTATTACAGGCAGTGTATCCTGCAGATTACCTGTTACGACATGTTCCATATACACAATTTAATACACGTTTTGTTTATTACAGGCAGTGTATCCTGCAGATTACCTGTTACGACATGCTCCATATACACGTTTTGTTTATTACAGGCAGTGTATCCTGCAGATTACCTGTTACGACATGTTCCATATACACAATTTAATACACGTTTTGTTTATTACAGGCAGTGTATCCTGCAGATTACCTGTTACGACGTTCCATATACACAATTTAATACACGTTTTGTTTATTACAGGCAGTGTATCCTGCAGATTACCTGTTACGACATGTTCCATATACACAATTTAATACACGTTTTGTTTATTACAGGCAGTGTATCCTGCAGATTACCTGTCACGACATGTTCCATATACACAATTTAATACACATTTTGTTTATTACAGGCAGTGTATCCTGCAGATTACCTGTTACGACATGTTCCATATACACAATTTAATACACATTTTGTTTATTACAGGCAGTGTATCCTGCAGATTACCTGTTAAGACATGTTCCATATACACAATTTAATACACATTTTGTTTATTACAGGCATTGTATCCTGCAGATTACCTGTTACGACATGTTCCATATACACAATTTAATACACGTTTTGTTTATTACAGGCAGTGTATCCTGCAGATTACCTGTTAAGACATGTGCCATATACACAATTTAATACACGTTTTGTTTATTACAGGCAGTGTATCCTGCAGATTACCTGTTACGACATGTTCCATATACACAATTTAATACACGTTTTGTTTATTACAGGCAGTGTATCCTGCAGATTACCTGTTACGACATGTTCCATATACACAATTTAATACACGTTTTGTTTATTACAGGCAGTGTATCCTGCAGATTACCTGTTACGACATGTTCCATATACACAATTTAATACACGTTTGTTTATTACAGGCAGTGTATCCTGCAGATTACCTGTTACGACCTGCTCCATATACACAATTTAATACACGTTTTGTTTATTACAGGCAGTGTATCCTGCAGATTACCTGTTACGACATGTTCCATATACACAATTTAATACACGTTTTGTTTATTACAGGCAGTGTATCCTGCAGATTACCTGTTACGACATGTTCCATATACACAATTTAATGCACATTTTGTTTATTACAGGCAGTGTATCCTGCAGATTACCTGTTACGACATGTTCCATATACACAATTTAATACACATTTTGTTTATTACAGGCAGTGTATCCTGCAGATTACCTGTTACGACATGTTCCATATACACAATTTAATACACGTTTTGTTTATTACAGGCAGTGTATCCTGCAGATTACCTGTTAAGACATGTGCCATATACACAATTTGATATACAGTTCGTTCACAAGGATGGATCACCATTAAAACCGTCCCAGTATGATGCACATTATGAAGAAACTAAATTACGGGTAGGGAAACTAAATTACACCAAAGACGATTAACAAAGTCATTTTTCACTAATTTTGATGGAAAAAAGCGCTCCCCTCTGCTTCCTTCATCCACAGTCCCCTTTGACTCCATTATACACAGGGTCCTTTAAAGGAATGTGTGTTTTTTATTGTTTGTATTTTACAGTTTTGTTCATACACATAAACTGACATGTACCTGTACCAGTACATTGTACTAGTATTCATAGTGGTACAGTGTTCATGTATAATATTAGTACATGTATTGGATCAGTCTAGGTTAACCTCTAATGACTAATACTTGTATCCATCATGACCATGGGTGACCACTGATTTAACCATGAGTGACCACTGATTTATCTATGGTTGACCACTGATTTATACATGGGTGACCACTGATTTATCCATGGATGACCACTGATTTATCCATGATTGACCACTGATTTATCCATGGATGACCACTGATTTATCCATGATTGACCACTGATTTATCCATGGGTGACCACTGATTTATCCATGGGGGACCACTGATTTATCTATGGGTGGTGACCTGATTTATCCATGAGTGACCACTGATTTATGTATGGGTGGTGACCTGATTTATCCATGGGTGACCACTGATTTTGTGACAGACTAATTAACTTATCTTAAATCATAGCATTTTTAAATTGAATATATGTAAATATTGGACGGTAAGTCTGGTATGATGATGTGTATTAAGTCTAAAGTAAAACCTGCTTATTTTTTTTGTACAAGTTAAGTTCAGTTAGGACTACCTGAAAGTTTGTCTAGGTAGTTCAAATGACAAACATAAAAAAATTTGTTTCAAAAGCTGTAACACATGTACTTTCATCATTGTGCATGTACATGTATATTACTAGTATATATGTATTAATATTTTACAGGGAGGGTGTACAGGTGGATTGCTTACATCCTATGGCTATGACCAAATGTACATGTTGGGTAAACGGTTAAGACGAGACTACATTGACAATCTCAAGTTCTTAGAAGCATTTGATCCAGAACTGGTGGAGTATGTAGGCATCAATTTATTCTTCTTTGTTTTAGTGTGCATTTTTTTCTTTCATTTTGTAATAAAGCTAGAGCTACATGTAGTGTAGGTTACCCTTTAATCCACCATGGATTCGGCGCTGTGGATTGAAAATGGAGTTTTATCCTATCAACTGTGGGTTGGGACAGAGTTTCATCCCATTCACCATGGATTAGGAGCGAAGTGGATAAAATCCTTGTCTACGGACACCTGTCCTCCACGTACTGTTTCATTTGCTTCATTATAAGATTTGCTTGAGTGTTATTAGTTGAGGGGCCTCTGTCACTGAGTCTTAAAGATAGTCATCTTGGTAAATCACTTGTCTGTCACCACTGGGGTTGTCTTGTATGGTGAGACATTTACCTGTACATGTATGATACAAATTAGGAGCAGCTACTAGTACATTGTATTGTAATATTCAGTTTACTCTGTCAAATTAATTCACCAGTCAATTTTTTTTTCAATAAATTTGCATTGGATGGATCATGCATATACCTGAACAGGTGTGAATAAATTTAAGCAGAATACACTCATTTTAAATAAAATGCTTGTGATTATACATGTAAATAATTTTAAGTAATATAATTTGATCTATCCTTAAGAACTAAGTATTTTTTGTCAAAATTGTGAAAAATTGTTATGTCATACAACCTGGTTGATACAAACCTTTTATCATATATATAGCTATACATGTATATATATACTATATAATGAATGGTATAAACAATGATTCTAAGGACAGCCATGGAAAATGCACTCATTCTATGAATGAAATGTACCTGCGATATTAGGGACTATTTTTAATGTAAAAATGTTTCGTTGAATATAAAATTTGACACATAAAGTTTTTGTTCTTTTATGTGGTACATGTCTATTCTGTGTCATGGAAGATCATAGGGTGTACCTTTTACTGACTATGACACTCAAACTATTTAATCAACACACCAACTACAACCTGGTCAACACACTATTTCTTTTGAAATGCCTGTACCAAGTCAGGACCATTGCTGTAGTGGCTACATTTTTGGCTGTTGATTCTGGAGTTAGCCGGTGTCAAGGATTTTGTTTTGTAGAATGTTCTTTTGTTGACAGTTCCTTGATCTTTAGTATTTTGTCATTGCCTTCATTAATGTTTTTTTTTATATATATGCATTACAATTATGCGGGAAATTACAGCTCCTAGATGTGATGACAGAATCTCGAATCTAATGTCATGTCATTTTTTTCTGAATGGTTCAAAGTATATTTTAAAAGTTCAATTTAAATACACATGTAGATCTGGTGTATATTAACTATTGTTTCTGTCATACAAAAATGGGTTTAATAAGCAAACATATGTCAATTTATTCATTTATTAAGGCTTTCCACTTTCCAGTGGAAAGACTTATTGTTATTAGTCTGTTTCTTATTATTAAGGCTTTCCACTTCCGAGTGGGAAGCCTTTCTATTATTCTTCTGTTTCTTATTATTATTATTATTATTATTCTTATTTTTTTCCGCCAACTTTTCTTTTCCCATTATAAATTTTGTTTCGCGACATGTCGAAAAGACCTTTTGTACTATGGGTGTATGAGACATTACGCTTTCGCAGTTGACCCTGCTACACCGAACACTTTTTCTTTACGGAGTTATTTCCCCTGTCATAAAAAAGCTTGTGTGCAGATTAACTTTGAAACTGTAAAAGATATCGCAATAAAAGTTGTTCCAAAATGTTCAGCGAAGGATTGCGACACTTTATAACATATCGCATTAAAGAATTTTTCACCTTCTTATGGAGTTATTTCCCCTTATTTATTGCAAGTAAATTTTTGACCAGAGTAACTCATGAACCAGAGGTGATAAAGACTAGATATTTCACAGTTGGTCATCATTGACCTTGACCTTGAAAAAGGTCACAAGGTCAAAGGTCAAGGTCATGTTTTAATTTTTGACCCTTTGTTGTGTGCAGATCTCCTCCTTTACTATAATAGATAGAGAACTGAAACCTTTACCAAAATGTGTATCATATTAAGATCTTGAATTGTCACTTTTTTTATTTGACATTTTATAAGAGTTGTCTCCCCTTAGACCAATAATATGCATTGTGAGTTACATTAGATCACTATATCTCAGTAACTATAACAGATATATACATGAAACCTTATATCATTGGTCATCATTGACCTTGACCTTGAAAATGGACACAAGGTCAAAGGTCAAGGTCACGTTTGAAATTTTGACATTGTCTCGCCATCGCTATTCCCTTGAAACGGTAAAAGATAGGCAATAACTTGTAATAGGTAAAATGTCAACTTTCACCTTGACCTTGCCCAAGGTCACAAGGTCAAAGGTCAAGGTCACCTGGGTTTCAGTACAGCGACATGTGAATTTTTGTACCTTTGGATTCGCTTTGTTTTTTTAGCTTGCTACATGTCGCAATAAAATTTGGTGCCAGGCATGGGCAAAAACATGGGGAATTTGAGGGTATTCCGCCAGCTTGCAAAAATAAAAAGGGGGGGGGGGGGTGTTTCTAAGGGACCCCATAAGAATGTAGTGTGCAGATTTCATCCTAGACCACAGAGAATGGTGAAACAAAATGGACGCCAAATAGTTCGGGGATCGATGTCCTTGACTTGTCGCTACAGTAGAAATCATTCTGACGAACGATAAAAAAATTTCCAGGTCATGAAAGTTGAAGATAGGTTTTTCATGCAAAAATCGCGATTTTCAGAAAAACCATAAATCCTAGCCTTTCGAAAATGGCGCCAATCGATTTAGAATGTCGATTTCACCCCAACCAAGTATCTCGGATGTGCATAAATGTCAACAAAATCGAAAATCGGCAGAAAAAATCAAATGTCGAGGCCCCATCGGTAGCCCCTAAATTTCAGCGGTTGAATGTTTGTGCATTGATAAATCCTTAAAATGTACATCTGAATTATGTCTTCATGAGTTGTTCTAGCTGAAACAAACATTTTTTCTACTTGAGCATTTATTTTGAAATGCCATCGAGTGTCGTCCGGTATGCACGACTGCTGTATTTTACCGAACAAAGAAACGGTTTCCCTATTACAATGAATTGAAAGTAACATTCCTTTGAATTAAACTGTCAAAATAGCATCACTGTTGACCTCCTGAAAAGTCATCTTTTCAACAAAAAAAAAAAAAAAAAAAAAAAAAAACAACTTCGTGATAATATATAAAATTGTCACGTGACTTTAGTCGTTTCCACCAGTCAAATCAATGCGTTTTATTTGTATTTTATAAATAAAAATCAAAGAATTTTCTGTCTTTCTTATTTATTTCATTGGTAAATACACGAAAACATTACAAAATGTCTTTGTATTATAAATGTAGAAAACACATTGAAGGTATATATACGTCAAAATTTGACTTTCTGCATATCGTCTTCCGTGGTCCAGTGGTATCAACGAGGGCTGGCAAGACTGACATCGTCGGTTCGAGCCTAGGATGTGACATATGATTTTTGCATGGTTTTCTGCTACGTTTCACGTATATTTTATGCAGTTATGGTTTTTTATATAGAAAAAACAAAAAAAAAACTGAAATTTTTTTACGCCGCGGTGTAAAAAATGTCGATGGAAGTGGTAAGCCATGATTATTTGTGGCGAAGTCACAAATGAACCTATATTATTAAGGCTTTCCACTTCCGAGTGGGAAGCCTTTCTATTATTCTTCTGTTTCTTATTATTATTAAGGCTTTCCACTTTCCGAGTGGAAAGCCTTCTTGTTATTCTTCTGTTTCTTATTATTATTATTATTATTCTTATTTTTTTCCGCCAAGTTTTCTTTTCCCATTATAAATTTTGTTTCGCGACATGTCGTAAAGACATTTTGTACTATGGTTGTATAAGACATTACGCTTTCGCAGTTGACCCTGTCACACCGAACACTTGTTCTTTACGGAGTTATCTCCCCTGTTACAGAAAAGCTTGTGTGCAGATAAACTATGAAACCGTAAAAGATTTCGCAATAAAAGTTGTTGCAAAATGGTCAGCTATGGATTGCGACAATTTGTTACATATCGCGCAAAGTATTTTGACGACTCCTTGTAGGAGTTATTTCCCCTTTTTTATTGGAAGTAAAAATTGTACCATTGTAACTCATGAACCAGAGGTGATATAGACTAGATATTTCACAGTTGGTCATCATTGACCTTGACCTTGAAAAAGGTCACAAGGTCAAAGGTCAAGGTCATGTTCTAATTTTTGACCCTTGGTTGTGTGCAGATCTCCTCCTTTACTATAATAGATAGAGAACTGAAACCTTTACCAAAATGTGTATCATATTGAGATCTTGAATCGTCACTTTTTTTATTTGACATTTTTATAAGAGTTATCTCCCCTAGACCAATAAAATGTATTGTGAATTGCATTATATCACTATATCTCAGTAACTATAACAGATATATATATGAAACCTTATATCATTGGTCATCATTGACCTTGACCTTGAAAATGGACACAAGGTCAAAGGTCTAGGTCACGTTTGAAATTTTGGCATTGTCTTGTCATCGCTATTACTTTGAAACGGTAAAAGATAGGCTATAAGTTATAATGGATAAAATGTTGGTCTCATAAAGGCGCAACTTTTTTCTATTTAGAGGGAAAGGATCCGGCTTCATCTTATAGGAGTTATCCCCCATAACAACCATTGATAATTAGTTTTTCATTAATTACTTATCAACTATTGATAATAGAGGCATGGGGTCTTCACTATGGATCATTAGGACCCTTGACCTTGAAAACAAATACAAGGTCAAAGGTCAAGGTCATTTTCTAATTTTTTGTATATATTATAAGTAGTCATATCTTAATGACTTTAAGAGATATTGGCATAAAATCTTCAATGTTGATCACTGTTGACCTTCAGCATGGTCAAGGTCATGCTGTAAAAGTCAAGGTCAAAGTCCTTTATAAATGTTTTTCATGGTACTATGTATTTTGAATGGCTTCTTCTTTTAATGCTATTGCCTATAAGTAATATTTAGGTAGATTCAAAGATCAGTTGTCAAGGTCATTCAAGTTTTCTTACGTCCTATTTAATGACCTTTCTTATTTTTAAAGATATCTAAATAGTTTTTTTAATAATTTTTGTTCTTATTAATTGCTATAGACAAATTACGTATGTTTCTTAGCGTTTTGGTTTCAAGGTCATTTATTTAAGGTCTTCTTTTGAAGTGGAAAGCCTATTAATCGTTCTTTAGAACGATTGAACCTATATTTATTATTATTATTATTCTTATTGTTTTTCCGCCAACTTTTTTTTCCCATTATAAATTTTGTTTCGCGACATGTCGTAAAGACATTTTGTACTATGAATGTATTAGACATTACGCTTTCGCAGTTAACCCTGGCACACCGAACACTTGTTCTTTACGGAGTTATCTCCCCTGTTACAGAAAAGCTTGTGTGCAGATAAACTATGAAACCGTAAAAGATTTCGCAATAAAAGTTGTTGCAAAATGGTCAGCTATGGATTGCGACAATTTGTTACATATCGCGCAAAATATTTTGACGACTCCTTGTAGGAGTTATTTCCCCTTATTTATTGGAAGTACAATTTGTACCATTGTAACTCATGAACCAGAGGTGATATAGACTAGATATTTCACAGTTGGTCATCATTGACCTTGACCTTGAAAAAGGTCACAAGGTCAAAGGTCAAGGTCATGTTCTAATTTTTGACACTTGGTTGTGTGCAGATCTCCTCCTTTACTATAATAGATAGAGAACTGAAACCTTTACCAAAATGTGTATCATATTGAGATCTTGAATCGTCACTTTTTTTATTTGACATTTTTATAAGAGTTATCTCCCTTAGACCAATAAAATGTATTGTGAATTGCATTATATCACTATATCTCAGTAACTATAACAGATATATATATGAAACCTTATATCATTGGTCATCATTGACCTTGACCTTGAAAATGGACACAAGGTCAAAGGTCAAGGTCACGTTTGAAATTTTGGCATTGTCTTGTCATCGCTATTACTTTGAAACGGTAAAAGATAGGCGATAAGTTATAATGAATAAAATGTTGGCCTCATAAAGGCGCAACTTTTTTCTATTTAAAGGGAAAGGATCCGGCTTCATCTTATAGGAGTTATCCCCCATTACAACCATTGATAATTAGTTTTTCATTAATTACTTATCAACTATTGATAGTAGAGGCATGGGGTCTTCACTATGGATCATTAGGACCCTTGACCTTGAAAACAAATACAAGGTCAAAGGTCAAGGTCATTTTCTAATTTTTTGTATATATTATAAGTAGTCATATCTTAATGACTTTAAGAGATATTGGCATAAAATCTTCAATGTTGATCACTGTTGACCTTCAGCATGGTCAAGGTCATGCTGTAAAAGTCAAGGTCAAAGTCCTTTATAATGTTTTTCATGGTACTATGTATTTTGAATGGCTTATTCTTTTAATGCTATTGCCTATAAGTAATATTTACGTAGATTAAAAGATCAGTTGTCAAGGTCATTCAAGTTTTCTTACGTCCTATTTAATGACCTTTCTTATTTTTAAAGATATCTTAATAGTTTTTTAATAATTTTTATTCTTATTAATTGCTATAGACAAATTACGTATGTTTCTTAGCTTTTTGGTTTCAAGGTCATTTATTTAAGGTCTTCTTTTGAAGTGGAAAGCCTATTAATCGTTCTTTAGTTTATTAATTACTTTTTGATTATTATTTTATTCAAGTATAGCCAGAGATACAAACCTAAATGATCTCAACCACTTTACCATGTTCTAAGTCTGTAACAAATTAATCCCTTTTATTTCCTACATATACTTATTCTGAAATAATTAGTTTAAAAGAAGTATTACTTGAGATATTGACATGTTATTGATTGTGTTACTTTTATCATGTCAATGTCCTTGTGTCAATAAGAGGATTAAGAAGGTGTTATTGATAATTTATGACCTTAGGTCACAACATAAAGACATCTTAAGACAAGGATTAGATATACATGTAGCTTAATTTCCTTATCATGCTTATAAAATATTATCTATTATACTTAGTATTATATTACTTAATCTATTAGATGCAAATTGTAGCAAGCATGGCATTTCAATCACAAATCAAATGTTTACATTTTATATACCGGTACATTTATACAGGTACTAGTATAAATATGAAAAGTCTGAGACCATGGTACAGATTGGAACTTTCCAGACCTTAAAAAATGCAGATAATTAACAAATCAGATTAAAACTTATAGCAGTAATTTAAACAGTATATTCATGTATGTCAAAGGAATTTCTGGTAAAGGCATTGTATAGAATGTGCCCCAGCACCATTAAAAACTTTTAGTAAAAATATTTTGCTCAGCATGAGGATTTTCTAAATAACCATGACAGCAGAGGAAATAGAAAGATTTGATTGGGTGAAATAGAGAACAAAAAAATCTCAGCTGAGAATTTGTTTATGGCACTAACCCTGGAAATACATGTAGACAACCACAAAAAGAAACTAAACACAAAAAAACCATAACACTAAGTTATAAGAAATATTTTTTTCACACTGGTCAAATAGTTTGATATATATGATGTCAAAGTTAGACACATATGTTTCCTATAAAAAAGACATTAGTTCTGATCTGGCTTTGAAGATCTGCATTTTGTTTCTTGAATCTTTATATGAAATTGAAATTGATATAATTTTATTTCACAATTACATGTAGTTTGGGTACTAGGAGCTAGTTTCCTGATAGCCAGGCAATTATTAACTAAATCTCCAAGCAAAGGATTCTGGGAATCCAACTTCAACCACAATTGCCTCTGCCAGTCCAAGCTATTTGGGAGATATTTCTGATGGCAGATAAGCTTTGTTCAAAAACACAGTACTTTTAATGTAAAACTTTATCAAAAGTGTATAAATATAGACTATACAATAATAAATAAGACCTCGTGTATTTGTTTAACATAGTTCTTTGTTTACAAACATCAGGGGCAGACAAAAAATGTAGTCCAGATGTAAACAGGGATGATGTCATGTGTAGCAGATCTTGAGGATATATCTGGGAACCAGTTATGTTCTCTGTGTCGGAGTAGCAGATCTTGAGGTTATATCTGTGAACCAGTTATGTTCTCTGTGTCGGAGTAGCAGATCTAGAGGTTATATCTGTAAACCAGTTTTGTTCTATGTGCCAGAGTAGCAGATCTAGAGGTTATATTTGCGAACTAGTTATGTTCTCTGTGCGGGAGTAGCAGATCTAGAGGTTATATCTGGGAACCAGTTATGTTCTCTTTGCCTTAGAAGCAGATCTAAAGGTTATATCTGTGAACCTGTTATGTTCTCTGTGTCGGGGTTGCAGATCTAGAGGTTATATCTGGGAACCAGTTATGTTCTCTGTGCCGGAGTAGCAGATCTAGAGGTTATATCTGTGAAACAGTTATGTTCTCTGTGCCTGAGTAGCAGATCTAGAGGTTATATCTGTGAACTAGTTATGTTCTCTGTGCGGGAGTAGCAGATCTAGAGGTTATATCTGAACCAGTTATGTTCTCTTTGCCTGAGTAGCAGATCTAGAGGTTATATCTGTGAACCTCTTATGTTCTCTGTACCGGAGTAGCAGGTTTAGAGGTTATATCTGTGAATCTCTTATGTTTTCTGTACCGGAGTAGCAGATCTAGAGGTTATATCTGTGAAACAGTTATGTTCTCTGTGTCGAGTGGCAGATCTAGAGGTTATATCTGTGAACCTGTTATGTTCTCTGTGTCGGAGTAGCAGGTTTAGAGGTTATATCTGTGAACCTCTTAATTATGTTCTCTGTACCGGAGTAGCAGATCTAGAGGTTATATCTGTGAAACAGTTATGTTCTCTGTGTCGAGTGGCAGATCTAGAGGTTATATCTGTGAACCTGTTATGTTCTCTGTGTCGGAGTTGTAGATCTAGAGATTATATCTTGGAACCAGTTATGTTCTCTGTGCAGGAGTAGCAGATCTAGAGGTTATATCTGTGAAACAGTTATGTTCTCTGTGTCTGAGTAGCAGATTTAGAGGTTATATCTGGGAACCAGTTATGTTCTCTGTGTCGGGGAAGCTGATCTAGAGGTTATTAGAGGCTACATCTGGTAACCAGTTATGGTCGCTGTGCGGGAGTAGTAGATCTAGAGGTTATATCTGAACCAGTTATGTTGTCTGTGCCGAAGTAGCAAATCTAGAGGTTATATCTGTGAACCAGCTATGTTCTCTGTGCCGTAGTAGCAGATCTAGAGGTTATATCTGTGAACCAGCTATGTGCTCTGTGCCGTAGTAGCAGATCTAGACGTTATATCTGGGAACCAGTTATGTGCCAGAGAGTATTACTAACTCGCCCATTGATCTTAGTTATACATACACGTACATTGTATGTTGAAATGTTTTTTCACACATCATGGTTATTTTATCATTTCCTTCAAAAATCCTGTCTAAATCTATTTTTGTATTAAAAAGCTTTTGATGTGTTAGCTAAAAATATGGCTATTTGATATTTGCTTTAAAGATTCTAGACTTAATCAGTTATTATGTCAGACTTAGGAAGTCTTAGTGTGATGGATTACTCAATCAGTAATGATCTATTATGATACAGTAAAGCACTTTAGTGATTTGGATGTTTTCTTTGTTGATAAAGTGTTGTTATACATAATTTATACAAAATGTGTACTGACTTGTCAAACATTACAAAACCATATAAATGTTGTAATGCTCAATAGATTTTGCTGATAAAAATCAACTTATTGAAAATGAATGATTCGTTTGCCATTAATGTGTTCGTGGAAGCCGTTATTATTTTATTATTGAAAGAAGAATTATGCAATTTAAACAAAAATTTAATGCTTATATACATGTATACAGATATTATATTAAATTAAGTACGAGTCATTGTGTAATATGAAATATTGACTGGCCAATAAAATAGCAATAATGGAAATGAATTAAAATGTAATCTCAATTTTGTAATTTAAAGACATGTAACATTTAATATTTTATTTTTTATTGTTTTATCAGAGGGTTGTGAGAAAATGTAGTGTGACTATAGCTACTAGTCATACTAGTATATGTGACCAAGTTTACATGTGTAAAATAAAGTATTATGATAATTATTATACCCCCTGCAAACTTGTTTGGGGGGAATATAAGAATCACCCTTTCTGTCTGTCGTCTGTCCACATCCCTTGTAAGCACAACTCCTCCTAAACCGCTTGATGAAATTTAATGAAACTTAGCATAAAGGAAGTACATTATATGTAGATGTGCATGAAGGATTTTTATTGACCTCGGATATCATTAAGGGAAAATAATTGGACTGGAAAGCGAAGCGGGGGTATTGCTCTGTGAGCGTACTCACAGTCCACACTTGTTTTAATTTTTAGCTCACCTGGACCGAAGGTCCATGTGAGCTTTTGCTATCACTTGGCGTCTGTTGTCCGGCGTCTGTCGTCCATCGTAAACTTTTTCAAAAATCTTCTCCTCTGAAACCACTGGGCCAAATTTTTTCAAACTTGGCCACAATCATCCTTAGGGTTCCTGTACCCAGTGTGTTGATCAACAGACAAATACGGCCACTGTTACTAAAAATAGAACTTGGGGGTCAACACAGGTTTTTGATCATTATCTAAAAAATTATAATAGCTATAGAGAAAACCGTTACTTCAAATTGATCAGCACATTAAGGTCTACAATGGTTGCTATTAGTGTGAAGTTGTGTATTGTCTTATTGTAGGAGTTATTGCCCTTTATTGACGATTTTTGACAAAATTTTGGGTATTTACAATATAACCTGAAAACTATACGAGGTAGAGTGAAAGTGTAAATGGCAAAAATGATCAGCAATAAAAGCCCTACAATTCACTTGATTGGTCTGAAATTGTCAGATGACTCCTTCTATGAGTTATTGCCCTTAAATGGAAATTTTTTATGAAATTTTCCATTTTTGTCCTGTAACTTTAAAACTATAACAGCTAGAGTAAAACTGTAAATAGCAAAAATGATCAACAATACAAGCCCTACAATTCACTGTATTAGTCTGAAATTATCAGATGACTCCTTATAGGAGTTATTGCCCTTAAATGGCAATTTTTTATGGAATTTTCCGTTTTTGTCCTGTACTTGAAAACTATAGCAGCTAGATTGATACTGTAAACTGCACAAATGATCAGCAATAAAGGCCCTATAATTCACTTGATTGGCCTGAAATTGTCAGACAACTCCTTAAGTACGTAATTGCCCATAAATGACAATTTTTTATGAAATTTCCCGTTTTTGTCCTGTAACTTAAAAACTGTAACAGCTAGAGTGAAACTGTTAATAGTAAAAATGATCAGCAATACAAGCCCTACTAATTACTATAAAGTCTGATAAATTGCAAAAATGATCAGCAATAAAAGACCTACAATTCACTTAATTGGTCTGAAATTGTCAGATGACTCCTTATAGGGGTTATTGCCCTTAAATGACAATTTTGTTATGAAATTTTCCATTTTTGTCCTGTAACTTGAAACCTATAGCAGCTAGATTAAAACTGTAAATTGCACAAATGATCAGCAATAGAAGCCCTACAAATAATTGCTTAGTCCAAAATTGCAAGATGATTCTTTATAGGAGTTATTGCCCTTTCATTATGAAGTTTTTGAATTATAAATTAGTCTATAACACACCTATTAGTAGAGTAAAACTGTAAATTTCTAAAGTACCCTAAAGGACAATGCCTAAAAACCATTTAATTTTCAGAAATTGTCTGCTGGCACCTTATAGGAGTTATTGTATTTAACAAAAATTGTTGAAGAAATGTTCAGTTTTTCCACAGTAACTTAAAAGCTATAACAACTAGACTGAAACTGTTAATTTCAAAAATTTTAATATAGTTGAAGTCATTTGGATTCCAGGTGAGCGATTACAGGCTCCTGGGAGCCTCTAGTTCTTAAAGGAATAACTAAAAAAGACATGGTTTTTTGGCTTTTCTCTATACAATTTGAATACATTGCTGAAACTGTTGACAAACTTGATGTTAATTGTTTTGTTTGTTTGAATGGTGTTTAACACCACTTTCAGCAATTTGTCAGCTGTATCATGGCATCCAGTTTTTATTGGTGGAGGAATCCAGAGTACTTGGAGAAAATCCTGGACCTTCAGTAGGAAAATTGGCAATCCTTGTAAATTAAGATTAAAGCCTGCAGTGAAACTCAACCACCACCTCAGTGTTGAAAGACCATGTGAATGTGTAGACAAACTACCTTTGTTTATAATGTTCACATCTCTAAAGGTTCAAATCTGTCATTTCAGTTTAACAACCACACATATGAGTAGAACCAAAGCTTCCTTACAGAGTGTTTTAGCAGGACTTTTTGGTGCTGAAAACTTGAAAAAGCAAGGTAAGTAATTCAGAATTCTGATTCAAAATGCCTATAGTATGCATGTGCAGTAAAACTAACTGGTACAACTCCAAAATGATTAAAAAATGTCTAAAGACAAACCAGTACTATGTTTAATAGCGAGGACGCGAAGAGCGGTGAGCTCTACGGCAATTATGTGTCATGTGGTCAAAATGAAATCACGTGATCAAAATCTGCTTAATGCTGATATTGGTTTTTTTTCGTCCGGAAGTTGATATCGTCAAAAAACTGTAACAAAGTGAATGAAGAAAAGTATTAAAATAATTTTAAGAAAGACTTTAAAATAAAGTTGACATCGATAAAAAATAAACATATTTAAAATTAACAACAAAAATTTCATACTATTTTTTTGCAATCTCTAAATCGATCTTTAAAAACTCACAATCAAATTACATTTCATGTGACGTCACAGTTACACAGAAAGACGTCACGTGACCACTGGAATTTGAAGGCACTTTTAGGGTGTTCAGAAGTTACGGCAATTATGAAATGCCCATTAAATATTGATAATAAAGAAATATATTGTCTGTGCTCGCATTTTGGCAATGCCTACTCCATATCAAGAACACTTATTTCAGGAGCTTTAATATACATGTTTGTCATGTGTGACAGTCGGCAGCTGTAGAATTGGTTATTGCAGCCTGCTGTTTTATGGAAAATATAAGCCTACACATGTACAGGAAAAAAATATCATCAGTGTCTTTCAGAAATGTGAAAGATACTGCTTTCAAAATTTAAACTCTCCAGCAACTTTTAAAGTTTTATGATCATGTTTTTAATTATTTTTCATACAAACACATTATACTCAGTGTTGACCTATTGTGGAGAGGGTTTTTTGCGTGAAAAATGAAAACTGCTTACCGTGTATGGTTCATGTATGCTCCCTTTGCACAAGAAGGGTACTTTTTGAAATCAATAATTATTTCCTCGAGCTATTCCGTGTTTGAAATATGGCAGTTTAAAAATCTTGAAAGGGCGATTTTCTATACTCAAATTTGACCTTAATTAGAACAGAAGTGTACAACAGAAGGAACAATCGATTGTTGTCTACTGGAAATTTTTCGGTTGATGTCATCTGCAGTTAAGGCGGGAAAAGTCTCGCGGTTTGTCCAAATACCACTGAACGTTACGAAAGCAGACAAACATTTGTAAACATCGTAAGGTCCCTTTAGAAACAAAAATGGCTGACTTATTATGTAAAATTCCCATAGCAAAAGTCAAGGACAATTTGTAACAGCTTAACAACAGAGGCATATTATAAAACATGGACAGGTTATCATATATACATTTTTTTCTACTGAATTTTCGTAATAAAAAGGTAAAATATAGAATAATGAAAAAATGCAAGCAAACAAATTTTTCCAAGGGGGGTTTGAATTTAGTATATGCTGTATGTTTACAAATACATAAAATAGAAGGTACAAAAATGTACGCACATGACTAGCAATTAGTCTGTTGTAGTTATGACCATGAAAAGACATTGGCAAAAACAGTTTTCTGGACACCAATGGGTATAGCAATAAAAAATTTGCCACTACAGTCATCATGCTTAGAATTTTACTATGATATACAATAATAAATGTTGGTAAAAGATGTCTAACAATAAAAACTTGACAACTGAACCTAGTATCAGAAGTAGTTTACTACTGTCATTACCATAAGGGACTATTGGTTTGCACTCCGTCCTTCCATCAGTCTGTGCGTTAGTCCATCACACACATTTACTATTATTGGACATTTGGAATGTTATTCAACTATGATGAGGTACAGATAATGTTTGAATTTTGTTCTGGTCTGATGGTTTTTGACTGAGATACGGCCCTTGGACTTTATGGCAAGGGACTTACATATACTATTCCCACCTGTTACATTCAAGTCACATGACTTCTATTTCACAATATACTTTAAGGTCCCGTTGTTGTAAAAAGTAACCATACCAAGGATGAAATACTGGTGCCTAGTCCAGACATTTGTCCTGTCTTCCGTAAAATCAATCATGCTGCCATGGTTCATTATAAAGACCTTGAAGAATTCAAGGATGACGGGGCCTTGATACGAAGAAAATTAGGTATGTTGTTATGTTTTAAAATCTTCTTTTGTCTGTTCTTTACTGTAAGTAAATTTTGTACATACATGTACATGTAACGATTCCGGATTAACAAAATAAAATAGTACCTTAAAATTATTATTTCATATCATTTTGTGGTTACATGAGCCAGATTTAGTGTTTTTAGTAAAGGTTTATTTCAGGCATATTTCAAATTTCTTAACAATATTACCTGGTTTGACAGCAACAACATCATTAAACTTTTTTAATTTGAACACTGTAAGAATATGTCATGTGACCAGTGTAATTTATTTCATATAACCTAACGTAACTACTTAAACAGCAGAGACCACATATAAGACTTGTACCGAGAGGAAACTTTGGAAAACGAGTGACCTGAAATTTGACTATTTTATTAATGTATTCAATACTTTGGTTTGATATAGTCTGTAAAGTAAACTTTAAAACATGCCTTCTAATTGTTTTGATTTCTTAAACAATATGGCTGAATTTTGTTTTATTTTAAACAAGTTGTTTTGTCTTTAAAATATTTCCTGTATTGTAGGGGAACATCACTTTAAGAAGAAAGGAGTAAATTTTATCGATATCAGGGATGACATTGTAGCCAGAAAGGTGAGAAGACAGACCCCAGATACATACAGGTGGTAACACCATATTCAGTCATATCAGCTATATCGTGGCATCCAGGTTTTATTTGAAGAGGAAGCCAGAGTACCTGGAGAAAACCCTGACCTTGGGTACAAATGTTTGTTGAAACTTAGTTCTAACCTCAAAGATATGGTTATTAATTGCAGTTGTTGAATCAAAGTGTTCATTCAACAATCAGTGTTTTGTTTGTTAACTAGTTAGTAAAGTAACTAAAACTGCCAAGCATTATTAAACACCAAAACTTTGCATGTAGAGCTAAATTCATAAAACAATGGCTGTGGTAAAAGGAGGTAATTATAAACCTTAATTTATAATCAGTATTTACAAATTACCAGTGGCATCGACCCACTAGTAATTAAAAAATGGCAAATGATCACAAAGGGAGATAACTGATTTTATTAAAACATTTTTAGTCTTTGTAAAGTTACATGTAAGATTTCCTAGATGCAGAAAGAATGAGGTCATGAAGTAATCAGAAAAAATAAAATAGTAAAGAATAATTTATTTTATTGTTTTATAGATGTTCCTTAAATAAATTTGTGATCAACATAGTAAGTATGTCAACACATCAAAGTTGTCAACTGTTATTCCTCTAGATCATAATTGTCTTGCAGTGAATTCAAAAGAAATTTAACGTTGATCATCACCAATGTTTTATTTATTCTGTCCATTCAAGCTTTCTTGCTTTCAAGAAAATTATCTCTGGTTTCAAAATGCCATTAGAGTAGTACATGTAGAATTAAAATCTATTCAATAAGTATCTGTCTGAACATGAGGGCTTCATGAATGAAAAGCCCCACGTATCCCTGCATATAAGACTACTGTTTCTATAAGATGACACTGCCTTTTCCAATCAAAAAATTAGGTCTTTCACCTTGACCCTCTAATAAGACAATCCTAAACAGATAAAAATATCTCAGAAAAATGAGACTAGTAGTAAATTCAATTGAAAACAACTTCTAATGAAGTTATGAATACTGTGAAGTACATATATGTTTTTTTACTATGTAATTGAATAAACATTCACAAATATTTCATTATGAAATTTTCTTTAAGCCATGCTCTGATAGGAAATATAAATTCTATGGATTGTTCATGTATTTTAAGGGGAGGTAACTCAATATTTTGTACAAAGCAAACAAAAGTATTATGCCAAATGTCTGTTTGCTTCAATAAACAGGTAGTATGAAATAAACAGGTAGTATGAAATAAACAGGCAATTTTCTATATTCATCATACCACAACTAAAAGTTAAACCTATGTTACAGAATGTATCACAATTTAGGAGATTCTGGGTTGTGTCTGTCCTGAATATATCGGAATCATTGCTTGCTGTCAATCAATCAATCTGGCCAACCAATCATCAAGGTCCCAATTCACAGGAGACACTTTGGTCTTAAATTTAATTTATAAAAAAAATGTGAACATAAATTTTGAAATGTCTATCTTAACATTTATATATTTGATTAAAATCTTATGATAGAGCTAAAGAGACATTGAGTCTTCTTCAAGGGTGGGCACGGCAGACAAGCTAAAAGGTGTGCCTATTACTGGGTAAATGGAAATATCAAAATCTATATATGGTTTGTTGCTCATCTTGTAATTACCTTAATCAAATGATAACCAAAATTTTGAAATTGCAATAAAATATTAATATACAGTCTAAATAGATAGGAGTTATGTGTTTTATTTTCTCCTTATGTTTGGAAATGCTTTATTTATTTTGAGTAACACAGTACATATGAATTAAATACAGGAGATGATTTTATTTGTTGTTATACCCCCACTCGTAAGAGAGGGCTATATTGCAATCACCTTGTCCGTCTGTCCGGTACAAACTTTTGTAACAGATTTCTCGGCTTCTACTAAAGGGATTGATTTCAAATTTGATGCACAGCTTTAGCTTGGTGAGTTGTACCGTGCCTCCCCTTTTCAGTTCAGTCAGTTATCTACTTCCTGTTTTCTGAGCTGAAAAATGGTCGAGTGGGGGTATACTTTATGAATTAGTGCTGGTCCATGTTATTCATTGATTACAGTAATCAGGTGTTGAACAACATATGCTGGTAGTTTGTCTAGCTTTGCAACCAGAATATGTATAACAGTCTACTTCTACTATTTCAGACCCATAGTTTACGAATACCAGAATATGTATAACTGTATACTTCTACTATTTCAGACCCATGGTTTACCAATACCAGAATATGTATAACTGTCTACTTCTACTATTTCAAACCCATGGTTTACGAATACCAGAATATGTATAACTATCTACTTCTACTATTTCAGACCCATGGTTTACCAATACCAGAATATGTATAACTGTCTACTTATTTCAGACCCATGGTTTACCAATACCGGAACAAATCACACCAGACATTTTCCAGATGATAGACAGAAACGCCACAAAACTAATGTACTATGCCAACTGTGGCAAGCATGAGTAAGTTTTATAAGTTGCTTATATCTGTGCTTTTGGCTTCTATTTTATATGGTTATTGTTCAAAACATGGATTGGACTTAAATCGTAAAAAACAAATTTTTTTTCAGTAATTTACATGTTTTTAAGTCACTTAGCTAGGGCAAGCTTTTTTATCACTTTATGTCTGTCATCTGTTCCTTATCAATAACCATTTAATGAAACAGTTTCTCTGGGCAAGTTGAAACCAATGGTGTGGCTAAACAGCTGATAATATTTATGTAAAATGTCGTAGATAAATCTGTAAAAAAAACTGAAAATTTTTTGCTGGATTTCACAGAAAATTCGGGTATTAAAATGATGAATGTCGGGCGGGTGGCATGCGAGTGGGAAAAATATTTTCGTAACAGTGTTGAAATTTGGTATGTAGCATCAGCATGGCCTCCCATAATGTGGGATTTGATTTCAGGTCTGTCACTCACCTACTTCCTGTTTAACGAAATCCGGCCATTTCTGTCTTTGATCGATTTTTTTTTCATTTAGAGCAGAAAGAATGGTAGCCGTGCGATTATCAATGGGAAGAACGATGAAGAAATTTTTAGACAATATAAAAGACAATATTAGTGGAAAAAGGTAGGAAATTTGTTAATTGAACTCGTACAAGATGAGCAGGTTATAATGAATACATTACAGTTAACTTCAATACATCAAGTAGCAAACTAAGATATAATAATAATGTCTAGGAAGTGTCATCATCAGTTGTAGATGTAAATAATGTTTGACTAAATACGAGATATTTGCAGCTGTCAAATTTCTGTTGATGCCAGTAAGTCTTCCAACGTTGTTTTCTATTTTCTAAGGCAAAATGCTCCAGATAAACCATTTGAAATATTCCTAACTGTCAAATGAAACATTCACACATTTTTGTTTGAGCCATGTAAGTCACAGCAGGTGTTACTGTGTCAAAGGTTACAGGGGCCTCTGTGGCTAATGGTAGTTTGTCTACTATTGATCACATGGTCTGTCAACACTTGAGGGTGCGCGTTCGAGTCACTAGACTCCAATCTTAACTGACAAGGATTGCCAGTTTTCCTACCAACAGGTCGAGGGTTTTCTCCAGGAACTCCAGCTTCCTCCCCCAATAAAAACTGGATGCCACGATATAGCTTAAAGTTGCTGATAGCGACAATAAACATCTTTCAAGCAAAGAAACAAATATTGCAGTAGATTCATTAATATATATTCAAAAGGAATAATGTATTGTCTATCTCCATATACATTTTAACATAATTTCAGTATACATGTACTTGGATAAAAAAGATAACCTATGTCTTTTTTTTTCAGTAAGGTGAAGATGCATTTTTATTCTGCTCATGACTCGTCCGTTTTCCCAGTTTTAGCCATGTTAGGACTAGATGTGTCGGAGTGGCCTCCCTTTGGAGCAGATCTCATTGTGGAGCTCTATGAAGATGTTAACAAGAGTCATTTTATAAAAGTTAAATATTTAGGAAAGGTATTTGAATATACATAGATTTTAAAGCGATTAATATATATTTTTAAATAACTTTGTAAGAATAATAACACTTTAAGATCAACCATCTTTTGAGAAAAAAAGTTATAAGCATTGTAAACATAGCATGAATATGTAAGTTACCATGCATAGAGACATTCATGAATTGAACAGGTCAAGTATTAACTCTAAAATAGAATGACACGTACCTAAAGTTACAATTTTACTGATTGCTACGTTGAAGTTAGATAACTTTTTGTAAATTGTCAGCTAATTAAACTGTCAACATTTCATGTAAACCATGTTATTCTGTAACTTTCATTATCACTGTGGTGCTGCGGTTTCATTTATTTTTGTTGAGGTCAGTTTTTGTGGTAAGAGAAAAAGAGACATTTTGTGGGGTTCTTAAATTCATGGTTTAAAGGAAAAAAATAAAAGAAATGCCTACAGTTTTTTGGATAGAACATGAAGTAAAAAAGATGAACAGATGTTGTTTAGTAACCTCATAAATATAATTAATAAGTACATGTGTTATAAATTCCCTGGTGCTAAGATTAAGTTTGTTTGTTTGACAAAAAACGTAGTGATATGATTATTGATTTTCAGTGATGGAAATCTTATAAAAGGTGTTAACACATTGATTTATTGATCCTTATTTAATTAAGAAAAGGATTTTAATAGTTATGTTTAATTCATCACTTCACAATAAAAAACACAACAGGAACTACTTTTAAACACATTGACACGTTTTAAACTAACAATGTTTGTTTTATAAATTTTATTTTTGTTTAGTGTTATAAAGACATCAAAGTTGTTAATAATGCAATCATTTTTTCAATCTCACAAACAAGGATTAATAAACACTATCCTTTGAAAATCATTCATCATTTTTCATGTAAACAACCATCCCCATAGCAGTTTCTCAGCTCAGTTTACTGTAATTATATATAAAAAATAAAGGTTATTATTAATTGAATTGATAATTTTCGTGGTTTGTCCTCGCGTATGAAAATTAGTACCCCAAGAATAAAAATGTAACCACAGTTAATAAAAATGTCTTATTTAAATCAGCTAAGTTTTTTATTGTCAAATTTCTTTGAATGAAGATAACCATAAGAATCATAAATTTGATGGTTCCCAATATCCTTCGACTGGCTCCTCTATCAACCATTTCTCATCCAAGACTAAATAACTGCACCATAATTATTTTATGTTTAATTGATTAATTTAGCTGTAATTTTAGGTACTTGGATAAACCTCAATTCATTCAATATTATTTTACAGCCACAAATTGTACGAGGTTGTGACAAGGAGTTGTGTCCCTTGGACCAGTTCTTGGAAGCACTCTCACCGTACCAAATAGATGATGTTGAATATAAGCAGCTATGTCGCTCAAATATACTAGAAGTTATTGCTAAAGGTTTGTTTGTTATTTTTGGTTGAATAAGGTTTTATGGGGCGGGAATCTGCAGTACCAAAACAACTACCTTATTTTCTTTAGGAAAAATAGCTGTTCATGTCAAGGTTGCATACGAACACACATTTTTATGTGAAAAAAGTGTATTAAGGAGTTCTCCTAAGGGAACAATTTGCTAATATTCTATCCCACGATATGCTTCAGACAACTGTAGAAAAACTGTTCCCTAGGGAGAAGTTATTAATAAATTGAGTGTATAGCATATTGTTTTTGCCAGATTCAGCAATTTTCTGCTATACTATGGTGTCTATTAAATAGGGAAAGGAGCTGGAGTAACCCCATCAAAACCTTGACATTTTAGCAGAAAATCTGGCAATCATTGTCAATTAAGTTTGGAGTAAAGCACACCCTTCTAAAAGTTAGTTTTAAACTCACAACCTAACAATTGATATCTGTTTAGTCGGTTTGTATTTGTCGTTTTTTCCAATATTTTGTTAAATAAATATGGTAGTTTATTTTAATGCTAACTTGATTTAAATTTTTGCCTTAGGCTTAGCGAGACGAAGACGAAGAGGTAAATATATGATGCACTATGTGTATATATATTAGTACTGTCTGTTCAGTAGTGGGAGAGGTCTATTGTGTAATGGGATGGAGGGATTTCAGATTTTTATCTAATTCTTTGCACAAAAAGATTCTTATTGCACCATACCTCTTCAGATTTTAGTTTTTCCACCTGTTCAATGGGAAGGTGCACAAAGCATTAAAATTTTTATCGTGTCTACGATGGGGTGGATATGCTGTTTATTAGCTCACCTGACCCTTCGGGTCATGTGAGCTATTGCCATCACTTGGCGTCCGTCGTCGTCATCGTCGTCGTCGTTAACTTTTCTTCAAAAATCTTCTCCTCAAAAACCACTGAAGGGATTGCTTTGAACTTTGCATACATCATCAGTAAAATTCCCTCTACCAAATTTGCCCAAATCATGGCCTCAGACCAACCAACATGGCCGCCATGGCTAAAAATAGAACAGAGGGGTCAAAATACAGTTTTTTGCTTATAGTTCAAAAAGTATAACAGATACAGGAAAACCGAAGAGACAAGCCTTCATCTGCATCAAAAGCTCTACAAAACACTCCATTGGGTTGAAGTTGTATGATGACTCCTTATAGGAGTTATTGCCCTTTAATTGTCGAAATTGTTGATTTTAGCCATTTTTGCCTCAAAATCTTGAAAATTATTAGAACTAAAGAAAAAGTTAGTATTGCTTAATTGTTCTGCTCTATGAGGGCTACAAAATTGCCTTAGGGTCAAGATTGTCTGATTAACCGTTTAAGAGTTATTCCCCTTGAACTGTTTATTTTAATCGGTTTTAATTGATTTTTAAAAATCTTCTCCTCTGAAACCACTGAAAATACTGCTTGGAAACTTTGTACACATCATCCGTCAAATGTCCTTATCCAACATGGCCGCCATGGCTAAAAATAGAATGGATTGGGGGGGGGGGGGGCGGTAAAATACAGTTTTTGGCTTATAGTTCAAAAAGTATAACAGATACAAGAAAACCGAAGAGACATGCCTTCATCGGCATCAAAAGCTCTACGAAACACTCCATTTGGTTGAAGTTGTATGAGGACTCCTTATAGGAGTTGTTGCCCATTAATTGTCAAAATTGATTATTTTTGACATTTTTGCCTTAAAATCTTGAAAATTATTTGAACTAGAGAAAAAGTTAGTATTGCTTAATTGTTCTGCTCTATGAGGGCTACAAAAATGACTTAGGGTCAAGATTGTCTAATGAACCGTTTAGGAATTATTCTCCTTGAACATTTTTTTAATCAATTTTAATTGATTTTAAAAAAACCTTCTCTTTAACCCATTAAAGGACTGCTTTGAAACATTGCACACATCATCTTTAGGACGTCCTCTACCAAAATTGTGCAAATCATGACACCTGACTACTTATATAGCTACATTAGCTTAAAATAGAAAATGGGGGGGGGGGATGGGGGAGTCAAGAGAGTTTTCGACTGATAGTTAAAAAAGTATAACAGGTACAACAAATTTGAAGTGAACCTCCCTTCTCCCTCTAAGCATCAAAAGCTCCTCCTTATAGGAATTATTATGACTTTTGCAGAAGTGTTGGGCAATTCCTTATAGCAAAGAAAAGCTGGATAGAAAAGGGTTGTTTGGTTTCAGGTTCAGGTGAGCGATACAGGCTCCTGGGAGCCTCTAGTTTGTTTTTGTCATGACACATGCAAGTATAATTAATTGAATAAAGTTAATAACTATTTTTTTACAAATTAACATGTCAAAGGAGAGTGGACATTGGGGGCAGGTGGAGAAATTAGATCAACCTGGTCCAAATTTCAAGAATCTTCTTAAATTGAAATTTCCTCAATCCACAAGTTTTCCTCAAATTTGAAATTTTCTATCAATCTGATTGGTCAATATTTGAGCTGAGAAAATCCTCAAATTGGAGATTTTTTTTAAAACTTGGCCCTGATCTGTAGTGTATACTATGGCCCTGATCTGTAGTTTATACCATTGCCCTGATCTGTAGTGTATACTATGGCCCTGATCTGTAGTGTATACCATTGCCCTGATCTGTAGTGTATACCATTGCCCTGATCTGTAGTGTATACTAATGCACTATCTCAGTTGTGTAAATAAACAATAACTATCACTAATAATATTTTAGAGTATTTGCTGCTATCTGACCTGGCTAGTTTAGCAATACATTCATATTTTTAAAAGAATTTTGTGTCAAAATACACTGTACAGATCTAATAAAATCTAACTGATATGCAAATCAAAAAAAAAATTCCACTTTGTTCCAAATGCGTCAGCACATGGTTATATGAAATCAATGTGCATGTGACACTTCTTCATTTATATTTACCCACATTTCAAGCACACGACTGATGTTGATCATGAAACCCAGTATATAGGTTATTTTGTAATAACAAGTTTAAAAATATTGAAAAAATCTTGTTCAAATACTGATGCTAGCTGGGTAGTCAGGTCTGGGCTGTTAAACTGCAGATATGGAACGGAGTATGTTACATGTATACTGTGTTACATCCAAAACGTTTTTGTTCTAAAATATTATTCCGTTTTTGTTTATGAATACATAACATAGTAGTAAAAAGTTGTAGCACTCCCTTTTTAATGTCACACAATTAAAACAAGGCAAACAGTTCTTTTGTAGAATTTTATTATCTGACTTGTTATTATATATAAGTCATGGTAGAATTAACCCAATGGCAAGTCCACATGTAACATATTGTTATATTTTTAATTAGCTTAATTTATTTTGAAATAAATATAAATTTTGCGAGAATACTGACTTTTGATTGGCTGGAAAAAATTTTCTACGTGGATTATACAATGTGCAAAACAGAAATTTTGTTATCCCTCGATGGAGAAAATATTTTTTGTAGTTAATCCTTAAAGATGAAATCTATTTGGGTCACATGACGTTTTCATATATCAATAAAATTAAAATAGTTCCTTCATGTCAACACCTTCAGAATTTTTAATGAGCAAATTCAGTTTGAAAACTAGATTATAAGTAATGTTTAAAGTTTTAAACAGGTACATAACCTAGTATTGATTGTTTGTTTGAATGGTGTTTTAATGCCACTTTCAGCAATTTTTCAGCTATTTCATGGCGTCCAGTTTTTATTGGGGGAGGAAGCCGGAGTACCCGGAGAGAACCCCCGACCTGCGGTAGGAAACCTAGTATTGATGTGTTAACGTAATTCATAAACCGTGTAAACCAACTAGGTTATATTATGTAACTTGTTTAAAACTTTATACCTGAAGATTTTCATTTTGTTATATATTTTGCTGAGTAAAAAAGTGTTACTGTCCGTAATGTATGCTGGTCCTATTTTGTATGTCATATGGTGTACTGTGTGTACCATAATAAACTTTGCTACAATAATGTAAGTTCTTGACGATTTTTGATCTACGCAAAAAATAAGCCAATGAGCTCAAGTTAATAAGTAAATGAAAAGCGAATGTCTGCATTATAGCGAGATGCAATATACTGTTACATGTGTGTGTATGTGTACTAAAGTCTCGTGATCCATATGAACAAACCGATTTCAATTGGTAGCTCAGCTATGTGAAGAAAATATCAAAGAAGAGCACTAAAATTAAAGTTTATATTTTTTAGAAAACAACAAAAAGTCCTATAAATGGTTTGCAGTCTCTAAACATTGTTAAAATTGACATTTTTTTTAACATCACTAACACATTAGAGAAAGACGTCATATGATCAGTGGAATGCAGAGGCACTGTTTGGGTTCTTTAAAATTATGTCAAGAAACAAAAAATTGTGCCATGATCACATTTAGGTTGTGCCTATATTCATATTAAAATGATAGAATAAACAGCAATCTATTGTTATTTTAGAAATGATAGAAGAAGCCGAGGACGAAGATGAGGAGAGTAAACAGAGATCTGACTATGCTGCAGGACTTTGATGTTGTCTTTGTCTTAGATTCTATTTTACAGAGACCTATATATTTATATACTGGTTTTTATCTCTAGATCTGTGGGATGTCAAACTTTTCAACACCAAAAAGAAAGTTTTTGAAGAAATTTTCTGCTGAAGAAATCTATTAATATTTTTTGTTCACAAGATTAACATTGTAGTACAGAAAAACCTGTGTTGAAAGGCTGTGACGGAATGCAATACTAATTTAATATATTATAAAAACATTTTTTGTCTGTGATGGTAGAATACCTCAAGAACTGAAGTCAAATTGGTGTGTCATTGCAAATAACAGTAGTGACTGTATATTTCACCTTCTGTAATTTAAAAAAAAAACACAGTTGAAAAGATTTTTATCAAATATTTAATTTATTCAGAATTTTTTTGAAGAGTTATGTCATATAATGAATGTTACAAAATATATACTGGTCAGAGAGTAATTCTAGCCATTAAATTGACAGGAGCAACTCTCGCCATTTTGGTGACTGTTCCGTTATTTTCCATTAAAATCAACAGGAAAGGCATCATTTGATAGATTTCATTATCGTAAATCCAAAACAAATTACAATTATCCCATTTATTTTTCAAGTTTTTCACAAAAAACTGTCAAAAAATCAGGTGGCGAAAATTACTTGCCGGCGAGAACAACTCCATGACCAGTACATTAAAAAAATTTTTTTTTAATTGTATCTATTCTTCCCCCTTCCCTACTGGTGCTTGCATTTTCATATGATTAGTGATTTGTGTTTAAGTTGTCACCAAATATTTTTAAGAATTAGCACTTCTTGTACAATTGTGTGGATTAATTAAATTTTGTTAAACAGATGGGTCATAGTTTTCTTGTATTATATATGGTCATTAGTTCTTGAAATC
The DNA here is from genome assembly GCA_944474755.1 of Limnoperna fortunei. Lineage (NCBI taxonomy): Eukaryota > Metazoa > Mollusca > Bivalvia > Mytilida > Modiolidae > Limnoperna > Limnoperna fortunei. The sequence goes on from OX104123.1 coordinate 64,862,516, forward strand.
AAAAGCATGCACATTAGCATTGAGATTTTGTTTTCCTACCAATTTTTTATGAGGGTCATTATTTGCATTTTTTGAACATCTATAGAATTGTATATATCAAGTTTAATTCAACAACAGAGAAATTAAAAATACACGTATATATATATATATATATATATATATATATATATATATATATATATATATATACTACAACGATACTTTTCTGCTATAATCCTTAGGAAGATATAGATACTTTTATTCAATTCCCTCGTTTTTGGTACATCTCTGGTTTTATTGTATTTGCTCAGATAAGAATGTTTATAGTTGTAGACATATTTGCTTTAAAATAAATTATATTTTTATTTTGTATTTTGTCACAAAATTGCATCTGTGTAAAAAAGTTGCATCTCTCTTTTTTTTAAAAATTTATCAAGAGTTGTCTTTCTTTGATAATTTGAATTATTATAGGCAGCACAAATGCGTGTTAGTAGTAAAAAGATATGTCGTTTAAGGTTTGAGATAATTATAGATTATTTGCGTTTTTTTTAAACGAGATGCATTTTCTCGTCCGTATCTCATCGACAGTCCTGAGATGAGATGACGAGAAAATGCATGAAGTTTAAAAAAACGTCAGTAATCTGTTCATGGCTGTTTTGTAACATTGTGATGTCACGGTGTTAACGTGACAATGTCTTTACAGAAAGACAAGATGGGCCTATCTCACGCTAGTAGAGTGAGATGGGATAATACCGCACTCAAAGATCAAAGGAAAATACTGCAAAATAGCGGTAAGACTGAAAAACCTACATGTATTTACCTTCCCCTACCGTCACCACTTTCCGTCCAAGAAAAAACTATCTAAATACTAAACATTGACATACAAGCTGGTAAAAAGAGACATATAGGATCTTACATTGGTACGAGTGGATTATCGGATTTCTCCAATCGAGATAGTTAAATTTCCATTATTTAATTATCGAGATTGGAGAAATCCGATAATCCAAGAGTACTAATGTAAGATTCTGTTTCTCTAATTTTAAAAAGAAGTAAATTTGCGAAACGAAGTACAAATTCTCCCAACCCCAATTTTACGTTCATGACGTGAATACGCGGTAAATTGAAGGTGTTTTGTTTATGACGTCATGAGTTCTTATTGTGACGTTAATATTTTTGACCAATCAAACACTGAGAACAACAAATTCACTAGTGACGAGAAATATTTTTTCCACACCGGTCAAGCGGTTGAAATATTACGTCAAAATTAGAGAAAATTGTTTAACAGATTGAATACATGGTTGTAAGGTAATATTTATAATTAACACATTAGAACATTATACATTTCTTCGCAGTATTCTATCTTACATATTATAAGCTCTTTAACAGTTGCTGTATATTAAAGTAAGAATGAACTACTTTTATTGGAAATATCTCTTTATACACATTGAAATAAAAATTATATAGTGAACATGTCTGTAGATCATGTATTATTATTGTTATTTGCCTTCACCGTGACTTCTAGGTGTTAAGCTGATTAATGTGTTGAGATTGTACTGATAGGTGCCCAGAGAAAAGTTTTTAGGACAGTGTGATAATCTTTATTACTTGAAAATTTATGATGGGGGAAAATCAAATGAAATGTAACATAATTTAAAAAATTGATTAAAAAAAGAATTCAACCAGAAACATCAAATTATAGAACCTTTCGTAAATGTCCATGTTTGATTATGATGTCATCAGTTATGTCTTATACTATGGGGGTGAATTTTAGTTTCCCCCCTCCCCCCCGAAAAAAAACAAACACAAATGTAGGATTCCACTCAAAAGTGCAGGAAATTTCCACTACCATATTCATTATTACTATGGTCATGTCAATGGAACTGGGGCCGAGTGTGGTTAAGGTAGTTCATCTACTATTCATTACATTTTATGTAAACACTGAGGTGGCAGGTTGGATGTCTCACTGCGGACACAGATTGCCAGTTTTCCTACCAATGTTCGAGTTTTCTCCGTGTTCTCAGACTTCTTCCTCCAATAAAAACTGGATGCCATGATATAAATGAAAAATTGCTGAAAGTGACATTAAAGATCAAACAAACAAAACAAATATCTTTTTTTATATTGGCTTCAACCTAATAGTAGTGTCTCCATTAGCACTGCATTCATACCTCCATCAACACCAAAGTCATATTTCAATGTCTTCATTAAATGGTGTTTAATGCAACTTACAGCTATTTTTGCTATTTTATGACATCCACGTTTTCCTGGGGAGGAGGCTGGAGTAAAAGATGTTGCAGGTTCAAGCCTTTTTGTGGGTAGGATGTTCTTACTCGAACCTTGACTGGACAAAAGTTGGGTTTTTTACCCTTTCTTCTCCCCAACAAAAACTGGAGCTGAAAAAAATAAAGCCCACTTAAACAACACCATATTTTTGCTATGGCTTAAAGCTAGAACATTCATGAAATTCAAACATCACAGCTCCAGGTAGTGAAGAAGGCAGACTGTGTTCTATCAGATGGACATTGGTGGGCCTGCCTACTGTTGACAGGTGATTTGTAGTGTCCTATCAGATGGACATTGGTGGGCTTGCCTACTGTTGACAGGTGATTTGTAGTGTCCTATCAGATGGACATTGGTGGGCCTGCCTACTGTTGACAGGTGATTTGTAGTGTCCTATCAGATGGACATTGGTGGGCCTGCCTACTGTTGACAGGTGATGTGTAATGTCCTATCAGATGGACATTGATGGGCTTGCCTACTGTTGACAGGTGATGTGTAGTGTCCTATCAGATGGACATTGGTGGGCCTGCCTACTGTTGACAGGTGATGTGTAGTGTCCTATCAGATGGACATTGATGGGCTTGCCTACTGTTGACAGGTGATGTGTAGTGTCCTATCAGATGGACATTGATGGGCCTGCCAGCTGTTTACAGGTGATGTGTAGTGTATGTTAATTGCTTTATTACTAATTGAAAATAAACAAATAAAATTAGAAATTTATTCTTAACATCAACAACTTAAAAAGCTGTATGTTAATGACAGCCCATTAAAATATTCAAAATGGAACTACACTGTTCTTTCACCCATTACAATTGTACAATTTTTAGAGACACTGTGCTTCTTCTCCTTATATTCTTTTGTTCCTTGTGTTCCTGTCTCAAGTTAGTCAGAACTGATCCATCCACATCTTATGCTGAAAATATAATCCAAGATTAATATGTTACACTGAATCTGATTAGAGGGTGTAAATGGAAAAGGCATACGGATCAATATGTTACACTGAATCTGATAGGAGGATGTAAATGGAAAAGGCATACGAATCTAGGATCAATATGTTACACTGAATTTGATAGGAGGATGTAAATGGAAAAGGCATATGAATCTAGGATCAATATGTTACACTGAATCTGATAGGAGGATGTAAATGGAAAAGGCATACGAATCTAGGATCAATTTGTTACACTGAATCTGATAGGATGGTGTAAATGGAAAAGGCATACGAATCTAGGATCAATATGTTACACTGAATTTGATAGGAGGATGTAAATGGAAAAGGCATATGAATCTAGGATCAATATGTTACACTGAATCTGATAGGAGGATGTAAATGGAAAAGGCATACGGATCAATATGTTACACTGAATCTGATAGGATGGTGTAAATGGAAAAGGCATACGAATCTAGGATCAATATGTTACACTGAATTTGATAGGAGGATGTAAATGGAAAAGGCATATGAATCTAGGATCAATATGTTACACTGAATCTGATAGGAGGATGTAAATGGAAAAGGCATACGAATCTAGGATCAATTTGTTACACTGAATCTGATAGGATGGTGTAAATGGAAAAGGCATACGAATCTAGGATCAATATGTTACACTGAATCTGATAGGAGGATGTAAATGGAAAAGGCATACGAATCTAGGATCAATATGTTACACTGAATCTGATTGGAGGATGTAAATGGAATAGGCATACTAATCTAGGATCAATATGTTGCACTGAATCTGATACGAGGGATATTGTCTCAAAACTGCAACATACACCCCACAACAAGAAAAAAAAGATGATGATTTAGTTTTTCTGTGCATAATGAATTCATTGCTATTAAAAAAAACCAAATCCCAAAAGAAATTAATATAATTGTAAGGTATTCTGTCTAAAAAATAAAGTGTTGATACCTGTTGTTGATACAGAAATAACAGCTCTCTCACTCTCGCCAAACTCTCCAAAACTTCTTAAAGAGATGTGGTACATTGTATCAGGTGCTGAAAATAAATGTTATAATTACAGCCATGGCAACATAGTAATATTTCTAATCTGTTGATTGATTTGTTAACTTACTCAAAGTCTAAGAACATTCTTAATTACTAGAGCAACAAAGCAATTAATATAGCGGGCCTCGGTAGCCGAGTGGTCAAGGTAGTTCGTCTACTATTGATCACGTGGTCTGTCAACACTGAGATTGCGGGTTCGATTCTCACTGCAGGCAGGGTGTACTCGACTCCAATCTTAATTGACAAGGATTGCCAGTTTTCCTACCGCAGGTCGGGGGTTCTCTCTGGGTACTCCGGCTTCCTCCCCCAATAAAAACTGGACGCCATGAAATAGCTGAAAAATTGCTGAAAGTGGCGTTAAAACACCATTCAAACAAACAAAAAAAACAATTAATATAGCAACGTTAGCAATTATTATACCAATAATAGCAATTACTATAGCAACGATAGTGATTATTAAACCAATAATAGCAATTACTATGGCAACGATAGCAATTATTATACCAATAATAGCAATTACTATGGCAACGTTAGCAATTATTATACCAATAATAGCAATTACTATAGCAACGATAGTGATTATTATACCAATAATAGCAATTACTATGGCAACAATAGTAATTATACCAATAATAGCAATTACTATGGCAATAATAGCAATTATTATACCAATAATAGCAATTACTATGGCAACAATAGCAATTATACCAATAATAGCAATTACTATGGCAACAATAGCAATTATTATACCAATAATAGCAATTACTATGGCAACAATAGCAATTATACCAATAATAGCAATTACTATGGCAACAATAGCGATTATTATACCAATAATAGCAATTACTATGGCAACAATAGCAATTATACCAATAATAGCAATTACTATGGCAACAATAGCGATTATTATACCAATAATAGCAATTACTATGGCAACAATAGCAATTATACCAATAATAGCAATTACTATGGCAACAATAGCAATTATTATACCAATAATAGCAATTACTATGGCAACAATAGCAATTATACCAATAATAGCAATTACTATGGCAACAATAGCAATTATACCAATAATAGCAATGATAGCGATTACTATGGCAACGATAGCGATTATTATATTGATTGATTGATTGGATTTCAGCTATATTCAGGACAGGAACAAGTTAACAAACAATAAATCAACGGAAAATGGTGGTGGGATGGGTATACAATTTTGACTGGTACTGGAAAAGTATGGAGTTTTGGGTAGGGACGGAAAATTTAGCCTTTTGTAGCGGCTACAATGAGCCTACTCGTTTTCGAAATCTACAAAAGGGGTCTTTATCAAGCAAGGAGCGTGGCACTCTCCAAACAGGTTACCCACTACAATCCGGGACAGGCTTTCCATATTATGACCTGACAACCCCCCAACAAGAGGGTCTCCCCTATCCGCCACTCGGGGACGTGCTGGGCTGCTCTGTGGGTCGAGCACTGGGAACCCTCCAAGTATGGTCCCAGCAATTATTATACCAATAATAGCAATTACTATAGCAACAAAGGCGATATACTACAGTAACAAAGGCAATTACAAAAGCAAGCAAAGCAATAATTAGAGCAACCAAAGCAATAATTAGAGCAAATATTAAAGCAAAACCAGAGGCTCTTAAGAGCCTGTATCGCTCACCTGATTTTATAGGCAAGGAAGATGGCATTTCCCTGATGTTAAAGTAAGTCCTGTAATTTTCAATAAACTTTAAATAGGACCATCCAAACAATATTACTAGAAAGCTTTGTTTCATTGGTTAACCAGTTGTATAGAGAAGATTTTTTTTATTTGCCCATAGGGTCCTCTGTTAAACTAAGTCCTGCGGCGGAGGTGGCCATTTTGAATTTCCAATTGCCATAAAAAACATAAACTTTATAAAGGACCATCCAAACAATATTGCTTGTAAGTTTTTGTTTCCATTGATTAACCGGTTTCAGAGAAGAAGCCTTTAAAAACTTTTTCCCATAGGGTCGTATGTTAAACTAAGTCCTGCGGTAGGGGCCATTTTGAATTTTCAATTGCCATAAAAAACATAAACTTTATAGAGGACTATCCAAACAATATTGCTAGTAAGTTTTTGTTTCGATTGATTAACCGGTTTCAGAGAAGAAGCCTTTAAAAACTTTTTCCCATAGGGTCCTATGTTAAACTAAGTCCTGCAGTAGCGGCCATTTTGAATTACCAATTGCCATAAAAAACATAAACTTTATAGAGGACCATCCAAACAATATTGCCAGTAAGTTTTGTTTTGATTGGTTAAACGGTTTCAGAGAAGAAGCCCTTTTAAACTTTTTTCTCATAGGGTTGAATGTTAAACCAAGTCCTGCGGTGGCGGCCATTTTGAATTTCCGATTGGGATAAAAAACATTAACTTTATAGAGGACCATCCAAACAATATTGCTAGTAAGTTTTGTTTCCATTGGTTGGCCGGTTTCAGAAAAAAAGCCTTTCAAACTTTTTCCCATAGGGTCCTCTGTTAAATTAAGTCCTGCGGTGGCAGCCATTTTGAATTTCCAATTGCCATAAAAAACACAAACTTTATAGAGGACCATCCAAACAATATTGCTAGTAAGTTTTTGTTTCCACTGATTAACCGGTTTCAGAGAAGAAGCCTTTTAAAACTTTTTCCCATAGGGTCCTATGTTAAACTAAGTCCTGCAGTAGCGGCCATTTTGAATTACCAATTGCCATAAAAAACATAAACTTTATAGAGGACCATCCAAACAATATTGCTAGTAAGTTTTGTTTTGATTGGTTAAACGGTTTCAGAGAAGAAGCCCTTTTAAACTTTTTTCTCATAGGGTTGAATGTTAAACCAAGTCCTGCGGTGGCGGCCATTTTGAATTTCCGATTGGGATAAAAAACATTAACTTTATAGAGGACCATCCAAACAATATTGCTAGTAAGTTTTGTTTCCATTGGTTGGCCGGTTTCAGAAAAAAAGCCTTTCAAACTTTTTCCCATAGGGTCCTATGTTAAATTAAGTCCTGCGGTGGCAGCCATTTTGAATTTCCAATTGCCATAAAAAACACAAACTTTATAGAGGACCATCCAAACAATATTGCTAGTAAGTTTTTGTTTCCATTGATTAACCGGTTTCAGAGAAGAAGCCTTTTAAAACTTTTTCCCATAGGTTTCTATGTTAAACTAAGTCCTGCGGTGGCGGCCATTTTGAATTTCCAATTCCCATCTAAAACACAAACTTTATAGAGGACCATCCAAACAATATTGCTAGTAAGTTTTGTTTTGATTGGTTAAACGTTTCAGAGAAGAAGCCCTTTTTAACTTTTTTCCAATAGGGTCCTATGTTAAACTAAGTCTTAAGGTGGCGGCCATATTGGTTTACCAATCAAAATAAAAAACACAAACTTTGTAAAGGTCCATCCAATGAACATTATGGCCAAGTTTGGTTTCAATTGGCCAAGTGGTTTCAGAGAAGAAGATTAAAATGTAAAAAGTTTACAGACGCCGCCGCCGCCGACGACGACGCCGACGGACGCAAAGTGATAACAATAGCTCACATGACCCTTTGGGTCAGGAGCGCTAAAAAGCAAAGAAGTTTGAATATTATTGCTTAATTCATTGCTAATTCTTGTCATGGCAAATACAATTTTCTAAGTCCAAAGGCAATAATTTTGTTTAAAATCATCAGACCAGAACCACATTAAAACTAAATCTGCAACTTATAATAGTTGACTCAAATTCCAATTATCAGTGAAGTTTCTTCAAGTGTTTAGGAAAAAAGTTCTGAAAACTGTTATTTTTTACAAATTGTCAAGTCCAAGGGCCATAATTTCATAAATAAAATTGTCAGACCAGAAAGACAATCAAACTAAAACTGTAACTTATGATTGTTGACACACATAACAATATAAGATCAACATCTGCAAGCACTTAGGAAAAATGTCTGTCTAACTGTTTTTTTTTTTAAAGAATTTTTTTACGTGCCATGAAGACTTTGATTTCTGGATGGTCTTTTTTAACAGTTTCATCAGTGTTTGGTATTTCGTTATAACCTTCATTTGCCAAAAACCATCGAACAGAAATGATATTCAAACATAATCCATAATTTGTCATGGTTGACTTATATTGGCCCAATATCTGCAAGCATTTCAGGAAAGAAAGGTGTGAAAACGTGTGTGATGGACTAACGGATGGAGGGCAAACCTTAAGTCTCCTTCTGTGATGCCTGTAGGGGACTACTTTAGCAACAAAAACAATTACTATAGCAACAAAGCCAATTACTATACCAAAAAACCCAATTACTATATCAACAAAGCCAATAACTATAGCAACAAAGCCAATAACTATAGCAACAAAGCCAATAACTATAGCAACAAAGCCAATAACTATAGCAACAAAGCCAATAACTATAGCAAAAAAGCCAATTACTATAGCAACAAAGCCAATAACTATAGCAACAAAGCCAATAACTATAGCAAAAAAGCCAATTACTATAGCAACAAAGCCAATAACTATAGCAACAAAGCCAATTACTATAGCAACAAAGCCAATAACTATAGCAACAAAGCCAATTACTATAAAGCCAATAACTATAGCAACAAAGCCAATAACTATAGCAACAAAGCCAATAACTATAGCAACAAAGCCAATAACTATAGCAACAAAGCCAATAACTATAGCAACAAAGCCAATTACTATACCAACAAAGCCAATAACTATAGCAACAAAGCCAATAACTATAGCAACAAAGCCAATAACTATAGCAACAAAGCCAATTACTATAAAGCCAATAACTATAGCAACAAAGTCAATTACTATAGCAACAAAGCCAATTACTAAAGCAACAAAGCCAATTACTATAGCAACAAAGCCAATTACTATAGCAACAAAGCCAATAACTATAGCAACAAAGCCAATAACTATAGCAAAAAAGCCAATTACTATACCAACAAAGCCAATAACTATAGCAACAAAGCCAATTACTATAGCAACAAAGCCAATTACTATAGCAACAAAGCCAATTACTATACCAACAAAGCCAATAACTATAGCAACAAAGCCAATAACTATAGCAACGAAGACAATTACTATACCAACAAAGCCAATAACTATAGCAACAAAGCCAATAACTATAGCAACAAAGCCAATAACTATACCGACAAAGCCAATTACTATACCAACAAAGCCAATAACTATAGCAACAAAGTCAATTACTATACCAACAAAGCCAATAACTATAGCAACAAAGCCAATAACTATAGCAACAAAGCCAATTACTATAGCAACAAAGCCAATTACTATACCACCAAAGCCAATTACTATACCAACAAAGCCAATAACTATAGTAACAAAGCCAATAACTATAGCAACAAAGCCAATTACTATACCAACAAAGCCAATTACTATAACAACAAAGCCAATAACTATAGCAACAAAGCCAATAACTATAGCAACAAAGCCAATTACTATAGCAACAAAGCCAATAACTATAGCAACAAAGCCAATTACTATACCAACAAAGCCAATAACTATAGCAACAAAGCCAATTACTATACCAACAAAGCCAATAACTATAGCAACAAAGCCAATTACTATAGCAGCAAAGCCAATTACTATACCAACAAAGCCAATTACTATACCAACAAAGCCAATAACTATAGTAACAAAGCCAATAACTATAGCAACAAAGCCAATTACTATAGCAACAAAACCAATTACTATACCAACAAAGCCAATTACTATAACAACAAAGCCAATTACTATAGCAACAAAGCCAATTAGTATACCAACAAAGCCAATTACTATACCAACAAAGCCAATAACTATAGCAACAAAGCCAATTACAATAGCAACAAAGCCAATAACTATAGCAACAAAGCCAATTACTATAGCAACAAAGCCAATAACTATAGCAACAAAGCCAATTACTATAGCAACAAAGCCAATAACTATAGCAACAAAGCCAATTACTATGGCAACAAAGCCAATAACTATAGCAACAAAGCCAATAACTATAGCAACAAAGCCAATAACTATAGCAACAAAGCCAATTACTATACCAACAAAGCCAATAACAATAGCAACAAAGCCAATAAATATAGCAACAAAGCCAATAACTATAGCAACAAAGCCAATTACTATATCAACAAAGCCAATAACTATAGCAACAAAGCCAATTACAATAGCAACAAAGCCAATAACTATAGCAAGAAAGCCAATTACTATAGCAACAAAGCCAATAACTATAGCAACAAAGCCAATTACTATACCAACAAAGCCAATAACTATAGCAACAAAGCCAATTACAATAGCAACAAAGCCAATAACTATAGCAACAAAGCCAATTACTATAGCATCAAAGCCAATAACTATAGCAACAAAGCCAATAACTATAGCAACAAAGCCAATTACTATACCAACAAAGCCAATAACTATAGCAACAAAGCTAATAACTATAGCAACAAAGGCAATTAGTATACCAACAAAGCCAATAATTATAGCAACAAAGCCAATAACTATACCAAAAAAGCCAATAACTATACCAACAAAGGCAATAACTATAGCAACAAAGCCAATTACTATACCAACAAAGCCAATAACTATAGCAACAAAGCCAATAACTATAGCAACAAAGCCAATAACTATACCAAAAAAGCCAATAACTATACCAACAAAGGCAATAACTATAGCAACAAAGCCAATTAGTATACCAACAAAGCCAATAACTATAGCAACAAAGCCTATAACTGTAGCAACAAAGCCAATTACTATAGCAACAAAGCCAATTTTTTATACCAACAAAGCCAATTACTATACCAACAAAGCCAATAACTATAGCAACAAAGCCAATTACAATAGCAACAAAACCAATAACTATAGCAACAAAGCCAATTACTATAGCAACAAAACCAATTACTATACAAACAAAGCCAATTACTATAACAACAAAGCCAATTACTATACCAACAAAGCCAATTACTATACCAACAAAGCCAATAACTATAGTAACAAAGCCGATAACTATAGCAACAAAGCCAATTACTATAGCAACAAAACCAATTACTATACCAACAAAGCCAATTACTATAACAACAAAGCCAATTACTATAGCAACAAAGCCAATTACTATACCAACAAAGCCAATTAGTATACCAACAAAGCCAATTACTATACCAACAAAGCCAATAACTATAGCAACAAAGCCAATTACCATAGCAACAAAGCCAATAACTATAGCAACAAAGCCAATTAATATACCAACAAAGCCAATTACTAAACCAACAAAGCCAATAACTATAGCAACAAAGCCAATTAATATACCAATAAAGCCAATTACTAAACCAACAAAGCCAATAACTATAGCAACAGAGCCAATAACTATAGCAACAAAGCGAATTACTATAGCAACAAAGCCAATAACTATAGCAACAAAGCCAATTACTATACCAAAAAAGCCAATAACTATAGCAACAAAGGCAATAACTATAGCAACAAAGCCAATAACTATAGCAACAAAGCCAATTACTATAGCAACAAAGCCAATAACTATAGCAACAAAGCCAATAACTATAGCAACAAAGCCAATTACAATAGCAACAAAGCCAATAACTATAGCAACAAAGCCAATTACTATAGCAACAAAGCCAATAACTATAGCAACAAAGCCAATTACTATACCAACAAAGCCAATAACTATAGCAACAAAGCCAATCACAATAGCAACAAAGCCAATAACTATAGCAACAAAGCCAATTACTATAGCAACAAAGCCAATAACTATAGCAACAAAGCCAATAACTATAGCAACAAAGCCAATTACTATACCAACAAAGCCAATAACTATAGCAACAAAGCTAATAACTATATCAACAAAGCCAATTACTATACCAACAAAGCCAATAACTATAGCAACAAAGGCAATAACTATAGCAACAAAGCCAATAACTATAGCAACAAAGCCAATTACTATACCAACAAAGCCAATAACTATAGCAACAAAGCCAATAACTATAGCAACAAAGCCTATAACTATAGCAACAAAGCCAATAACTATACCAACAAAGCCAATAACTATACCAACAAAGGCAATAACTATAGCAACAAAGCCAATTAGTATACCAACAAAGCCAATAACTATAGCAACAAAGCCTAAAACTGTAGCAACAAAGCCAATAACTATAGCAACAAAGCCAATAACTATAGCAACAAAGCCAATAACTGTAGCAACAAAGCCAATAACTATAGCAACAAAGCCAATTACTATAGCCACAAAGACAATTACTATATCAACAAACACAATTACTATACCAACAAAGCCAATTACTATAGCAACAAAGCCAATTACTATAGCAACAAAGCCAATAACTATAGCAACAAAGCCAATAACTATAGCAACAAAGCCAATAACTATAGCAACAAAGCCAATTACTATAGCAACAAAGCCAATAACTATAGCAACAAAGCCAATTACTATAGCAACAAAGCCAATTACTATAGCAACAAAGCAAATTACTATAGCAACAAAGCCAATAACTATAGCAACAAAGCCAATTACTATACCAACAAAGCCAATAACTATAGCAACAAAGCCAATAACTATAGCAACAAAGCCAATAACTATAGCAACAAAGCCAATTACTATACCAACAAAGCCAATAACTATAGCAACAAAGCCAATTACTATAGCAACAAAGCCAATTACTATAGCAACAAAGCCAATTACTATAGCAACAAAGCCAATTACTATAGTAACAAAGCCAATTACTATAGCAACAAAGCCAATAACTAGAGCAACAAACCCAATTACTATACCAAAAAAGCCAATTACTATAGCAACAAAGCCAATGACTATACCAACAAAGCCAATAACTATAGCAACAAAGCCAATTACTATAGCAACAAAGCCAATTACTATAGCAACCAAAAAAATAAAGATAGCAACAAAGGCAATCAATATGTTTGTGTTTTTATTTCCTGGCAGTTACCCATTATCATGGCAATAAGTGTGTGTCAGTGAATGTAGACACAAACAAACTACATAATATTTGACTTTTTTGTAATACATGTGTAGGCAAATGTACTAGAAGAGTGTTTAGTGATTGGTTGATTGATTGATTGATTGATTGATTGATTGATTGATTGATTAATTGATTGATTGATTGATTGATTGACAGAGCAATAAATTATTGATAATGAAAAATAGTTTGTTACAGGTTATAAGTTTATTTTAAATGTGTTCATTAAATGGTGGTTAGATTTTGGTTTGTTTTCAAAGCAATTAAAAAATGTCACCAGGTACAGATTTACATGGGGGTGGGGACTTGTATACATGGCTGACCCAGTAAATGCAACTATCCTCTTCCATAAACCAAAAACATGTTCATCATTTAAATCTAACAATATCCAAAATTATACAAAATACCAAACTCCCTAAGAAAAAAGTTTTTGCTTGCATTTTTTTATTATTTCATATTTTGTCATTTTTTACGAAAATCCAGTACAAAAAATTTAGATACAATTAAAGATCAACTGTTCGGTTGAACATTTGAGGGTCTTTCCACATGAATTTTAATTTTGTATTACGTGATGACATTCAAAATAATCAACTTTTTGCGAAATGTTATAATTTTGCGATGAATATTTGAAAAAGAAATTATTTTGTATTATATGCTACAGATTGGCATTCTAAGAGAGATAACTCTTATAAAATTTAGATACAAATTTTCACGGCATGTCTTAATTTACTCGTAATTATGAATAGAACATTTTAGGAAGAAAATGATTTCAATATCTTTGAAAATAGCAAAGGTCAAAAACTAGTACGTGACCTTGACCCAGGCAAGTTTTCAAGGTCAAACAACATGAGGGTCTATGGTAAAGACCCCATTCCTCTATCATTTATAGTTAATCAGTTACATGTGAAAAACCAATCAGTTACATATATAATGGGAGATAACTCCTATAAGATGACTTCAAATCCTTATCCTGTAACTGTGACAAAGTTACTCCTTTAAGAGATCAACATTTTGCACTCTTTAGTTTCCCTCTATAATTAATAGGTAATGAGTACTATGTGAAAAAAAAAATCAGTTACATATATAATGGGAGATAACTCGTATAAAATGAAGACAAATCCGTTTACTGCAAATGTGAAAACGTTGCTCCTTTAAAAGACCAACATTTTGCACTCTTTAGTTTCCCTTTATCATTAATAGTCAATGAGGTACATGTGAAAAACCAATCAGTTACATATATAATGGGAGATAACTCCTATAAAATGAAGTCATATCCTTTCCCTGTAAATGTAACAAAGTTGCTCCTTTAAAAGACCAACATTTTGCACTCTTTACTTTCCCTTTATCGTTAATAGTTAATGAGTTACTTGTGAAAAACCAACAAGTTCCATAAATAATGGGAGATAACTCCTACAGGATGACTTCAAATCCTTTTCCTGTAAATTTGACAAAGTTGCTCCTTTAAAAGATCAACATTTGGCACTCTTTAGTTTCCCTTTATTATTGATAACTAATGAGTTACATGTGAAAAACCAATCAGTTACATATATAATGGGAGATAACTCCTATAAAATGAAGTCATATCCTTTCCCTGTAAATGTAACAAAGTTGCTCCTTTAAAAGACCAACATTTTGCACTCTTTACTTTCCCTTTATCGTTAATAGTTAATGAGTTACTTGTGAAAAACCAACAAGTTCCATAAATAATGGGAGATAACTCCTACAGGATGACTTCAAATCCTTTTCCTGTAAATTTGGCAAAGTTGCTCCTTTAAAATATCAACATTTTGCACTCTTTAGTTTCCCTCTATCATTAATAGGTAATGAGTACAATGTTAACCAGAGGCTCTTAAGAGCCTGTATCGCTCACCTGATTTTATAGGAAATGAAGATGGCATTTCCCTGATGTTAAAGTAAGTCCTGTAATTTTCAATAAACTTTAAATAGGACCATCCAAACAATATTACTAGAAAGCTTTGTTTCATTGGTTAACCGGTTGTATAGAGAAGATTTTTTTTATTTGCCCATAGGGTCCAATGTTAAACTAAGTCCTGCGGCGGTGGTGGCCATTTTGAATTTCCAATTGCCATAAAAAACATAAACTTTATAAAGGACCATCCAAACAATATTACTAGTAAGTTTTTGTTTCAATTGATTAACCGGTTTCAGAGAAGAAGCCTTTAAAAACTTTTCCCATAGGGTCCTATGTTAAACTAAGTCCTGGGTAGCGGCCATTTTGAATTTCCAATTGCCATAAAAAACATAAACTTTATAGAGGACCATCCAAACAATATTGCTAGTAAGTTTTTGTTTCCATTGATTAACCGGTTTCAGAGAAGAAGCCTTTTAAAACTTTTTCCCATAGGGTCCTATGTTAAACTAAGTCCTGCGGTAGCGGCCATTTTGAATTTCCAATTGCCATAAAAAACATAAACTTTATAGAGGACCATCCAAACAATATTGCTAGTAAGTTTTGTTTTGATTGGTTAAACGGTTTCAGAGAAGAAGCCCTTTTAAACTTTTTTCTCATAGGGTTGAATGTTAAACCAAGTCCTGCGGTGGCAGCCATTTTGAATTTCCGATTGGGATAAAAAAACATTAACTTTATAGAGGACCATCCAAACAATATTGCTAGTAAGTTTTGTTTCCATTGGTTGACCGGTTTCAGAAAAGAAGCCTTTCAAACTTTTTCCCATAGGGTCCTATGTTAAATTAAGTCCTGCGGTGGCAGCCATTTTGAATTTCCAATTGCCATAAAAAACACAAACTTTATAGAGGACCATCTAAACAATATTGCTAGTAAGTTTTTGTTTCCATTGATTAACCGGTTTCAGAGAAGAAGCCTTTTAAAACTTTTTCCCATAGAGTTCTATGTTAAACTAAGTCCTGCGGTGGCGGCCATTTTGAATTTCCAATTCCCATCAAAAACACAAACTTTATAGAGGACCATCCAAACAATATTGCTAGTAAGTTTTGTTTTGATTGGTTAAACGGTTTCAGAGAAGAAGCCTTTTAAACTTTTTTCCCATAGGGTCCTATGTTAAACTAAGTCTTGAGGTGGCGGCCATATTGGTTTACCAATCAAAATAAAAAACACAAACTTTGTAAAGGTCCATCCAATGAACATTATGGCCAAGTTTGGTTTCAATTGGCCAAGTGGTTTCAGAGAAGAAGATTAAAATGTAAAAAGTTTACAGACGCCGACGACGACGACGACGCCGCCGATGGACGCAAAGTGATAACAATAGCTCACATGACCCTTTGGGTCAGGTGAGCTAAAAACCAATCAGTTACATATATAATGGGAAATAACTCGTATAAAATGAAGTCAAATCCGTTTACTGCAAATGTGACAAAGTTGCTACTTAAAAAGACCTACATTTTGGACTCTTAAGTTTCCCATTTTCATGAATAGTCAATGAGTTACCTGTGAAAAACCAATCAGTTACATATATAAAGACAAAGTTGCTCCTTTAAAAGATCAACATTTTACAATCTTTAGTTTCCATTTATCATTAATAGTTAATGAGTTACTTGTGAAAAACCAATCAGTTACATATATAATGGGAGATAACTCCTATAAAATAAAGTCAAATCCTTTTCCTGTAAATGGGACAAACTTGCTCCTTTAAAAGATCAACATTTTGCACTCTTTAGTTTCCCTCTATCATTAATAGGTAATGAGTACAATGTTAAAAACCAATCGGTTATATATAATGGGAGATAACTCGTATAAAATGAAGTCAAATCCGTTTACTGCAATGTGACAAAGTTGCTACTTAAAAAGACCTACATTTTGGACTCTTAAGTTTCCCATTATCATTAATAGTCAATGAGTTACATGTGAAAAACCAATCAGTTACATATATAATGGGAGATAACTCCTATAAAATAAAGTTAAATCCTTTCCCTGTAAATGTAACAAAGTTGCTCCTTTAAAAGACCAACATTTTGCACTCTTTACTTTCCCTTTATCATTAATAGTTAATGAGTTACATGTGAAAAACTAATAAATTACAAATATAATGGGGGATAACTCCTATAAAATGAAGTCAAATTACTTCCCTCCAAATCTGACAAAGTTGCGTCTTAATAAGACAAACATTTTACTCTCAATAAGTGTTTATCTATCTTTTACCGTTTTAAAGCAGTAGCGGACACAAGCAAATGTCAAATTTAGAACGTTACCTTGACCTTTGACCTTGTGTCCATTTTCAAGGTCAAAGGTCATGATGGTCTAAAGTGAAGACCCCAGGCCTCTATCTCTTTTAGTTGTTGAGATTTGTTTGAATATCACTTACTACTTTTATTTAAAGGGAGATAACTCCTATAAGATGTCGTCAGAAACCTTCAATCAATCTGTCCCAAAGTTGCGCAAGGATATAGTGCACATTTTGGTAAAGGTTTGGTATTGCTATCTTTTTTGGTTTAGGAGGAGTAGCAGGAACAAGCTTTTTAGTAAAAGGAGAGATAACTCCTTAAAGGAAAAGGGTGCGGTCAGTCAGGGTGAACTGCAAAAGCGCAATGGGTAACCGACATCAGATATAAAATATCAAAGTGACATGTCGCGAAGTCAAAAAAAACCTTACAGCAAAGAATGATGGCGGAAGAAAAGAGAAAATAATAATAATAATCAGAACAATAACTTTAGGTCTTTCCACAGAAAGGTGGAAAGACCTAATAACCTGTTCATGTTTTATACTATGCCGCTGGTGTTTACATGTTACAAATCGTCCCTGACTTCTGCTACGGGAATTTTACATAATAAGTTGGCCATTTTTGTTTCTAAAGGGACCTTGAGTTGTTTACAAATGTTTGTCTGCTTTCGTGGCTTCAATGGTATTTGGACAAACCGTGAGACTTTTCCCGCCTTAACTGCAGACGACATCACCAGAAGGATTTCAATAGACAACAATCGATTGTTCCTAAAGCACACTTCCGTTCTAATTAAGGTCAAATTTTAGTATTGAAAATCGCCCGATCAAAATTAAACTAGAAGCTCCCAGGAGCCTGTATCGCTCACCTGAACCTGAAACCAAACAACCCTTTTTTATCCAGCTTTTCTTTGCTATAAGGAATTGCCCAACACTTCTGCAAAAGTCATTAATTTTGACCTTTTAAGGGAAATAACTCCTATAAGGAGGAGCTTTTGATGCTTAGAGGGAGAAGGGTAGTTCACTCTAAATTTGCTGTACCTGTTATACTTTTTTAACTATTAACTCCATTGACTCCACCCCCTCCCCCCCCGCCCGCCCCCCCAATTTTCTATTTTAAGCCAACGTAGCTATGTAGGTAGTCAGGTGTCATGATTTGCACAATTTTGATGTCCTAAAGATGATGTGTGCAATGTTTCAAAGCAGTCCTTAAATGGGTTATAGAGGAGAAGATTTTATAAAATCAAGTAAAATTGATTAAAAAATGTTCACGGAGAACAATTCCTAAACGGTTCATCAGACAATCTTGACCCTAAGTCATTTTTGTAGCCCTCATAGAGCAGAACAATTAAGCAATGCTAACTTTTTCTCTAGTTCTAATAATTTTCAAGATTTTGAGGCAAAAATGTCAAAAATAATCCTACAAGGAGTCGTCATACAACTTTGACCCAATGGAGAGTTTTGTAAAGCTTTTGATGCTGACCCTTTGGGTCATGTGAGCTAAAAACTGCCATATTTTCAAAATGCAGAATATCTCTAAGAAATAATTGTTGATTTCAAAAAGTACCCTTCTTGATCTACAAAAGGAACATAAGCTGAACCATATGCGGTTAGCATTTTTCAATTGTCATGCAAAAAACCCTCACCACAATACGTCAACACTTGATATAAGCTCCAATGCATGATTTGGCCAAAATTTAAAAATATGTATGGTGTCTTAAAATTTAATAACACCTACCTAATTTTTGTATTTTAAAAGTTGTTTCACTGAATGCCAGTAACTCTTGATATTCTCCAGGCTGCCGAACACCATATCCTAAAATATAACCCCTGATGATGGGGGCATAGTCCGGTGGAAGCCAGGTTATATGTATATAGTCCTCACCAGAAAATGCACTTAAGATTTTAGGCATTGGTAATGTCCCTTTCATTTTTTCTGAAAAAATTAATAGTTGTGTAATCGTTATTGAATTAGATATTATGGAATGAACATTCAAAAGCACACACAGGGGCATTGGTGAGCAAGTGGTTAAGGTAGTTCGTCTACTATCACGTGGTTTGTCAACACTGAGATTGTGGGTTCGATTCTCACTGCAGGCAGAGTGTACTTGACTCCAATCTCAATTGACAAGGATTGCCTGTTTTTCTACCAAAGGTCTGGGATTTTTTTCTCCTAATACGAAATTATTCAACAAACAAACAAACAAAAACACACCCATAACCAAGATACTTGATTGTTTATTTTCTACTTTATATTATTAATTAACTACTATAATATTTGCTTAAATAACAGTTAAACTGCCAATATGATATATTTTGATGAACCAGTCCAATACGGAATTAACTAGGCCAATATCGGTATTGGCCTGATTTGCCCTGTATTGGCCTAGTTCGTCCTGTATTGGCCTAATTGCAACCTGTATTGGCCTGATAGATTTGGACTAGTTAATTAATAAAGATATCATTACGTGATGATTTCTGTATTGGCCTAGTTATTGGTCCTTGGCCAGCTGTATTGTCCTTCGGCTGCGCCTCAGGCCAATACAGCAAGCCTTGGACCAATAACTAGGCCAATACAGAAATCATCACGTAATAATATCATATTATGGACTTATGACTACCATATTCAGTTGTGTATAATACCTGATCAGTCTGGTTATAGTTCTATGAATGAATAGGTCCTATAACATTGAATACATCAATGAATATCATATACAAACAGCTACGGTATTGCTCACCTACAATCCATGTGTATACATATTTTTGGTAGAACATGATAGTTTCGGCATGGGGTCTGGGGACCGCTTAAGGTCCTCATTGGGTCCAGGACAAGGCACTGGTGGGGGACCAGTGGGAAGAGACAATTTATTCCCATGATTTTGCTTTAAAATGTTTGCCACCCAAGTCCACAATACCATCACATTGTCCACCTGTATCAATGCTGAAGACAAATAACCAATCAAATTACTTATCAATATTTAACATTAAACTAGTGACCTCCTATTTACATGAAAAATGCAAAATATTAATTAACAAAGAAATAGTTGAAATCTGGTTTACAAAAACTGCTACCATGTGGAAGGACAACTACCGTAAAAAGTGTCGTATTGTCCGCAGTTTTTTTCTTTTAATCTAAGTCGGAAAGGAATGGTGCGGATTATATGTAAATACAAACTCGGTAGAGTTTTTTTGGACCCGTTGATTGTTGTCACTGGCGGTCGCCATTTTGTTGTTGTGTTAGATGCGGTATTTCGTACTATTCTAACGTGATTCTTTTATAAACTTTCATATGTATACTTTGTAATGATATTAATTTTACTTAAATTATTTTTGTTATATGATTTTAATTATATATGACCAATAAAAATTGAAACGGATACGAAAATAGAGGATGTGTAAAATACAAATGGCGTCGTTATGTAACCTTACAGTACGTTGCAGAAGATCGATGTTTTGATTGCAATCTTTGAGGGATTGAAATAAAACATGTTATCTTTTTTCTTTTCTTTGTCTACGTTGATAAATGAAAGTTGACAAATCGGTTTGGTTTCAAAATGTGTGAGTATTCGTTTTAACAATGATAAAAAAAGACGATATGACAATGCACAATTTTAATTTTATTTATTACAATCGTAAGAAATAAATAAAACGATAAGCATTAATGATATTTTAGAAGAGAATAAATTACATGTTACAGTAAAAACTTTTTTAAACGCGCCCAAGTCGGACTCGGATGTCTTCATCTTGACCCGTTTTGTAAAAACTTGTACGTGCGGATTGTACATGCATATAAGAATTTTTCCGCAATTTTCTGGTCCAAGAAAGGTGTGCGGACAATACGTAAATGCGGACTATACGCACCGTTTTACGGTAGTATGAATAACAGGTAACATACTTTAATGACCACATATTTTAGAATTCCTGACCATGTTTTTTTTGTTCATCATATCCTGGCCAGTCATATGCTTGCCATATGTCTTTGTAAACATAGAACTAGCAGGTTAGGTTTGTAAAGGAGGCCTCAGTGGCAAGTGGATACGATAGTTAGACATCTGCTTTTGATCAAGTGCCTGTCAACACTGTGGTAGAGGTGCAAGCCTTACTGCAGACAAAGTGTGCTCGACTCTAACCTCAAATGACTAGGACAGCTTCCTTCCCCAATAAACATTGGACGTGTACTATGATACAACAGGAAAAATCCTTCAAAGACAGAAATGGCAGGATTTTATTAAACAGGAAGTAGGTGAGCGACAGACCTGAAATCGAATCCCACGTTATGGGAGGCCATGCTGATGCTGCATACCAAATTTGAAGAGACTGTGATTAGTACATGTAGTTGCTGAGAAAACTGTTATGAAAATTTTTTCCTCGCCTGCCTGACATTCGCCATATTTATAACCTAGATTTTCACTCCGTGAAAGCTGGCCAAAAATGCTGAAAGTGGCATTAAACACCATTCAAACAAGCAGGTTTGTAAAGAAATAATTTTTAAAAATCTCCATATTTTCCACTTACCAACTGGTCTTGTTGTGAAGTATTTCATTTCTGACATGACCCCTGTACCATCTTCTATCTGAGTTTGTATTGTCAAGAAATATGTTGTGTTGAAAGACAAATTCTTTATGGTATATTGTAATGATCGCTCAAACACACCAGTCCACTGATACAAAGGGAGAGAACTGTCATTGGTATACAGTAAAATATATCCTGGAATAAAGAAATCATTGGGTTTACTGTAATCACTCAAACACACCAGTCCACTGATACAAAGGGAGAGAACTGTCGTGTACTGTAATGATCACTCAAACACACAAATCCACTGATACAAAGGGAGAGACTGTCGTTGGTATACAATGAAATCAAAGAAATCATTGCTGTTTAGCTCACCTGACCCGAAGGGTCATGTGAGCTATTGCCATTCACTTGTCGTCGTCGTTAACTTTTCTTCAAAAATCTTCTCCTCAAAAACCACTGAAGGGATTGCTTTGAAACTTTGCATACATCATCAGTAAAATGCCCTCTACCAAGTTTGCCCAAATCATGGCCTCAGACCAACCAACATGGCCGCCATGGCTAAAAATAGAACAGAGGGGTCAAAATATAGTTTTTTGCTTTTAGTTCAAAAAGTATAACAGATACAGGAAAACCGAAGAGACCTTCCTTCTTCAGCATCTAAAGCTCTACAAAACACTCCATTGGGTCAAAGTTGTATGATGACTCCTTGTAGGAGTTATTGCCCTTTAATTGTCAAAATTGATGATTTTTGCCATTTTTGCCTCAAAATCTTGAACATTATTAGAACTAGAGAAAAAGTTAGCATTGCTTAATTGTTCTGCTCTATGAGGGCTACAAAAATGACTTCAGGGTCAAGATTGTCTGATTAACCGTTTAAGAGTTATTCCCCTTGAACTGTTTGTTTTTATTGGTTTTAATTGATTTTTTAAAATCTTCTCCTCTGAAACAACTGAATACCATCCTGGCCACCATGGCTAAAAATTGGATGGGGAGGGGGGGGGGGCGGTAAAATACAGTTTTTGGCTTATATTTAAAAAAGTGTAACAGATACAGGAAAACCGAAGAGACAAGCCTTCATCTGCATCAAAAGCTCTACGAAACACTCCATTGGGTTGAAGTTGTATGATGACTCCTTATAGGAGTTATTGCCCTTTAATTGTCGAAATTGTTGATTTTAGCCATTTTTGCCTCAAAATCTTGAAAATTATTAGAACTAGAGAAAAAGTTAGCATTGCTTAATTGTTCTGCTCTATGAGGGCTACAAAACTGCCTTAGGGTCAAGATTGTCTGATTAACCGTTTAAGAGTTATTCCCCCTGAACTGTTTATTTTAATCGGTTTTAATTGATTTTTTAAAATCATCTCCTCTGAAACCACTGAAAGTACTGCTGTGAAACTTTGTACACATCATCCGTCAAATGTCCTTAACCAAGTTTGCAGCAACCATGGCTGCGGATTAACCAACATGGCCGCCATGGCTAAAAATAGAATGGAGTGGGGGGGGGGGGGGTAAAATACAGTTTTTGGCTTATAGTTCAAAAAGTATAACAGATACAAGAAAAACAAGAGACATGCCTTCATCGGCATCAAAAGCTCTACGAAACACTCCATTGGGTTGAAGTTGTATGAGGACTCCTTATAGGAGTTATTGCCCTTTAATTGTCAAAATTGATTATTTTTGACATTTTTGCCTTAAAATCTTGAAAATTATTTGAACTTCTCCCTCTAAGCATCAAAAGCTCCTCCTTATAGGAATTATTATGACTTTTGCAGAAGTGTTGGGCAATTCCTTATAGCAAAGAAAAGCTGGATAGAAAAGGGTTGTTTGGTTTCAGGTTCAGGTGAGCGATACAGGCTCCTGGGAGCCTCTAGTTTATATAACTTATTGCCATCCAATAGTAATTACCTGTTTACCTGTTTATATGTTGAGCTCCATACACTGTTTATATTGTCTTTTGTAATTGAACTCTTTTGACTATAAATAATTATCTATTCTTTAACATTTTAAAATTCTACATAATATTTATTCATTCTCCATGGCAACCATTTCAGATTCTACTGTCTCAATTGGACAAATATTATAATCATTAGAAGTATGTGGTAGAATCTATGTATATCACACTAACAGAAGTACAAAAAACATCCTATGTATTTAATTTAAAAAATCATTCTTTTTATTATGTAGAATAAATTGATGGGGCTTTATAAAACAGTTAAAGAAATCAATATGGTGTTTACATGTTCACAGTTCATGCTACCTAGTAAGTGCTACTATATTTTCATGTTACCTTTGATTTTCTCTTTAATGTTTGGTCGTTTCCATGTTACCAATGCCGTTGGCACTTCCTGTCCTTCACCAGTGATTTCAATGTCATAGGGAGCCCCTGGAACTATTAAATAAAGAACACATGATACAGGTCAATGTCATAGGGAGCCCCTGGAACTATTACTACTAAATATTAAACAATTGTGGACTGTGATCATGCTCACAAAGCGATACCCCCCCCCAAATTATCTCCCCTTAATGATATCCAAGGCCAATAAAAATCCTTCATGCACATCTACATACAATGTACTTCGATAAGTGCAACTCCTTCTAAACCTCTTGATGAGATTTAATGAAACTTGGCATAAAGAAGTACAGACGGACAGACAGACAGACAAACGGACAGAAGGACAGACAGACAGGGTGATTCCTATACACCCCCCAAACAAGTTTGCGGGGGTATAATAATGGACACATGATACAGGTCAATGTCAAAGAGAGCACCTAGAACTATTAAATAAGGACTATATTCTAAGATTTCAGAAAGTTTATGTGTTTTTTTTCTTTTCATGGTTGAGATTTTTTTTTGGTGGAAGTGACAGAGAGTTTCTCAACATAAAATTTACTTCAACACTCCATCAGATGAGAAAAGTAAACATTGAAGCCTTCAAAGACCTTTAGGAATAATTTGCCTTCAGAATTTCTCTTTCACATTTTTGTAGCTGTTTGTTTGATGGTGTTTAATGCCACTTTCAGCAATTTTTCAGCTATATCATGGCGTCCAGTTTTTATTGGGGGAGGAAGCCGGAGTACCCGGAGAAAACCCCCGACCTGCGAGGAAAACTGGCAATCCTTGTCAATTAAGATTGGAGTCGAGTACACCCTGCCTGCAGTGAGAATCGAACCCACAATCTCAGTGTTGACAGACCACGTGATCAATAGTGGACGAACCACTTTGACCACTCGGCCACCGAGGCCCCCATTTTTGTAGCTATAAAGGGTCAAATTTTGAAAACTATTTAATTTTTATCAGACTTTAATGTGGACTTTTCAGTTGATTTAATTTTGCAATAAAACATGCATGTAATAGTTTTGCAATGAAAAGGGACAAAGGGGCAGACTTTTATGTCTGTATAACAAATGGAGATAACTAACTATAGTGTCATCTTTTCAATTTCCATTACAAGTACTTGCAAAAAAATAATTTGGAGCAACCCACTGACATCTAATATTTCACTGACTACTGTAACTAGAAACTAAATGCCATATTGGCTACTCAAAGTTGTCTTAGAACCAGACATATTTCCAATCTATAATTTGTTTGTTTGTTTGTTTGAATGATGTTTAACGCCAATTTTAGCAATTTTTCAGCTATTTCATAGCGTCCAGTTTTTATTGGGGAAGGAAGCCGTAGTACCTGGAGAGAACCGCCGACCTCAGAAAACTGGCAATCCTTGTCAATTAAGATAAGATGATACAAAAGTTGATGTCTTTAATATTGATTGATGGGTTTACCACCATTTTCAGCATTCAGTGTAGGTAGCCAGAGTAACCACAGTTACGTAACCTTCAGCAGGACAACTGACAATTACCCCTTGTCAAATGAGCAAATTTAAGACAGTAACCACAGTTACGTAACCTTTAACTGGCAATCCTTGTCAAATGAGCAACTTTAAGACAGCCTCCCATTTGTGCCAAATATTGGAGCATTTCTTATCACAATGCCTATGTTACCTGGTGTTGTATTAGGTGTAGTATGCCTGTCTGTTGTCATCTCAAAATCACTCTCTAGTCTCGATCCTGCCGGAACAAACAGAACATGTATTATGCTATATGATGAGGGATCCATTTTTAACAAACTTTATATTGGATGAAGTAGAATTAATATAAACAAATAAAATAAAAACGTTTTCAATTGAAATGACTCCTTTAATGTTGAATATCTTTAGGAAATAATTGTTGATACAAAAAGTAGCCTTATTGATCTACCAAAGGAGCATAAGCTGAACCATGCGCAGTAAGTAGTTTTCAGTTGTTTCACAAAAAACCCTTTCCAAATTACAGTCAATTGTAGTATAGGTGTAGACATACCTGATCTGGCCTTTATAAGTTCTGGTTTACTTTCACCAAATTTATTGAATGATCTAACAGTAAATATATACTGTGCATCAGGTCCTATAAAAAATACAGACTATACAGTATACCACAACACTGCAAAAACAGTTTAATGCTTTAAGGTTACAGCCTGGAATTGTTGATTCAAGCAGGACATTCTTACTGTCTCACCCAACGGTTCATACAAATTTTTGTTTTCAGAGACCTTTTTTCATTGGTAGATACATGTATTAACACCAATCAAACTGATGCTTCTATCTGCTGTTTGCCAAGTGCTAAAAAAGTCATGTTGATATGGATGCATATAGAACTTTTAAATCTCCCCCAAAAACAAGTTGGATGTCAGTATATGGAATCATGGGTTTGAAATTATACTACATTGCCAGATTGCAATATTTTATTTAATTTTAACCAACTCAGGTTACCAAAACCCAAATCACTTTATTTAGTGCTTTCTAAAATATCCCCCCCCAACCCCCCACAACCACCGGAAGGATTCCCTTTCATAAGGTCACTTTTCCTATTTAGAGGAGTATGCATTTACAACAAATGTCAAAGGCTAATTAATAATCCATGACAAAAGTACTATGTAACTTGTAAACTTACGTAATCCTTCAATGGTATACTGGTACTCAGTTGGACCAAGAATAGTTCTGTAAACCTCAGGAAGGAAGCGACCACGACCCACGATGTACCCAGTTACTGGAATATTGGTGTCCTGTGGTGGCTCCCATGTCAATCTGATGCCTAGAGGTACTGGCTGAGCTGTCAGATTTGTAGGGGTGTCTGGAGGCCTTTCTGTAATGGTTATACATTCTATCATGTACAAGTAATGTTAAGAGAAAATATTCCATAAACAATTAGAGAGTTTGGGACCAATTAGTATAGGTTTAGTTGTTAGGTTTAGGGCTGTTAGGTTAAGTGTTGTTAGGTTTAGGGTAGGTTAAGTTTAGGTTGTTAGGTTTAGTGTTGTTAGGTTTAGGGTTGTTAAGTTTAGGGTAGGTTAAGTTCAGAGTTGTTAGGTTTAGGGTTGTTAGGTTTAGGGAAGGTTAAGTTTAGGGTTGTTAGGTTTAGGGTTGTTAGGTTTAGGGTTGTTAGGTTTAGGGTAGGTTAAGTTTAGGGTTGTTAGGTTTAGGGTTGTTAGGTTTAGGGTTGTTAGGTTTAGGGTAGGTTAAGTTTAGGGTTGTTAGGTTTAGGGTTGTTAGGTTTAGGGTTGTTATGTTTAGGGTTGTTAAGTTTAGGGTTGTTAGGTTTAGGGTTGTTAAGTTTAGGGTTGTTAGGTTTAGGGTTGTTAGGTTTAGGGTTGTTAAGTTTAGGGTTGTTAGGTTTAGGGTTGTTAGGTTTAGGGTAGGTTAAGTTTAGGGTTGTTAGGTTTAGGGTTGTTAGGTTTAGGGTTGTTAGGTTTAGGGTAGGTTAAGTTTAGGGTTGTTAGGTTTAGGGTTGTTAGGTTTAGGGTTGTTAAGTTCAGCGTTGTTAGGTTTAGGGTTGTTAGGTTTAGGGTAGGTTAAGTTTAGGGTTGTTAGGTTTAGGGTTGTTAGGTTTAGGGTTGTTAGGTTTAGGGTAGGTTAAGTTTAGGGTTGTTAGGTTTAGGGTTGTTAGGTTTAGGGTTGTTAAGTTTAGGGTTGTTAGGTTTAGGGTTGTTAGGTTTAGGGTTGTTAAGTTTAGGGTTGTTAGGTTTAGGGTTGTTAGGTTTAGGGTTGTTAGGTTTAGGGTTGTTAAGTTTAGGGTTGTTAGGTTTAGGGTTGTTAGGTTTAGGGTAGATTAAGTTTAGGGTTGTTAGGTTTAGGGTTGTTAGGTTTAGGGTTGTTAGGTTTAGGGTTGTTAGGTTTAGGGTAGGTTAAGTTTAGGGTTGTTAGGTTTAGGGTTGTTAGGTTTAGGGTAGGTTAAGTTTAGGGTTGTTAGGTTTAGGGTTGTTAGGTTTAGGGAAGGTTAAGTTTAGAGTTGTTAAGTTTAGGGTTGTTAGGTTTAGGGTTGTTATGTTTAGGGTAGGTTAAGTTTAGGGTTGTTAGGTTTAGGGTAGGTTAAGTTTTGCGTTGTTAGGTTTAGGGTAAGTTAAGTTCAGAGTTGTTAGGTTTAGGGTAGGTTAAGTTTAGAGTTGTTAGGTTTAGGGTAGGTTAAGTTTAGGGTTGTTAGGTTTAGGGTAGGTTAAGTTCAGAGTTGTTAGGTTTAGGGTAGGTTAAGTTTAGAGTTGTTATGTTTAGGGTAGGTTAAGTTTAGGGTTGTTAGGTTTAGGGTAGGTTAAGTTTAGGGTTGTTAGGGTTTAGGGTAGGTTAAGTTTAGGGTTGTTAGGGTTTAGGGTAGGTTAAGTTTAGAGTTGTTAGGGTTTAGGGTAGGTTAAGTTTAGAGTTGTTGGGGTTAAGGGTAGGCTGAATTTAGAGTTGTTAGGTTTAGGATAGGTTAAGTTTAGAGTTGTTAGGTTTAGGGTAGGTTAAGTTTAGTGTTGTTAAGTTTAGGGTTGTTAGGTTTAGGGTTGTTAGGTTTAGGGTAGGTTAGGTTTAGGGTTGTTAGGTTAAGGTTGTTATGTTTAGGGTAGGTTAAGTTTAGGGTTGTTAGGTTTAGGGTTGTTAGGTTTAGGGTAGGTTAAGTTTAGTGTTGTTAGGTTTAGGGTTGTTAGGTTTAGGGTAGGTTAAGTTTAGTGTTGTTAGGTTTAGGGTTGTTAGGTTTAGGGTAGGTTAAGTTTAGAGTTGTTAGGTTTAGGGTTGTTAGGTTGAGGGTAGGTTAAGTTTAGTGTTGTTAGGTTTAGTGTTGTTAGGTTTAGGGTAGGTTAAGTTTAGTGTTGTTAGGTTTAGGGTTGTTAGGTTTAGGGTTGTTATGTTTAGGGTAGGTTAAGTTTAGTGTTGTTAGGTTTAGGGTTGTTAGGTTTAGGGTTGTTAGGTTTAAGGTTGTTATGTTTAGGGTAGGTTAAGTTTAGTGTTGTTAGGTTTAGGGTTGTTAGGTTTAGGGTTGTTAGGTTTAGGGTAGGTTAAGTTTAGTGTTGTTAGGTTTAGGGTTGTTAGGTTTAGGGTAGGTTAAGTTTAGAGTTGTTAGGTTTAGTGTTGTTAAGTTTAGGGTTGTTAGGTTTAGGGTTGTTAGGTTTAGGGTAGGTTAAGTTTAGAGTTGTTAGGTTTAGGGTAGGTTAAGTTTAGGGTTGTTAGGGTAAGGGTAGGTTAAGTTTAGAGTTGTTAGGTTTAGGGTAGGTTAAGTTTAGGGTTGTTAGGGTAAGGGTAGAGATTCTGTTACGGTGAAGCTAAGTAGTAAATGTATGTATGGGTGGTGGGTTCCCTAAAGTAAAATTAGGCAAGAATTTAAAATATTTGTACACAACTGTAATATAATGTGTCTAACTGCATTATGATTTATCTAATTGAAAACCTGTAAAGCAGATCTTAAATTTGAATCGGTTCATAATCAGATTCTAATGCATAAATGGTGAATGATTAAATATTTATATGATAAACATCTAAATGCAAAACAAGTGCATGATTATGTATTAAGAAATTGTGCATACCTGTGTCTGGTTTACCAACAACAATGTGGACCCATGATGAAAATGGCCCACTGCCATTAACTGTCACTGCTGCTACTCTTATCAAGTAGACCACACCTTCTTCCAGACCTAGAGACAAATTTAGGATAAACAATTGTGCAGAGTGAATATTGAAATTAATTAGGGATGTTGCAGCACTCATCAGATCAATCAAGTGCAGCGCATGGTCTTCTTCCATACACAAGTTTAATCTGAATGTGTTTCATGATGAGTAATAATAGTTTACGTCTTATTTTATTACAATTGAGAAGTTTTTGTATCACAAACAAGTACCCAAGAGTTTGGTTGTTAATAATCCATGGCCGATTGTGCATCATACACTTCTAGCACATCTTATCTCACCTTTTAAGCTACCAACCGTTCTGTAGCTTTGCTTTTAAGGCAAAAAAATTAAAAAAACCAGAGGGTAATCCGACACATTTTCGAATGGTCAAATTGGAGTTAACACTAACTTCAACAGAGCTAATGATTGACAAGAGTACTGTTGCAGTAATAGGTAACAACATCCCTTTAAAATTCTATCAGTAAAAAAAGTGATACTCGATGACAGCCCCCCCGCCCCCTCACCTCCTGTAACGATCATTCTACAAAAAATTGTGTGACCCCACAACCCTTCCCACCCTGAAGGAAGGCACTTCCAAAATATAAATGTGTGAAATATATAAATCTAGCACTAATATAACATGTATTCTGTAACTTATTTTACTAGGATTTTCTGCTTACCACCAAAAGGTCAGGGATTATCAGCAGGTAACCTTGCCCTGATTACCATCCAAAGATCAGGGATTATCAGCAGGTAACCTTGCCCTGATTACCACCCAAAGATCAGGGTTTCTCAGCAGGTAACCTTGCCCTGAATGCCACACAAAGATAAGGGTTCTTAGTAGGTAACCTTGCCCTGCTTACAACACAAAGGTCAGGAATTCTCAGCAGGTAACCATTCCTGCTTACCACCCAAAGGTAAAGGATTCTCAGAAGCTAACCCTCCCTGCTTACCACCCAAAGGTAAGGGATTATCAGCAGGTAACCTTGCCCTGATTACCACCCAAAGGTAAAGGATTCTCAGCAGCTAACCCCCCTTGCTTACCACCCAAAGGTAAGGGATTATCAGCAGGTAACCTTGCCCCGCTTACAATCCAAAGGTCAGCAATTCTCAGTAGGTGACCTTGACCTGATTATAACACAAAGGTCAGGGATTCTAAGTAGGTAACCTAGCCCTGATTACCACCCAAAGGTAAGGGATTCTCAGTATGTAACCTAGCCCTGATTACCACACAAAGGTCAGGGATTCTCAGTATGTAAGTGTCAAGTCTTCACCTGTGAGCTGCAGTTCTGTTTCAGTGACCAACATACTCTTGGTGACTGGGTCAGTTTTTGTTTTGTATTCAACACGGTAAAATGTCAGTTCACCATTCCTAGTGTGTTCTGGAGGAGGCTTCCATGAAACAATCACAGTCTGCAAAATAAATAAACAAAAATTCACTTTCCATTCCTTTTGTGTTCTGGGGAGGCTTCCATGAAACAATCACACTCTGCAAATAAATAAACAAAAATTCACTTTTCCATTCCTTGTGTGTTCTGGGGAGGCTTCCATGAAACAATCACAGTCTGCAAAAAAAAATTAACAAAAGTTCCCTTCTCCATTCCTTATGTGTTCTGTGGAGGCTTCCATATGAAATACTCATAGTCTACAAAATATTATCTTAGTATTGGCCTGAGAGAAAATCTGGTTTTTATTGGTTTTGAGTTACTCACATTTAGGTTTTGTACTTTTTGGTTTTTGTTTTGTGTTGTGTATGTTTTTCTATATCTAGATTTGTAATTGTTCTTAGACTTTCGGCTCTTGTTGTTTGGTCACTTTTTTTGATATTTTTCATAACTTTTATCTCTTGTTGTTTGTTAACTTTCCTTGCTATTTCTCATATGAACTTGTACATAATTTAGCGTTCATGCAAATTTTTATGTATCCATCAGCGCACACAGAATTATTCAGACTTCTGTTTTTGTAAACATAGATTCTTATCTGCTAATTTATGGATGAAAGACTTGTGATGAAGCAAGAGTTAAGATGCATTTTATGAAAATTTAAATGAAGCCATCACTTTTGTCTACTGAAACAGTCACCTTGGCCCTGACCTATTTGTGCTTTGGTGACTAAAAATGGCAACTTTCGCAATCAGGGTTTGGCTGTTGCAAAATCCGGAAAAATCAGTCTCCATCGTTGAACTAGTTTTGAGCTGTATTTAACAGTTTGATAGTGTGTTTGTAAGCAATCTGAAGTTACAACCATGTCACTAAATGCACCTGATTGTGTATTCAACTAGACATGTTTGGCTCACCTTTTACAAAGATCGCTTGAAAACATTTGTGTTATTACAAGTCACCAATTAACGCATATTTTAACATATGTCGATGGTCCCTAATATTTGCTATTTGCCAGTGACATTTTAAGCATTAGAAACCCCTTGTTGTGTTTGCTATTACAAATATCTTATAGCTCAAAAATCAACAAAAGAAAAACCTTCCCCTTTTGTCCCAAAAGATATGGTAAGGATTTTTTCCATAGCAGCTAACAAACAAAATACCGTGTTATTAGTCTCCAAATTAACATCTCTTGGTGGTGCTGACGGTACGTCTGACAATGTCCTCACTGTCGCAGACGTAAAATTACCTGGCAGGTCATTGTAATATGATATCAGAGAAATAATATACTCAGTAAACTCTTGTAAGCCATTTAAGGTGTACTCAGATATAGATGATTTGACAAAAACATCAACTGGCTGGCTCGCATTCGATCTGATTGGTCGGTATCTGAGGAGGTAGCGTGTTAGGTCAGAGTTTGACGAAGTAGACCAACGCACTCGTACAGAAGTGGAAGTTAGGGCCTCAGCATATAAATGGCCTGAAAAAGAAACAAACTAGAACAACTGTGCACTCATTAATCTGCAATATACAGTGGACTCCATGAAATCAGAAATCATATAAAGGAATATATCAGCAAATCAGATAACGTTTTCAAGCACTGAACCATTTCCTGTCTAAATAATGTAAATTTAATGGGCAATTTGCGTTGGGTAGATAAAAAAGTCAAACACAACATTTTTGACCCCCCCACCCCCCCATGTCATCAAATCGGATAATCCAAGAAATATAATTTTATCCAACATTCTGTGTATCCAGTTGCCCAGAGTCTACTGTACAAATATTTTTTTTTGTTTTATTTTTCTGGAATGTGGTATAACTTCTCCAAATCCAACTCTGAGTTCACATTGAAGGTTAAATAAATGAATATGTGATTGATCTTTTATTTTGTTAATCCTATTTAAATTCCACTTCCAAACGTAGTTTTCATTGTAATGTTTTCTGTCGAAATATATTTTCAACATCTTATCGTTCCATTAAATATGCAACTACATTTGTTCCTTACCAAAACAATTATAGTGAGGTATTGGAATATTTCAGATATTCACTTCCACTTTTTACCTTGTAAGTGTCATCAGAAGTTTTCTTCAGACTGGACTAGTGGTTAAAATGAACCTTTAATTAAGTGTTATGGTGACATGATACTTACTATGAGAGTCTAAAACTCTGACGATTTTGTCACTCTCACCAGCATTATTAATAGCAGTTAACTCCACTGTCTGTCTTTTACTTCTGTCTGTAATATAAATGTGAAATAAGTCTGTTATTATACATTTATTGACTTTGATATAGGTTAATACCTGGTTTTATCAACCCTGAAAAAATTATATCCACCGAGCCAAAGGCGAGTGTGGATATTATTTTTGAGGGTTGATAAAACCAGGTATTAACCTATATCAAAGTCGATGAATGTTTTATTATATGACTATTTTTACTTTTACACTGGAAGTCTTTAATAAAAAGGGATAACAATAAAAATTTATTTCAACATAACAACAGTTTTAAATATTCACATTTTCCAATTTATAGTAATATTAGAGCAATTCACGTCTTTCCATATGCGCGCCACCTACCGGTAATATGTTCGGTAACTCTAGTTTACATGTAAGACTGTAGACGTAGTTTGTATACAAGCCATAACATAAATGTGTAACACTATACCTTCAATAAACAATTAATTGGCACCTACGTAGGTGAAACCCCCGTTAAATTAAATGGTGTATTAAAATATGTATCAGATATACAAACTTTGCAAACTTTTGTCGAATAAAAGTGTGCAGTTAAAAACTTTAAAATGTATACACAATAAGTGTTAACAATGAACTGTGGTTAATAAGTTTTTAATAAATTGTTAGAAATTTATTTTCCCACTTTGTGCCCCAAGGAAATTAATTACCTGTTCAGCGGATGCAAGATAATTCATACACCTTGCTGCCGGTTAGATAAAGGTGATTTTTATTGTGGTGTCAACAAATATACATGCAATATAAATGACATAAATGTATATAATTACTAGTACATGTAATTATTATGTCTCTGATGTATGTGAGCATGGCTTTCAATACATATACCTATAATTAAAAAATGTCCCACTGAGAAGCTTCCTTTACAGGTGACTGGTGTTAATTGGGAAAGGTACATGTGCAATCTGTGTAACAATTACCATGGGAAAATGTGTTGCTTGTTTCGAATATGACCTTACAAGGAATATTTTACCAGTGGCGGATCCAGAGGGGGGGTCCAGGGGGTCCGGACCCCCCCTTTCGTTTTGACAAGCATAACAACATGACATTTTAACGGACATGTTTTAGGTGTCAGGAAATCGTCAGAATGCAGGATTTTACACCATTTCGTTCAGAGCTTCTGGGGGCCTCAGACCCACTGCCGTAATACGACCTCTGTGAGGTCGGCATGGAAAAGGCCACCATGACAAATTTGGACCCCCCCTTTCATTTGAGGCTGCATCCGCCACTGATTTAACCCACCTTGTTTTAGGATAAGCATTTTCAAAATTGCAGTCATGGGTTTAGGGAAAAATATCAAAAATAAAATAGCTTAAGATTATTACGCTTTTTATTTTGTTAAATGAAATTATTGCAACCCAGAAAGGTGCATCGTTTCATTGCAGTGATGTAGAGATGTATTAACACGTGATTTCAAGTGCATGAAGAAATGCTCCTCCCATCGTGAAGTTTTTCCCGCCACACCTATTGATTGGACTGTAATAGATGTGTTGCTTTTGATACACAGGACCACCCACCTGTCAATTAAGTCAATCACATCCGGTGTTCAAAAGAATGACAATTGACGCTTAATAATCGCATTGTTCATGTCCGATTGTTGTTGAATTTCCAGACAATAATATTATTTGACAAATGAACAATTCACGTGGAATAAATTGTCTGAACCCAAAAATAGAACGTCACAATAACGAGGTGAAAATATGTTGCAAAACATTGTTTTTATGGTTTCAAATGCATTAGAAATAAGTATTTTCTCACTGAAAGTAAGTGGTAATCGTATACTGCATGTGCGAGTCATACATGTAAATCGCGGTTACCCGCCCCTTTAAGGGAGGTAACACCACTTAATTCGCAATCGGCGAATTATGAAAAATTGGCAAAAACAATTCCTGTTCATTGACAGTTGCAGAACTTGTCTGCTGCTCGTCAGCCATTTTGAACCAATGTCCACAAAAAGAATGTTTTAAAAGAATGATTTTGATTGGCTGATGTTTTTAATTCAACCAATCAAATAAATGCTTGTTTTTCCATTGTTGAATTTTTAACTACTGAAAAGTGATAAATATTCTATTTTTAGCTACTCAAAAGTCAAAAATTTATATCAGTCTATTTTTATCTACTTTGAGGTTAACACACTGTCTGCATAATACTTTTCATGATACCCTGGGCCAATCAAAATTAAGATAAATGTTAGTCATATAATAAAACAATTTCTTCATGTCACCAGAATGTATGGTAAGCCAATTATAACAATTTCATTATGTCACCAGAATGTATGGTAAGCCAATTATAACAATTATATTATGTTCACCAAAATGTATGGTAAGCCAATTATAACAATTACATCATGTTCACCAGAATGTATGGTAAGCCAATCATAACACATTATATCATGTTCACCAGAATGTATGGTAAGCCTATTATAACAATTTCATCATATTCACCAGAATGTATGGTACCCATAAGCCAATTATAACAATTTCTTCATGTTCAGCTGGTACTACACAGAAAAGTTAATTCCATTGTCATCTACAGTATATGAGTGAAAATCTAGATTTATTTAAAACAAGAAAATTGAGGAAAATCTAAATGTTTTAAAAGACTTATCGAGACAGATTTATAAACATATGGAGTCCTATGTTTCACATAAAAGTATAGTAGGCCATCTTTGTCACTTTACAGGATCACCTGCATTATTAATTTACTTTCAATTTGTTTAATACCAAAGTATGGTAAGTCATTATTAAATTTCTGATGCTAACTTTCTATTAATTTTGGAAGTTAATTGTTTAAAAAAATGTTGTATGACTTATACCATTGTAAATCTTGTACAAATCAAACAAAACATATGACTGGTCATAGGTCGTACCACCTTTTGTGAAAGGAAGGCCAAACCCATTGTTGGTTTTATATGTAATAAAAAGACACTTCCCTTGTTTTTAACCAAATCATGTGGCTGCCATTTTTAATTTCTAATAGGCATACACAGCCCACACTTTGAAGAGGACTGTCCACTGAATTTTGCCATAAAAGCCTTAAAAAAGTGTTATCACAGGACTCTATGGTAAATTACAGGTAAGTCCTGTGGTGGTGGTCTACCCAATGAACATTGTAACACCACGACCTACCTACCCATGTATTAGCCCTAATATGTTTGTTTGCTTAAATGCTACATTCAGCAACTTTTCAGCTATTTTACAACATCCAGTTTTTATGGAAGTACCCATCAAAAACTGGACGTCTGGTAGAAAAACTGGCTATCCTGATGAATAACAACAATGGAGTCGAACACACACTGCCTACAATAAGGAACAAACCGGTAACATCAGAATACACCTAACCTGGAGGGACAACCTTTGTTATAGTAATTTTTACAAATGGTGAGAAGTTTTTAAGTTTATGACATAGTGACATGTTAATTAACCTTCTATTATTTGGCTGTGTATAATACTCACCCATTTTATTACATGACATTCTAAGCAAAGAAGTGAGCATTATATTGAACAAAATATGGTACCTGATATCTGAATAACATATTCCCTGGTCCTTTCACCAACTTTAAAGAATTGTTTCTTGCCCTCTTCCTCTTGTATAGCGAGTTGGTAACCTCTAACCTTGACTCTGTATTCTTCAGGTGGAGGTAACCAGGTTATGCTTAGTGAATCATTGGCCAATATCTGTAGAAACATGTCCTTAGGTGGTGGTGGCGACGTTACTTCTAAAACAGATAATAAAAATATGTTTGTGTTTCTGTTTGTGACAGTCTAGACTTCTCTTTAAAATCCCTGGACCATTGCTGTAGTTTTTACTTTTTGGTTATTGGTTCTTAAGTTTTCTGGTTTCATGGTATGGGACTATCTCTTTGGGTCATCAGGAAATGTTTTCAAAATTGTGTGTATTTGTGTGTTTCAAGACATGCCTTCTATTTACACAATATTTTGTGATTAAAGAACTTTATATTTATCCAAAATTTTGGTGCAAAAATACTTCAACAAAAGATAAAGAAGGTGGACAAGATGACAGCTTACTACCCACCTGACAAATGTGTTGAAAATTTCAGCCATTTTGAATAAATACTTTTTTCTGGAAACACAGTCTCAATTCTAAAGTAATATGTTTTGTCATCTTCTAAATCTGAAAAAAACAAAAACAATATCATGTCATTCATGTGTTTTGAAGTGATAATTTTGTTCTAACATGGATATAATATTATATTATTTGCATGTCTTGTTTAAAAGTACTTAGCAAATATGGGGGCTGACACATAAAACCATATCAGCCCTAGACATATAACACCAAAATAAGTGCACAGTTTCCTACCAAAGGTCGAGGTTTTTTTCCGTCAATAAAAACTGGATGCCATGATATAGCTGAAAATTGCTGAAAGTGGCGTTAAACAATAATCAAACAAACACACAAAAAAAAATAATTTGAGGCTACCAGTAGTTTGATTTTGATTTTATAAAACAAAAAATACATTGACCCCAAATATACACTAACTTATACATACTGTAAATGACGGTACTGTTTCCCCACACACTTAGATGGTGGATTGTACTATTATCATCCGTCTTGTAATGTACTATGTGCTGTGTCCACATGAGAGGCCATGTTTTAATGGTGCTCAGGTCCCAGGAGATATTGACAGCCTAAAATTATAAAATTTATTAAACACTTTAATAAAACCAAATTTTTGTGTTAAAAAAAATGTAGATAGTATACACAATTTTCAAGATAGGAAGTTAGATGTATCACATGGTTTATGTTATATTTGATTTTATTTAGGGCTTTTTCTTAACAAAAGGTCTTTAGAAATAGTGGGAAAGGAATTAAAACTCTACCCCCTTCCATGAATTAATCTTTATAACATGGGCTAAAAAAATTTCCAACAGCCAGCACAACACAATTTGTTTTGCATTGTCTTATATGTCCTATTTCATTTTAAATGCCACTTTCAACTAAAAGTACCCTAAATTTTAATGAAGTCACATGATCAGCATTAAAATTGCAACCTGCTTTGATGATAGAAATCATATAATGAAAAGGACACATTGCTTACATGTAGGCAATACTAAGTTCCCTACTGGCAAACCTAAATTTTGAAAACATGTGATGGACTGAAGGGCTGCCTAGCAGACTGACGTAGGGGAGTGCAAAACGATAGTCATTTTGGCCAACCTGTATTGGGCCAAAAATTATCCACAAAAAATGATAATTAACAAATTATCTGGGAAAACAAAGCAGAACAAACTGCAGGAGATCCTGGAAAATAAAACAGAACACATTGCAGGAAATCAGGGAAAATGAAGCAGAACAAATTGCAGGAAGATCATGAAAATGAAGAACACATTGCAGGAAATCAGGGAAAATGAAGCAGAACACATTGCAGGAAATCAGGGAAAATGAAGCAGAACACATTGCAGGAAGATCAGGAAAATGAAGAACACATTGAAGGAAATCAGGGAAAATGAAGCAGAACACATTGCAGGAAATCAGGGAAAATAAAGCAGAACACATTGCAGGAAATCAGGGAAAATAAAGCAGAACACATTGCAGGAAGATCAGAAAAATGAAGAACACATTGAAGGAAATCAGGGAAAATGAAGCAGAACACAATGCAGGAAATCAGGGAAAATGAAGAACACATTGAAGGAAATCAGGGAAAATGAAGCAGAACACATTGCAGGAAATCAGGGAAAATGAAGCAGAACAAACTGCAGGAGATCCCGGAAAATAAAACAGAACACATTGCAGAAGATCGGAAAAATGAAGCAGAACACATTGCAGGAAATCAGGGAAAATGAAGCAGAACACATTGGAGGAAATCAGGGAAAATAAAGCAGAACACATTGCAGGAAGATCAGGAAAATGAAGAACACATTGTAGGAAATCAGGGAAAATGAAGCAGAACACATTGCAGGAAATCAGGGAAAATGAAGCAGAACACATTGCAGGAAGATCAGGGAAAATGAAGCAGAACACATTGCAGGAAATCGGGGAAAATGAAGCAAAACACATTGCAGGAAATCAGAGAAAATGAAGCAGAACACATTGCAGGAAATCAGGGAAAATGAAGAACACATTGAAGGAAATCAGGGAAAATGAAGCAGAACACAATGCAGGAAATCAGGGAAAATGAAGCAGAACACATTGCACTAAATCAGGGAAAATGAAGAACACATTGCAGGAAATCAGGGAAAATGAAGAACACATTGCAGGAAATCAGGGAAAATGAAGAACACATTGAAGGAAATCAGGGAAAATGAAGCAGAACAAAGTCAGGAGAGTGACAAGGTGCACCAGTAAATTAAGCATTTCTCAGATTTCTAACAATATTAACTTTAATCTGAAATGTTAATGTATGGGCAAACTGAACTCTATCTAATGGCACACACTTCTAGGCACCAGTATATATAGTACAGGATGCTAATATGACGTGCTTAAAGGGCTTCGAGACCACAACTGTGGTAAAAAAATGATTTATGTATGAGCAACACACAACGAGGAAGGTGTGTTTTGAACGGCTGTTCCAATTACAAAACTGTAACTCCCACGGGAAAGCTATTGCATATGACGTATTAATCTTATAAAAGCGACACGCACTATAATTATCCGTTGCAATATATTGTGTGTTACATTGATGGAACAGTCAGTTTAGGGCAGAAATTATGTATTCTATAGGTATGTAAAGATCATAAATGTACTGTAATTGTCTTAGTAGAATAAGAACAAGATGACCATTATGTTTTTATTTTATCCCTCCCTGTCGCTTGGAATAAAATAAGACGAAACAAATGGTCACCCTGTCATACAAAAATGATAAACCACAGCCTTGAATTATTTCTTAATTCACAACAAACCAAAAAGGAATCTTTAACACAATATCATTACACTGATAATTTTTGCTTCTGACCAGAAAACAAACTGAATGGTCTCAGCCCCAATGTAATTGACAAAAATTGGAATGGGGTATGGTCCTGTATGTTAATCTGGCATAAATAAATGTCTAAAGGTTGATTGGTACCTAAATCTGTAAATATGCAAATGTAATTTTTGATGACAAATGAGTCAAATATAATTCTCAGCAAATAGCCTTTCAATTCTATAAGGCAAAAAATTTTTACTCACTGTCCCTTGCATCGTCGAAGTTCCATACTGGGTACCTGGTACAGGTGTTGACGATTCTGCAACTACTATGAATCAAGCAAAATGATGTTATTGTATACCAAAAACAATGACATGTATTGTAAACGTACTTATTTTTGAGGTTTGTTATATTTGCTATTTACACAGTCCAATGAAATTCTCTAAAAATAGTACAAAGAGAGTGCACACATTTTATTATACCGTTGCATTGCAGGATCAGTAAAATAATTACCCACAAAAACAAATACTGGTACATGTTCAGTATTTCTAACAGAACATCACCAAAACACAGCATGTTCTATCTGACAACATGAGGTGTAAATATTGCTTTAAAATCATAGTCATGAATTATAAATAGGTTGTGATTGGACCTATATTAATAGCCCCGCCATTCAATAAAGGCCATATTATAGTGTTATTTAATGGGTGTTTTCATATTTTACCAACACTATGTACAAAGATATCTTTATTGTGTAAACGCTGTGCAAACACAGAGGGCTAATACAGTAATTCATTAGGCACAGTACAAATAGCCAATACTCAATACTGCTTCCCGAGGACATAATACATGTCCAATATGAAAATGCCCATTTAATGATACTTTTATTAACCAATTGAGTAAATTTTAGTACCATTTTGTCTTTGACCAATATAGCTATGCCCTATCCAATGTGGCTTCTATGGACATACTTAAAGGTCAATAAGAAAAGATCCTCTGAGAATGAAAACATAATTTTTTTATTGAAAATTATGCTGTAATACAAATCATAATTAACATAATACAAACGAATGTGTTTTTTTAAAATAAATATTTATATAAATTGCTGGAAGTGACATTCCTGTATTAGCCTGTTTTTCTGTATTAGCCTGTTTTTCTGTATTGAGCCTGTTTTTCTGTATTGCCCTGTTCTTCGGTATTGAGCCTGTTTTTTTCAGTATTGAGCCTGTTTTTTTCAGTATTGAGCCTGTTTTTCCTGTATTGGCTTGTTTTCTGTATTGAACTGTTTTTCTGTATTGGGCATGTTTTTTCTGTATTGGTTGTGTTTTTTCTCTATTGAGCCTGTTCACTAGATCCATATAATATGGACAATTTCACATGTATTTTACTCAACTGGTTAATAAAGGTTGTTATTACATGGTTGCAATTTGTCAAAATTCTGATTGGCCGAAAAACTTATTGCATGTCTACATGATTAAGCTACCTTAAATTAAATTAAATTAAAAATAAAACCACTCAGTAACACCCCTGTTTCTTATGTTCACTTAAGCATTAAATAATTGGCACAGCCTTACAAAATGTTGTCAGTAAAGAAATCTTGTAACTGTGTATTATTTAATTTTATGAAGATGTGAAGCCACCTTCATACCAGCAATAGTAGTGGAAGACAACAGATGCATGTGAACTTTAGATTT
The DNA here is from genome assembly GCA_944474755.1 of Limnoperna fortunei. Classification (NCBI taxonomy): domain Eukaryota; kingdom Metazoa; phylum Mollusca; class Bivalvia; order Mytilida; family Modiolidae; genus Limnoperna; species Limnoperna fortunei. Next base: position 64,904,580 of record OX104123.1, read on the forward strand.
ATAATTATCATACCGTAATCTGCTGCATATAAAACTCACTTTTTTGCTTTAACGATCCCCTGATCACATGGGTGAGTATTATGACCAGGAAGTTAAACTTAAATTTTTTTTAATCAATTGTTGTAAGAACATAGAATGGGTGGGTATAATACATCAGTGCATAATATACACAGCTAGTTACGGTAGTATATTTGTCTACATATATACTGACCTGCTGTGTCATCAGTGTCCACATTACCAGAAGAGAAAATCTGAAAATCAAACCTATGATGAATTTTAACTTGTAACATCAACAAATATTATTAATTTTAATATTGATTGAGGAAGAGACCATCAGAAAAAACTTAAATACATAAAAAATGATCAAAACGTATTCTAATATGATACGCTTTTAACTCTTTGAGACCACAACAATTGTAAAAAATATATCTTTTGTATGAGCAATGAAAGACTGACATTATAATTCATCAACAAATTTCATTGTGACATCATATCAATATTGTAAGATACTTCCATATATTTCAAAGATTTCACAATCAACTTTGTGGAAGACCATTTACCTTATGGCGGAAGTTTTATTTGCTAATAAGTACTGTAAATATCCTTACTTTACCATAATTGTTATTTTAAAATCCAAATAGTTCACGGAGGCTGTGGTTTATCATTGTTTTACAACAGCCTCAATGAATTATTTCTAAAATAACCCTTGAATTTTGTCATATACATGTGCACACTAAACCCACAAACTTCACAAGGAGGCTCTAGATGAAAGGTTAACAGTAAAAATATTGTTACTGCTAAGCTAGTTGTTACCTTGGCAATATCCAATGAAATTACCACTTACATACATTTAGCCTTGCCATATCCAATGAAATTACAGCTTACATGGCTATACTGTGAAAACTTACAATTGGATTAACAATACTGATGTCTGTAATGTCTAAAGGTTGTAGGTCAGAAGTTAACACTGTTACATTGTCAAATTTTGTCAAATTAGATCTTCCATACTTGTTAACAGCAACAACACCAATAAAGTATTTAGTAGCGTAGTCCAATGACGTGATGACATATTGCGTTTGGTTGATATTCTTCACAACAACATGTTGGTAATCATATTCAAATTGTCGTCTGGTCCTCCAACAGTGCACTTCATATGTCACTGGGAATTTGGCAGAATTGATGGGAGGGGACCAGTACAAACCAATGGAATTATGGGATAAAGCTTCTGCGTCAAGATTTCTTGGTGGACCTGGTGATGCATCTGAAATAATAGTATCATATAATATATTGAAGTACCGATATGTTAAGTGTTTAGAGTGTTGGATGCATTTGCTATGTCCTCCTATTTACAGTTGGAAACAATAGAAAAACTGATAAGCATTGATATTCACAAATTAAGGTATCTCACTCATAATTGGAGTTAACATTAAATTTTGTTTTTTTAACAAGAAATACAGCTTTATTAAATCAATATATTGCTAATTAATGATACAAATTAAATATATTGTTTTACTTTGAGTCAATGTTTTCAGTTTCGAGCCAAAAAATTTAAGTTACTCAAATAGTATTTCTGATGTTTGCCGAACATTACTGACGTCTGCTTCATTAAAACACAATAGACATCCGGGACATCAAATATTATCATGTGGTTAATTATGGTCCGGATACCTTAAGATATCAGAAGACTAAGATATCCCAATAGCTACGTATACCTTAAGATATCAGAAGACTAAGATATCCCAATAGCTTCGTATACCTTAAGATATCAGAAGACTAAGATATCCCAAAAGCTACATATACCTTAAGATATCAGAAGACTAAGATATCCCAATAGCTACGTATACCTTAAGATATCAGAAGACTACGATATCCCAATAGCTACGTATACCTTAAGATATCAGAAGACTAAGATATCCCAATAGCTACGTATACCTTAAGATATCAGAAGACTAAGATATCCCAATAGCTACGTATACCTTAAGATATCAGAAGACTACGATATCCCAATAGCTACGTATACCTTAAGATATCAGAAGACTAAGATATCCCAATAGCTACGTATACCTTAAGATATCAGAAGACTACGATATCCCAATAGCTACATATACCTTAAGATATCAGAAGACTAAGATATCCCAATAGCTACGTATACCTTCTAGTATATCAAAGTCAAAAGAGTATACTAGTACACATAGGACTGACCCAAACTTAAAATGCTATAATGTTTTATTTTAATACCATGTCATTAATTTGCTTTTATTTTTTTATTTTTTTTCTTTGGGGGGAGGGGGAATTGTTATTGTATTTCTTTTAGATTTTTACATTTTTACTTTACCATTAAATTTAAAATAAACATCTGGTTTAATTATTCTTTAATAATTATTATCTGCAAAATTAATTATTTAAAAACAAAATACACACCTGTAACAGTAAGAGATAATGTTGCTGCCTTCTCAGTGTTGAGAACATGACAAGTATACTGTCCATTATCTGTTGTTCGCAGATTACGAAGAGTCAGTTGACTTATTATCACAGAACTTTTTCCTTCTTTGTGAAATGATTCTTCAAATGTATGCCTTCCAGATATCTCTATCTGTAAAAACATTGTCAGAAAATATATAGCTTACTTATAGCTAGAAGGAATAATCGTACCCTGGCTTTTTTTTTGGTGATCACAAAACTAACATCGGATTATTACAGCAGTAAAATTCGGCCTATGGGTAGTAATGTGCAGATTCAGATTTGGACAAATAGTGTTTTTATGTTTTCACAATAAATACATTTTGGGACTCAGTGGCCAAGTGGTTACAGTAGTTAGTTATCTACTATTGATAATGTGCCAGTCAGGGTTCGAGCCTTACAGAATGATGTCCGTGTCCACATCCACAGGTAAAAATAAACAAGTACAAATCTTCAAGTTGATGCTATTCCCAAATGTAGTGTATCCTGCTAGAAAGAAATAAGGGTTACCAAAAGGGCCTTTTATCCAAATTGAACAGACACTACTGTAATTAACTAAAGATGTGGGTTATAGAAAAATAAAGGACTGCATTAAGAATACTCGAGTCTCCCAGGAGACTGTTATTGCTTACCTGAACTTCAACTATATTAAAATTTTTGCAATAATAACAGTTTCAGTCTAGTTGTTATAGCTTTTAAGTTACTGGGCAAAAAATAAACATTTCTTCAAAAATTTTGATTAAGTACAAGAACTCCTATTGGGTGCCATCAGACAATTTCTGTAAAATTAAATGATTTGTACCTGTCTTGTCCTTTAGGCTAATTTAGTACTTTACAGGTTTACTTTATGTGTTACAAACTTTAATTCATATCACAAAAAAATTATTATTTTGTCAAAATCTGTCATTAAGGGGCAATAACTCCTATAAAAGGAAGAATTTTGGACCAAGTAATGATTGGTATATGTGTTGCCTTGCTGATCATTTGTGCAATTTACAGTTTCACTCTAGCTGTTAATGCATTTAAGTTACAGGGCAAAAACTACAAATTTCACCAAAAATTGTTATTAAGGGGCAATAACTCCTATAAAGACAATTTCCAGACAATAAATGATTTGTGGGCCTTGTACTTGTGATTATTTTTTATATTTATATTTTTAATTGAGGTATTACCATTTTTAGTGTCTAAGGCAGAATCAGGAATTTTTTTCTAAAATCACCATTGAAATGCAATAACTCCTATAAGGAGTCATCTAACAATTTTAGACCAATAAATGGAATTATAATTGAATTATAGGACTTGTATTGCTGGTCATTTTTGTAAATTATAATTTCACTCTAGCTGTTATAGTTTTTAGTTTTAAAGGGCAAAACTAAAAATTTCATTACAAAAAAATTGTCATTTAAGGGCAATAATACCTATAAAGATATAAAGAGAGGTCTGACAATTTTGGACCAACTATATGTTCTGTCAGAATTGTCTTACTGATCATTTAAGCAATTTATAATGTCAATCTATCTTCTTATAATTTAAGTTATATTGTAAAAGCTGAAAGTAAAAAAATTAATAATTTAAGGGCAATAATTCCTACAAAATATCATTACAAAACTTCGGACTAATACAAACTTTGTAGAGAATACTGTGCTAATCAAACTGAAGTAGGGTTTTCTCATTAGCTATTATATTTTTTAGATATTGATTAAATACTTGACACTATTTCCTATTTTTATTAACAGCAGCCATCTTTGTCCAGTGATCAACACCCTGGGTACAAAATTGAAACTAAGCAACCTAAGAATAATTGAGGCCAAGGTTGAAACAATTTGGCCAAGTGGTTTTAAAGGAGAGGATTTTTTCATACAGATGGCAGATGTATATATAAACTATAATAGGTTCTTTCATACATTTTTGGGAAAGACCGTTTGATCTTTCACGAGTGATAGAAATTTTATGTCTTTTCATGAGTGGAGCGCAGCGGAACGAGCCAAAAGACATAAAAATTTCTATCACGAGTAAAAGATCACACAGACTTTCCCAAAAACGTATTTAAGTACCTATTTCTTCCGTAAACCAGCAACTTTCACATCGCTATAACCTATAGACTCTCCATTGTTTTAGACTCCATTGTCTCTGACGTCCATTATCAGAACGCCGGAAACAGGAACGTTGTTATGCTTTCATAGCAACGTTCTTGTTTCTGTCGTTTTTATTGGATGACACAGCAAGTACAGATGTGTGCACGTGAGCTCATCTGTACTGGGTCATCTGTACCAGAAATCATCCATTTATGGAAGAATAAATGTGCTTGAGAAAGATGGATTATGATGTTGGTCTTCCACAGTCTTAGAAATGAAAAGCTATGATAGACAAACTGCTGTATATCTTTTTACACCACATGTGCCTGTACGAACATGCACATGGTGCTTGATGCGACCATGGCATGTCACAAAGACTCATTTTTGTTTTAACATATTTATTCAAAAAAAATATCAACATGAATACATGTAGTTCTTCATAGGATTTAAAAACAAACAAAAAATGCTTAATTAGGTATACATTCCAAGGGGTCAAATTCCGCCTGTATCAACTTTTCAATTTGGGTTGGAGTCGAGCGTACCCTACCAGCAGTATCCATTATGCTGACCTATACTTCTTGCCACATGTCTAGCACATCATAAGCCATGAGATATATTTTAAACGTAGTGAAACTACTGTCCAGGATGACTTGCAATCTATCTTGGGACCATATTGGGAGGGTTACCAGTGCTCAGCTCACAAAGCTTTCAAGTGAGTTCCCAAATGGCAGATAGGGTTGGTTCGTCAGGTCATAATAAAAAGTCTGACAGCAGTACATAGTAGACTAACTTGTACCACGCTCCTTACTCGATATAGTCCCCTTTTTGTAGATTTTGGAAAAAGAGTAGACTCATTAAAGCCGCTACAAAAGGCTGAATTCTACCCATAACTCCATATAGTTTTCCAGAGGCAGTCAAAAAATTTTGTTCATGATTCCCTCCCTTTGTCATCGTTGAGGGGTTGATTTATTGTTTATAAACTGTTTCTCGTCTGAATATAGCTGAAATATTGCAAACTCGGTGTGAATAAAACATTCAATGAGTCAATCATAGTTTAGTAAATGAAGATATAGAACGTTCAAGAAGGAAATGGAAAGACTTCCATTTGAACCCCCCACTAAAAATGCATTATTTCGAACGTAAATAAAATAATTTGGCACTGGGTGGCAGCCACTGGTGAACCCACAGTGGACACTTTCATGCATTGCCAATTGGGCAAGTGCGAGCCGTGTAAACTCCATGTATCTTGTGGTAGTCTAATGCATTGCTTTTTTTACTGGGGGGTTAAATTGGAAGTCTTACCAAGGAAATTTGTGTTCCGTATATACATGTATTTCTGTTGTAAGATTATCTCCCTTTAGCTGTTTGTTTGTGACTGAAGTAACAACCATAGTTCCAAAGATTCACAGTATTCTAAATCTAGTAAAGATACATAGATTTTATAATATTTGTACAGGATATCAACTTAACACCAGAAAATTTAGTAGTTCAACCTTGCACCTACTTCAGAGAAGAAAACAAGTGTCAAACTTCGACAAAATACGCCTGTTGAATTTGCCCTATTTTCTATAAAAAAAGGACCATAACTCTGAAGTGGCTGAGCAATTTGGCTGGTTATCAATCTTGGTCCAGATATAAACATTTTCCAAAAGTTTCATAAAGATCGCACAACAACTGTTTAAGTTAGAGATAGTCAACTGAGGTGAATTTGCCATTATTTGTATAAATAAAGGGTCATAACTACTAAGTGGCTGAAGTGATTTGGCTGGTTATCAAACTTGACTGATGCCCGTACACATTTTCCAAAGTTTCATTAAGATGGGACAACAACTGTTTGAGTTAGAGAGCGTACATCGCTGTGGATGCCCACCATAGGTGTTCCCATAAAACGACTTGTCTTCGACTCTCGTATACTAAAAATGTTAAAAGTTTTGCAGACAATGACAAAAGTTCATGAAAATAATTAACTGTATACTAGCACGGTTTATCTGAGCATTTCATTAATCTGTTTTCTTTCTACCGACCCAGCATGCAATGGAGTATTCATAAAAATTGGACGCCACGAAATAGATGAAAAAAATTGCTTTAAGTGGCGTTAAACACAATCTGTAAATCATACAACATTGTGAAGTGTAAGCTTCACTTCTGGATTAGGAAAGTTATCTTTTCTCATATCAGAAAAAGGGGCCTCGGTGGCCGAGTGGTTAAGATAGATCTTCCGTAAACCAGCAACGTTGACATCTTAAATCCCATAGACTCTTCATTGATTAAAATCCGAACATCCAGTCAAAAAGCCAGAGTGCAATGATCATCTGTACCATAAACCGGCCATTTACAGAAGAAATATTGTTTTTATCTGGTTTCTTCTTCTTATTCTTATTTCTGTTTTTCTCTTCTGGTTTTTTTCTTTCCCGGTTCTGTTTGTTTTCTTGAAGATGTGATGTCTAATGTCTATGTTAGGGCTGACATGAAGTCGTGCAATCAACTTTATACATTTTTCAAATCAACTTTTATTTTCAAACTAAATTAAGCGCTTCATTTAAAGATATTTGTGTTGTCTCTCTGGAAACGCAATAGTTATAGGAACGGATACATCATAAAATGTTTGATCTAAATTTATACAATACTCAGCGGTTGCATTAAAATGCATATTATGAACACAAATACAGTTAGAAGTTCAAAAAATGACCTGTAATTCCATCCACATAAACCATTGTTTAAAGAATTTACCCGAATATGTCAATTAATATTTGTCCTAACAGTATAAGCATTACAATGAAACCTACAAACCATGCTCCGATCCTTTCGACCTTGAGGTCGTCACCTTTTGACCATAGAATTGACCTTTCACCTGTTCCTAGGTAACGGATAGTACAAGTCATGGTAACATTTTGATCTATGTATGTGGACTCTGTCTTATTAACTTCAACACTTATTATATCTGAAGAATAAAATTTGTTTTAATCAGTATAGATCGATTTACTGACATAAATTATTATATTTACATTATAATTCATGTAAAAATATGAGTGGTCTTGACTTAAATTGTGCACAATGTATTTCTTTAGATATTAATTACTGTTTGTTGTTTGTTTACTATGGACGTCGTCAAGGAAGAGTGTGTGCTCTTATTGGCTACTGGTTTCATGGTGACTGCAAAGAATGATTCTACGTCATCTGTAATGGCTTGAACCAGTAGAAATCTAGGACATTGATGAAAGACTATCGTCAGAACCCTGTTCTCGCTTTGCTTCCACTTAACAACCGTGGGCACATCAGTATATATTTTCTTGTTTTCATGAATATTCATTAAATTTAATTAGCCAATGGGAGCAACATTTATTGGATAAAAACTATTTTGATTAGTTGTAAATGCATTATAGTAAGTACAAGAAACCAATCAAAATAGAAAATTAAATATACATGAAAACGAGAAAATTTTTTGAAGTGTGCACACGGTCTGTAAGTGGTAGCAGAGCGAGAACGAAAAACATATGTAATGTACATATTTTCATTTTTTAAATAATAAATGGGAGGTAAATCCTTACTTTTGACGGAAACTATTAGAGGACTATTAAACTATTATTTCTATAAGAGGATGGAACAATATCAACAATACATTGATTAAAAATCCCAATCAGTCTTTAATAAAAATCTCACCTAACCAAAAGGAATTCAATGCCATTTTATGAAATGTTGAGATATCTTAAAAGACAGGATAACCCAAAAGTTATTTGGTTTGTTGCAGACAGAGAAATTAAATAAATATTAGTACTATTTATATCTGTGTTTGCAGGAGATTCTGTCCAAATAGGGTCGTCCGTCACTTCTTCACTGTCTGTAGGCAGGGTGGATCCTAGAAGAATGAAAACAATATACTAAATATCAGATTAGACTTGCAGCCTAGCAGACAAACATATATATATTAAAAAAATATATCAACATGTTTTCTAAATAATAAAATACACATGAAATAGGGTAATCGTTCATAAATTAATGATAATGAATGGCTGCCCATATTTTATTGATTATTTAACTATCTCATGTATCTACCCAAAATTCTTGGGAATATTTTTCCAACAGAGTTAGCATCTGGATGACGTCATATTTGACCCAATATTAGAAGACATCACTTATGGTGTTGGTATACAGAAATATAATCATCTTCCTGTGGTAAATTAAGTTGCCACAGGAATCAATAAATCAAATTAAACTGGTCCCAGGTTGCCACAACAATTGATTTTGTTTGTTTATGTTTTTTGAAATGAGGTTGTATGTCACTATCAGCTATTATTTAGTAGACTGAAGGTTATGATTGGAGGATAAAATGTAAAATCCCAAAAGTGAAACTGGGATCAGGAGAGCTAAAAAGAAGTTCTCAAAACCCAAAACAACAAAGAAGAATCCAGCTAAGGACAGCTATCATGTGCAATACATAAAATTACATTCACAACTTCCGACATTTTTAAAAACTTTTGCATGGAAGAATATCTTCTATAGATAATTGCAATATATAATTTTAATTGCGCATAATATAAAACTTTATAATAACTGTTTCACTATAATATGAAATAAATAGATTTTGTGCACTTTATACATTTTATACTCTTGGGATTAAATGTTTGCCTGCCACCTTTTAATTACCTGGATACAGCCGATTAATCGAGTGACAATTTATAGTCCATGCATTTCTGGCGATCTAGCAATGAGCTACACCACCCCACGACTCGTTTTTTCTAAATGTCGTACGTACAATACTCCTTATATATGACATGGGTGGATCCAGAACATCGGGCTAGGGGACAAGGGGTATGTGGACCGCAGTGCCCTGGGGGGGGAGGCGAAGCCCCTAGAAGTTGGAAAGATTTAAGCAATTGAGAGGGTGTTGATGACCACAAATTTTGACATTTTTAACACACTCTTGCGTAATCCTTCTTTTCTCTCTCTGTCTTTCCTCGTTTTTTCGCTCACTTTCTTTTCCGTTTTTGGGGATAGGCGAACGTCTCCATCTGGATCCACCACTTTATGAGATATATATACATATTCAAACAAGGCAAACAGGTTTACTCCTGGTTCACCATTCCCAGATTTTTACTCCTGGTTCACCATTCCCAGACTTTTACTCCTGGTTCACCATTCCCAGATTTTTTACTCCTGGTTCACCATTCCACGACTTTTACTACTGGTTTACCATTCCCAGACTTTTACTCCTGGTTCACCATTCCCAGACTTTTACTCCTGGTTCACCATTCCCAGACTGTTACTCTTGGTTCACCATTTCCAGACTTTTACTCCTGGTTCACCATTCCCAGACTTTTACTCCTGGTTCACCATTCCCAGATTTTTACTCCTGGTTCACCATTCCCAGACTTTTACTCCTGGTTCACCATTCCCAGATTTTTACTCCTGGTTCACCATTCCCAGATTTTTACTCCTGGTTCACCATTCCCAGACTTTTACTCCTGGTTCACCATTTTCAGACTTTTCCTCCTGGTTCACCATTCCCAGACTTTTACTCCTGGTTTACCATTCCCAGACTTTTACTCCTGGTTCACCATTCCCAGATTTTTACTCCTGGTTTACCATTCCCAGACTTTTACTCCTGGTTTACCATTCCCAGACTTTTACTCCTGGTTCACCATTCCCAGACTTTTACTCCTGGTTCACCATTCCCAGATTAATTTCATTCATTACTGCTTGATTTCCGCACCGCGTGTTTTATTTAAAAAACGAAAAACAATTTCATGAATTATTCTAGTTTTCAGACTAGTGCCACTTAGTACTAATGACACTTCGGATTATATACCTTTCGAACCATCGAACCGACACACAGGTGGACAACTTCAATACATGTGGAATCTTTCTGTGAGATCTGGGTTGAAAACCTCGCCATAAGTTAAGCAACACCCTACTATTTTCCAAGGATTCATAAGGTTTTATATATTGTATTATTTTTTAAAGAAATAACAATTTATTGAACATTAATGACAAAAGAAACATACAAACAACATGTTTGTCGCTTTACTTATTGTTTGATGAAAAATGTTTAAACCAAAGATTTATAAAAAACAGTGCAAATATAACTTATATTAGTCTAAAAATAAGTTTGATTGCATACTTCAATTTCATGAATTTAAAGTAAACACATCATCACAGGTTAACGTTAGGGGAAAGTCACTTTGAAATGTGTTCAAAACGCAAAAATAGTAAGTAGTGTATAACCACCACGCTTCCGGTACAGTTCATTAACTCTCATCCTCGTGCTGTTGACTAAACGATGAAGTGTAGCATGTGGTAAATTCTGCCATTCATCTTGAATGGCAACACGTAGTTCCTGGACATTTTGACAAGAAGGTGCTCTGTTATTGATTTTACGGCCAATGATATCCCACAAATGTTCAATTGGATTCATATCGGATGACATGGATGGCCATGGAAGATGCTCAATAATTTCCCTTTCGATAACATCACGTACAATTGCAGCTCAGTGAGATCTTGCGTTGTCATCCATAAAGATGGGTCTGTTACCAAGTGCATGATTGTGAAAATGTGGCACAATAATAGCGTTAACGACACCATTTCAATATTTCTGCCCTGTCATTGTCCCATCAGCCACATACAGATTCAGTTTACAGTCGATTGAAAAGCCTCCCCACACTGTAACACCAAAACAGTCAAACACGTGCCTCGTTGTCTCCAAACGCGAATGCGCTCATCAATATGACGAATAAGTAGTCTGCTTTCGTCGGTCCAGTGTACTTTTCGCCAGCTTCGAATATTCCAATGGCGGTGACATCTGCCCACTCTAAACGTGCTTGGCGATGTCTATGTGTCAACAGTGGACGTTTCAAAGGACGACGAGCTCTCAACCATGCATTGTTTAGGCGCCTGTTAACTGCTTGAACTGCGACTCGGGTTGCAATAATCCAATCGTCACGAAGATATCTTGCAGTGTCAAACGGTTGGCGTTTGGCTACACGAATGATTGCTCTATCCTCCCTTTCAGACGTTTTTGGTGGTCGACCTGACCTAGGATGTTTCTGGATAGTTCAATCATCTCGATGACGTTTCAGTAGCCGTGATACAATACTAAAATGAATGCCAAAGTGTTGTGCTATCTGACGCAAGCTCTGTCCACTATTCAACGATCTGCCACTTCTCAGCTTCACTTAATTTCCGTCAAGGCATTGTAAAAATGTAAAGATGAAGTCGAAAAAGACCAGAAGATGAACACTAAATCGTAAAGGAAAACAAGGCTTTTGGGCGTGCTCGAATACGGTATGACAAACTGGTTTTGCTATTTAAAGATTTACCTAAGGAGTTAATTATAGGAACTTTCCCGATGGCTGTAGTACATAAATAACACAAAGTTAATATTCATTCAGATTTTTGAAATTATAAAAAAAATTGTAGGTGTTACTTAACTTATGGCGAGGTGTATATATCACATTTTGGAACAAATCTACCTCTACAAACATTTGCACAAAACCTCTGAACACAACGTACCTTTGTTGCCCTTTTCCTTTTGTTTATTCTTGTTATTACCAGGCAACGTAGCGACGATCCAGTGGGTCGACTCGCCCGTAAAATGCCCCGACTTAGCTGCGAGTCGGATTTTATACTGCTGACCCTTGTACAGATCTGTAAAAATCAAATAACGAAAATTGTTACAAAGAGGTCCAGAAGCTCCTATGAACCTGTTATCACTCAACTGTGGGGTACGAAACATAAAAACTTGCATTTTGGACTAATTACAAACGCCAATTAGTTAACATGATTCAAATTATAGTACAAGGCTAATACGGCCATACAAAGACGGAGAAAGGCCAAACAATTAACATATATGCTATGTTTACCACTATAAAACAAGATAAGATAACAAGGGCATTTTTCCATTTTGTTCAAAACTAGTACTAGTAAACGATGTTTGTGTATAACATCCATGTTTTCTCTGTGTTTTTAATGTACTTCTATAATTGTTTCGTAAGTTTACCCAACATAGAAATAAGGTGATTAGTAATATAATACTAGTGCTAATAAATTGGACTTGTTTTACTACCAATGTCAAGAAGCAACGCTGCTATCTTTCGATCGAATACATATTTCCGAGGACATTATACAGGTCCAATAAAAAAACAATGAATAAATAGCACTTTTTATTAACAGAGTAAAATGCAATTTACTAAAGAAAATTATGTTTTCGTTAACAAGGTAAAGACACTTACTAGTACAAAAAGAATCTTCAATGTTAATAGCAAGGGTATTTAAAACCGTTTAACTGAAATTTGTATAAATAGCGATAAACATAAGCAACAAAACTTAGTGACCATGAAAACAAAACTTATTGACCATGACAACAAGACTCAGTGACCATGAAAACAAAACTTATTGACCATGACAACAAGACTCAGTGACCATGAAAACAAGACTTATCGACCATGACAACAAGACTCAGTGACCATGACAACAAGACTCAATGACCATGAAAACAAGACTTAACGACCATGACAACAAGACATAGTGACCATGAAAACAAGACTTAGTGAGTATGACAGTAATATATATTCTCTTGCAAACGAATCAAAAAATTATTATTCGCATTTTACAAGAATTGAAATACGAATTATATCAGCTGTTGTATGTATACGCCTCATGTGTACACTTAATTGGAAACAAAATATTCTGTGTAAATACTAGATATAAGCTTTACCTGTTATAATATATTTAAATTTCTTCTTTGTTGTCACGACTGTACACAGCGTCCCTTTCTGAGCCCCCTTTTGTCTGTATTGGATTTGAAAACCAGTTATCTTTTTAGCATCAGATTCCTTTTCAAGATTCCATTTTACCACGAGTTTCTACAGACAAAAAAAACTTCCGGATTTAGACAATCTGTTTTATTTCAACAGGACAATTTCAGATATAATGGGATGAAAAGATACAAGCTGATTCCTATTTAAATCGCTGGATTAGTCAAGATATTATGCAATGTAAGTTCAATTTAAGCGTAACGTGGCCTGTTTACAGAACGCAAAATCCCTCCCTCTTTCAGGACACAAAAAATCTCCCTTCTCACAGGACAAATCCCTTCATATCTCAGGACAAGTCTCTCTATGTCTCAAGCCAAGAAAATCCTTCCTCTCTCGGGACAGAAAAAGCGTAACCTGGCTTATTTACAGGACGGAAATCCCCCCCCCCCCCCATCTCTCGATACGACATTCCTCCTTCTCTCAGGACAGGAAAATCCCTCCTTCTTTCAGTACAGGGAAACCCCTCCTTTTGAAAATTACATAACATGTTCTTATTAAATTATCTCTGAACATCTTCCGTTAATACAATACTACATATCTATTTTACTCTAACATTCTTTTAAACAATTCCTAAGACACGCCCCTCCCCAATCTACTCCCTCAATACAATATGTTTTCAATAAATCCACGAGTACTTACAGTAGATCCATAAACATCCACAGTAAAGTTTGTAGGGACGGGTATTATAATTTTTCGTTTCATTCTGTGAGAAATTTTCGCGGGTTCCGACAATCGTCCATCCGTAGCGACGGTCTGTACTTTAAAAATATACGCAGTTCCTGGTTTTAATTGATTGATCAGAAAAGTTCTTAAATTTGTCTGTTTTACGTCAGAAATAGTTGATCCTGCCATTTTCCAACTTATCTTATATCCTTCAATTGAATGTTTTCCCACTTTTGGACGTCGCCATTTTAATTTTAATTCTGTTGCTGAACTGTCTTTTACTTTTAGTCCTCTTGGTGAGCCGACAGCGATAGACGTTTCTGTAAAAAAACAGAAGTATAAAAACATAATATATTAGTTGATTCGGGCTCGAACTCTCAGGACGACAACAATCGCACTTGGCTGATAACTGTATACTGTATGGTATTTTAAGGCTTGCCGACGTCAGTTTGTGATTTGACGTACAGTTAAATTTTAATAGCATTACATGTACATCAAGCGTCAATTCCATGATTGATATCGGAGTCAGTGGCAATAATAGCTTGATTATTTATTTAAATTAGTTTATTCTCATTTTGCACAGATTATGCATTTAAAACAGACAACAATTCAAGTTATATCCAAAAACAATACGTCCAATTTTCTAATATTGACTGATATCTATCAGCCAATATAAGAAAATCTGCCCGGTAAATATTGGGAAGTTGGTAAAAAATGTCAAAACTGTTCGTTAATGCATCAAACAATATTAAATGAAACCAATGGTATTACCAAGAAATTCTTACAGCCCGCGGGCCATAGACAAAGTATAGATTCCGACCAATTTTTTCCTCTATATCATAATTTCATGGCGTTCAGTTCATCGCTTTTGACTGGTTAAGAATACTTGCGGTCAATGAAAAACTTAAGTTTTACCAGTTGATGAAAGTCATAAACACACGCTACCTTGACGACGGTCAAAGTACATAATTTGAATAAACAAACGGTGCATAGTACACGATTCGATTTCCACGTAAACAGGAACCCGGCGTTTTAAAAAAAAAACATAAAATGTAATTATTAAGGACTGGATGCATTCTTTTTTTAAGTTTCGTTGACGTATGAAAGCGTTGACCGTGCACACATTTTCACCGTGAAGAGCAACCGCGTTCCTAGTAAATGTGCTTCGGTCAAAGCTTCACACGTCAATGAATCTTCAAAAGAATGCACATCTCGATGACTTCTTAAGAAATCAGAGATTATCGTAATGCGAGGTATTTCGATAATGAATTTAGAAAACCTTAAGACAGACATTACATGGAAGAGATGAAAGTACAGGTTGAAATCGATTATACTGGCTACGAGTTTTCGTGCCCTTTTAATTAAATTGTATTTTTATATTTTTTTATTTTAATTGAATCAATGCCAAAACAAAAAATAGATATATAAACAAAGATTTATTATCTCTTTGTAAATTCACACTATGTAAGAGTTGTACCTTTTAGGTGCGTTGGTTGGTTGTTTATTTGAAGTCCAGTTGTACTTAACATGTTAAACAATAATTGGGCGAGAACATTTTAAAAACAAACTACAAATCATTGGGGAAAGGGCAGGGGAATTCATTGACTGCCACATGCAAGGAGCATGACATCACTGGTCCGCGGCAAGACTTTACATTCCGTATTATAACCTTATATACACCCACTGTGTATACACCACCTCTAACGAGAGGTATTCTTTTGAATCTGTTTATAAAATGCCCAACAAAAAATGAAAGGATGAAATTTTTTGCAAATAAATACCAACGAACGATTAAATTTTTAAAATATACATTGTTCTCCTAGTTCAGAATACATATATTTACTTTTAAAGTATACACTGTGAAAGTATATAACATAACCGATCTTTAAAAATACCCATTAAATTTATGGGGAGCAGTTTTTAAGTGGGGGATGGTCAAACGAATTTTTACACATGTTTATTATACATGTTAAACATGTCTCTTGCTACTTTTAACACAGAAGGGGGAGAGTTGTCATGTAAAGATTTTATTTTTTTATTTTAGCGATGAAAACAATTGATGAAATGAGAACCCAGCAGGCACTCAACGTTGAATCAACGTTGAACAAATGTTGATTTTTGGTCGCAACGTTGAACAACTTAAATTCAACGTTGATTCAACGTTGCTGGTTTCAACGTTGAAATGACAACATTGAACCAACGTTGAAATCAGATCGTCGACTTCAACGTTGTATGTCCGACGTTGAAGCAACGTTGAATTGGGGTCAGTGTTTCAACGTTCGAAATAACATAAAAGAAACAATATATAGTCAGAGACATATAATTACATGTCATAATTATATGTCTGATATAGTATAGTAAAATAATTAAATTAATTAATTAATGCTTCCCCTTAGTTAGCTTGAATAGAGTTAAACATAAAAACAAAGCAAATAAATCAGAGGAGGGGATATCCTTCATATCGTTTACCAACCTGGTTTTATTGTGCTTTTTACAATTTTTTTTACATACATTATGTTCATTGTGTGGTTTTTAAATTTTCGCGGCATTCAAACCGGAACACTCAGTCGCGCATGCGTTCTTACATTTTTTGTTTAAAAGTTGGCGGCCTAGATCTGCGATGTTTCCTTGTCAAATTTACAGCTGTTGTGTACTTCTTCCTGTTCCAGCTACAGAGTAAGTATAATGTTTACTTTAACAGGAATATAATACACACTGACACGTGCAAATAATAAATCTTTTGACCGACACATCGAGGAAGCACATCTGCACCGATCCGTGTTCAAAATGTATTGCAGTTAAACAGCATGCAGAACGACACAGCAGCATGTAAAAATGACATAATTCAATATTAAAATAGCATCATCTATGCGTGTACATTATTGAATAAACAAGGGGTACAAGTGGAATATCGTGTTGATTTTTCCCACCCCCCCCCCCCCCTTTGAGAAAATTTTAGATGTTACATTTTCAGTTGATATACAAATATTTCTATATAAAAAGGATGTGCTCCACTCACACATTAACTGTACCTGCACAGTAACATTATGCACATTATCAATTTATAAGCATGTACACATGTATTTAAAATCTTGCTTTTACACTTCTTTGCAGATATACTACAAATAAAGTATCAAGTCTGGTGGATTTAAAGCCATAAAGGGGGAAACAAGTTTGTCGTTGAACATTTGGGGAATCAATTCTCCATAAATAAGAGGTTGGTATTGTCTTTATGTACACTGTTGGGATTGTAGCCAACATAAGTGCTTAACAAATTTTCTCTAGTCATTAGAAGATTTGTTTATCATATTATACCTACATTTAGTTTAAATTAAAATATATCTTTTATTTCAGTGGATATTTCCAGAAAATAAAAAAAAAACAACCATTAATATTTATTGCTCTGCAAACAAACTTCCGACAACATATCATTTAGTATTTGTTACCCATTTATTATATTTATTAATATAAAGATACCACATAAGCAACCGAGAGAGTTTTGGAAGACTGTATTTAACTTCAATTTTGAATTTTGAGGATTATAAATAATTTGTCTCTTATTTCAGATGCTGTGATAAAAAACTCAAAAAGAGTACAAGGAATCAGTGTTGTTTGATAACTGTACAAGATTTAAAAAATGTGCTATCAACAAGACAGGAGGTGTTTACAGAAAAAAAATGGACTCGGACCATATACTAGTAGACAATAACTGTTAACCAAGAAATAGTAATCTACAAAATTACAGAACATTCTATCGTCTGCAAAAAAGTTTACTTAGGATATATATAAAGGACATACATCCATGTGAAGCTGTTTGATTTTTTAATATTTCATTACAACAGAACATTACTGGATTTAACCTTGCTTACAAGTGGACTAGTAATTGAAGTGATTTTATACATAACTTTTGGAACTAGGTATACTACTTGGACATTCCTTTTTGGGATACAGACTGGAACATTCAAAAGACAAATAACATTCTTTTTTGTTATTGTAATTTTATAAGTAATTAATTGTTCTTAATAAATAATCAGTTTCTTTCCTTGTATTTGTAGCCAATATAAAGGGTATTTCATTTTGACCTGTAACACATGTGTTTAACTTCTGTCATAACTAGTGAAATAGTAAAATAGCATTGTACGATTGAAAAACTATTATTATTAGCACAGTGTATTTCGATCACTTTTAAAGTAAATTCAGCCTATTATCAACCAACATTTAACATACAAGGACATCCTCACAAGTCTTGGTTTCTGTGTCCACATGTTTTATGGACACAGAAACCCTGAATTGAGGGAATGACAAGGACCAGAATTCAACCTCATTTCAACAAATACTGACCAAAATTCAACCTTAATTCAACATACACTAACCATAATTCAACCTCTTTACAACGTGCACTGACCAGAATTCAACCAATTTTCAACATCATTTCAACGTTGAAATCTCGACGTTGAATCAACGTCACATTTTCAACGTCAATTCAATTTTCAAATCAAACCTACTTTTCAATGTTGATTCAACGTTGAAGTCGGACGTTGATTCAATGTTGAAACAACGTTGTTGTGCCCGCTGGGAATGATTAACCTACGGATCCCCCTTTTAGTATTGACTTATGAATCTTTCGGTGCACATATTCATAACACAGTGCATATCCGCCTCCAATGAAACACATCAATCAAACTGATTTAAAATCATTAACTCAAATGCAGATAAGAATTGGACTATCTATTGATCAATATTCCGTAACGGCTTACACAGAACATAAAACATGCAATTTAACAAAAATCGTTTCTTACCGACAAAACTTAGGATGACTATTAACAAATTCGGCTTCATTTTCTTATTTGAAATCAACATGACTCCATTTTGTCCGTTTTAATGTAAATTTCGTCTTATCTCTCAGAAGCTGCAACTTTGACCTCAAAAACTCCAACATAAAAGAGGCCACCGACAGGAAATCTGTTTTGAAGAGTTTAACAAAATGTGTTTAATTTGATAAGTGGTTTGTTTGAAGAGATTACGTCATTCTCACCATATTTATTTTCTTAAGGAGATTAATTCAATCGCGTTAGTAATCAAAGAACATTTCCATAGCAAATCTGTAAAATATAAGTTGTGAAAACATTTCACCACGTGCATCTCATCTATGTCTCTCAGGTGTAAATGTTCTTAACTTTGTTTCATATTTAAAATCTGTCTCGGAAAAAATTACATTAAAAACATTAAAAATCGTATCATAAAAAACTTCAGATATAATTCAAGGTGTTGTATAAAGTTCAAACTAGTTGTAGTTCAGCCACATACAGACACGTGCACACAGAATACTTAAAGTGCATTAAAAACCACGTGATTGAAACAACGTTTTAATACCTATCCATTGTAACTTTATTTTCATAATTATACCATACAGAGAAGGCATGCATAACAAACAATGAATGAAACAAATGAAATTTAAAGAATCATACAGTCAAAGACATGTTAGGATTCACTTTCTCCAGTCAGACTTTTTAATGGCATGCGTGGTGGTAGTACTTCAAACAATCAATCAGGAGAATACAAATTAGATAAATTTAAGTGTTTAAAAGATTGTTTGAAAGTTTGAATGGTGTTTAACGCCACTTTCAGCTATTTTTCAACTATATCATAGCATCCGAGGAGCCGGAGTACCCGGAGAAGCGATTCCCGACCTTCGGTAGAAAAACTGACAAATCCTTGTCAATTAAGATACCCGTACTGAGAAGCTAACCCACAACCTCAGTGTTGACAGACCACGTGGTCAATAGTAGGCGAACTACCAGAACCACCGAGTCCCTAAGTGAGCTGGTTACATACATTTTCATCAAATTATTAACTTTACAAATACAACATTTAGAAAACAAATATACCTGGGGAATGTTTACAATTAAAATAGTGTACACACAGCAGTTATTTATTTCTGTGTACAAAGGACATGTTAGAAAGATCCTAACAAAAAAGAAAGAACTAGATACAAGAACTACGCCCTCCCCCCTTTCTGCAGCTGAAAAATAAGGTTGATTTGTTAGTGGCGAAATGACAAAATTATTATTTAGAGAGTAAATTGTGTCTTTAGGACACACAACATGCACACGCCAATTCCCCGACTATGACTTTTCGTCGTGGGGTGGGGGTGGGATATAAAAATTAAGCTTACTAACTGACAGAGACACGTCGAGTTAAACTTTATACCTTGTGTATAACCACGAGAAAACAACATTTTGGCGAAAGAAGTGACATTCGTCCTTTTTAACTTGTTTACATCCACATTTTATTTTATAACCCCCACTCACCCAAAGAAAAAAGAAAAACAGAAGAAAAAGAAATAAAAATAAAGAGTCAGATTGAACAAAGCAGTTAAGGAAGAGTAATAAATAAATTCTAAAGATCCCCTTTTATCAACAAAAATATTGAAAAGATCACTGAACTAAGGTATTTGGATATTTCTTACAATAAGAGTTTTTTTCGGTCTACGTTAAATACACACTTAATAACAGTTTATTACCTCCCTTTACTGAATAACATACAGACCCAAACTAAATGTATATTCTCTGACGATTAGCAAATTACTTTTAAGAATGCAAATAAGCAATTAAGAGTTGTCTTTCTTTGCATTATGGAGGTACGCCGAGAGAGCACTGTTTCAACTATAAACGAGGCTTCAGAAAAAATACCAGTCGATTGTGTCCCATTAAAGGGGATTAAAATGAATCAGTTCTATGGAAATCTAGACTGACAGAAAAAGCTGGGAAAAGGTCTACAATTTCTGAGAACGTAGTCTGAAAGTCGGCCACCTATACCGCTGATCATTGAAAGACGGCCACCTTGTGAACATTGTTGTCAAGCTTTATTATTTCTGCTTGATCTTTTCGATCGGATGTCAAAATTGGGAAATTAATTTTATTTTATATTCTTAGATTTTATCGTGGATGAAATATATCATAAAAGTATAAGTAATAACAGAAAGCCACAGTTTTCGCTAGCACACTGCGTATTTAGATGACAAAACAAATTATCCACTCTGCTGTAGACGGAATATTGTGATTACTTCCACATTATTAAGGCGTTAGATATTTATTTTCGGATCATTACATATTAGCCGTGTCAGTTTTATTTGTGTTTACTCATTGGGGGGGGGGGGTAACTAAGGATATGTTGGGTACAGGTCTGCGGAAGCAGATTTGAAAACCCACCTATTCATATACTTTCGGACGTTATACAACAGGAACTAATTATATATTGAATTATTAAATCATCCCCATTGACAAAATAGTACATTCACCACCAAATTGATTAAGTGATGTTAAAGGAACACTCTTGTTTGCAAAATCACCGTGGTTTGCATAGGCTTAACATGCTTCAGATGAGAATTGAGGCATGGATATATTTTTTATTTACAACTACCCAATGATATATTTTTCAATGACAAAAGCTACATTTCATATATTTTGGAGAGGTAAAAAAGGTAGGGTCGCACATCCGTATTACCCTATATATACCAAGTTCCCCCCACCCCCGTGTGTTTAATGACTTCTAATTCTGGAATACAGGAACGGCTAAAGTCATCTTGTTACATACAATGATTTAATTGTTAGATTCATGTTCGGGGGGGGGGGGGGCGGCCGTTTCTCCAAATGTTACAACGGAACGACAGTGCATTTATTCACGAATATGCGTGCCATGCTGCATTTGTAAACCTGACATATTTCAGGGAAACAAGGGAGAAATATATGGATGTGTTCCTGTGGTCCTTATGTGCTGCACAAGAAATCACAAGCCCCTATACTAAATAAGTTGTTCATTACGATCGATTCCCAAAATTGATTGGTTCATTACCATCTATCTGCGAGAAGATAATTAAGTTTGTTACGATTGATTTCCATGAAAATTATTGGTTCATTAGGATCGATATCAATGAAAACGAACAATTCATTACAATCAATCTCCGTGGAAATGATTGGTTCATCACAATCGATCTACATGAAAACGATTGGATCATCACAATAGATCCCGTGAAAATGTTTGGTTCATCACAATCGATCCCCGTGAAAATGATTTTTCATTACAAGTTATCCCGTATACTCAATTTGTGCATTAAGATCGATCTCTATAAAATCGATAAGTTAATTACGATCGATCCCCAAAACAATTAATAGGTAATTGCTACCGATCCCCTTAAAATTAGTGGTTTTTACGATCGATCCTCAAGAAAATGATTCATTACGATCGACCCCCGTTAAAACAGTGTGTTCATTACCACCGATCGCCGTGAACATTAGAGGTTCACCACGATTGATCCCCGTGTAATGGATAAGTGCATTACATCCCCGTTAAAATTAGTGGATCCGTATGATCGATCCCCGTGAAAATGATTAGTTCATAATTACGATTGGTCCTGTAACAATAAGTGGGTCATTACGAGCGTGAAAAATGACTGGTTCATCACGTTCGATATCTGTGAAAATGGTTGTTTCATAGAGATTTATCACGATTGATCCCGTGAAAGGTTTAGTTAATCAATCTTTCCACGTGAAAAACATTATAGTTCATTACGATCGATTCAATGAAAATTAATGGTTCATTACTATCTATACGTAACACTTTAATGGTTATATATCAATATCAATATCAGTTTATTGGATAAAAGCACATGAATTAACAATGCAATGTAATCCATAAGACATGTAAGACATAGGTAGAATAATACATAAACATAAAATGAAACATTAAGGAACTAAGTCCCCGTATTTTGAGTTGTATTATTATAAAGTGTAATTATTTTCTTTTATATATATATATGGTATATAAATCAATACAATTACAAATTGTTACAATTTAGTTGGTCTGTAGTACATGATACAAGATTGGCTGCAGTGGAATCTAAAGAACGAATTTTAAAAGCCTCTCTAAGGTAAGTACAGATTTCCCTGGCACTTGCCTCTGTTGAAGGATTCAACAACTTTTCAGTATTTACTTCAGAGTCGTTAAAAATCGTAAATTTTTCTTTTAAAGATTTGTAATAAGGACAGTTTAGGATAAAATGAACTTCATCTTCAACAGCGTTTGTGCAAAATTTACAAGTTCTATTATTAATCGGAATGTTTGGTCTAGAATATCTTCCTGTTTCTATTGCCAATGGATGTGCACTTATTCTAATTTTGGTTAGCCATAATCTATCTGATTTTTTCAGATTATATTTAAGGTAGTCCTTTAGTTCAAAAGAAGATGAAATTTTACTATAAAAACACAATTTGCCTTCATTGTTATTCTTAATAAAATCAAGAGCTTTATCTTTATAATATTTTTCTAATGATGTTTTAAACTCAAAAGAACTAATCTCTAGATTTGATATCGTAGTAATATCTATAATTTTGTGTAAAGTTGACACCCAACTAAATGTTTTGTTTTCATGAAGACCTTTCTCTACTTCCAAGGCCGCTTTTAAAATATCAAATTTGTGTTCATGTTTTGACTCCACGGCAACCAATCTTAAATAATATTTATACATCAAAATGTAAGACTTTATACTTACTGGATTAAGTCCCATTTCTGTTCTTAATGCAAGATTTGAGGCCTTACTGTGAACTCCCAAGATATTCTTCATTATCATGTTTTGGACTTTGTCAATATGTGGTTTATCTTTAGAGTCTAAATTAGGGTTAAAATCCGAAATCCATATTTCAGATCCATAAGACATAATTGGTAAAATAAGTGTGTTATAGAGTTTTATGCATTTTTCTACTGAAATGAAGTTTGAGTGAGGTATTTTGGATTTCAAAGCAAAATAAGCTTTACGTGCTTTAATAGCCAATTCTTCGGCTGCTATTTTAGTTTTTCCTCTGTTGTCAAAGGTGATGCCTAAATATTTATAAGTTGGAACCGATTCAAGAGTATGTGAGCCAAAATAAAAGCTATATTTATCAATTCCAGATCTGTTTTTAAATTTGGATAAAATCATTATTTTTGTCTTTTGGGTGTTCACACTAAGGTTCCAATCCCCACAGAATATTTGCAGGGAATCTACACAGTGCTGCAAGCCTGAGGGTGACTCTGAAATTAGTACCAAGTCATCTGCATAAAGGAGATGATTCAAAGTTATTTGGTTAAGTGTGACTGGGTTTGATTTGTTAAAATCAAAGTAAGACTTTATATCATCAACAAATATATTAAAAAGTGTAGGACTTAAACTATCCCCTTGTTTTACCCCAATCTTAGACAGAAAAGGTTCACCCAAGATATTATCAGTTTTGCAACAATACAGTGTATTTGAATATATATTTTTAATGAGGTCATAAAATTTTCCACCGACTTTGTTTCTTAGTAGTTTAGTCAAGAGTGCTTTTCTTGCAACACTGTCAAATGCGCTTCGAAAATCTACAAAGCATACATAAAGGTTTTTTATTTTGTCCATATAAATATTTGTTTATTAAAGTTTTCAAAATAAAGATATGATCACTGATTTAAAACCACCTTGATTGGGACTTATCAAGTTGTGCTCTTCAAGGAACAAAGACAGTCTATTTTGAAGAAGAGATGTGAAAAGTTTTCGCAGGCAGATAGATACACATATGCCTCTATAATTGTTGCAATCATTTGGGTTACCTGATTTAAATATGGAAGAAATATATGACAAATTCCATTGTTTAGGGAATTTCCCTGTTTGTAGGATTTTGTTAAATAACTTTACCAATACTAAAACCATAGTATCTTTACTATTTTTGAGGGGGGCCTCGGTGGCCGAGTGGTCAAGGTAGTTCATCTACTATTGATCACGTGGTCTGTCAACACTGAGATTGCGGGTTCGATTCTCACTGCAGGCAGGGTGTACTCGACTTCAATCTTAATTGACAAGGATTGCCAGTTTTCCTACCGCAGGTCGGGGGTTCTCTAAGGGTACTTCGGATTCCTCCCCCAATAAAAACTGGACGCCATGAAATAGCTGAAAAATTGCTGAAAGGTTAAAACACCATTCAAACAAACAAACAAACTATTTTTGATAAATTCATTAAGAATAAAATCAGGACCTCCACTTTTACCAGATTTTAGGTCTTTAATCCCTCTCTTAACTTCACTACAATTAAAAGCGTAATCAAGAGAGGAAAACTTGTCCTTTGTTCCTTCAAGATCATTATTCAAGTTAAAGTTGGAACAATTTAAGTCAGTAAAATTTTTTTTATAGTGCTGTGTCCACTCTTTAGCTGAAATTGGGTTTGATGCAGTGTGACCGGAATGTTTAAGACAATTAATAGATTTCCAAAATGATTTAGATTCTTTTTCATCTAAATCATTGACTATTCAAAAACTTCTTAAAAAACTCCGATTTTAGTTTCTTCTTAAATAAATTATAATTTTTGCAGGCACGAGAGAATGATTGCCACGGGAACATATTATTTGGTTCTTTTTGTAATCTTTTCCCTAATGATCTAACATCGCTTCTCATTTTTAAGCAGTCATTAGACATCCAGGGTTTTTTGGGAAGGCCTTTTTTGGTTTATTAAGAGGACAATTTCTTTTTTTTTTAAACTTGAATAATTTCAAGGCAGCGTCTTTAAAAATGTAATTAATGTTTTCAACAATGGAATCTAAATTTTTATTATAATCATTATCTAGTTCTTTTAGAACTTCCATTATTGGATCAACATTTTGAAGAATT
Source organism: Limnoperna fortunei (assembly GCA_944474755.1). Lineage (NCBI taxonomy): Eukaryota > Metazoa > Mollusca > Bivalvia > Mytilida > Modiolidae > Limnoperna > Limnoperna fortunei. The sequence goes on from OX104123.1 coordinate 64,930,259, forward strand.
ATATTTTGAAATTCTACACTTTTTTCTTCTTCCCATATAAATCTACCTTGTTCACTTTGTGAAGCTGGAGTTACCTCTCTTTTCATACTTAATTTAAAAGAGACTGACAGTAAAGAGTGCAGGTCAGAGAATTCTATTGGAGGTTTAACATTAAAGTGTTCTACCTGATGAAATAAATTGTTGGATGAAAGCACTGTGCTCTGCCCATTCTCATTAGAAAATGTAAAGAAACCTAAAGAGTCTCCCAGGAATCTTCCATTTAGTATTTTAAGTTGCATGTCTTTACAAAGATTTGTCAACAGATTACCATGTAAATTTGATATTTTGTCAATTTGGTGTCTTGGAGTTGGTATATCAGATATATAATTTTCAGGAAGTGGACATTCTTTTATATTTTCATTTATTTCGTCATAAGATATAAAATCGTGTAGTCCTCCTGTCCGTGTATTTAAGTCTCCACAAATCAGGATCTCTCCTTGTCCTGAAAATTTCAAAATTTCATTTTGAATTTGTTCAAAGTTTTTTTCTGATTCTTCTTTATTTTTATAAGGCTTAATGTAACAGAAGCATAGAAATATTGGCCATGAAATTTCTGATATGGATGATTCTAATTTTAGCCATATTGATATGTTTGATCTATGAACTTCTTTAATCTTTTTGTAATATGGGGTTTGCAATAAACTGAGATACCACCAGATGCTCTACCTTTCTTTTTAGTTTTTGATGGTTTAACAACAAAAGGTGTTGAAAATCCTGGGAGATTTCCGGGTGACTCAGATGACAAAGTCTCAACAAAACCAATAACATTGTAACTATGTATATAAGTATATCGTAGGAAGTAATGGTTTACAGTTGATACACTAGGTAATAAAGAGAAGTAATACTTTCGTTTAGATGACACATAGATATAGAGAAAATATTTATATTGGGAACACGTTTGATAATAAAACTCGCCTTAAAATGATTACTTTATGACAAATATTAGTAGTTTTTAACAGAGATACCGTGCTCTCTTTTTGTAAAATGCAAATGATTCACATGATTCAAGTTAGTTGACCAATCAGAAAGATTGATATGGAGTGTTTACAACTTAGCATGCATTTACCCCAGCGTCTAATGTACTTATTTACATAATTTGACTATCGTTCAGCATTATTTTTAAATAAAACAAATATATAGGCGCAGCCTAAATACGATCATCGCATCGCACATTTTACAATTCATAACGTTACTTCAGAGCATCGTCACAGTGCATCCGGTCATGTTCTCGCTCTGCTACCACTTACCTAGCCAAATTAATATCTGTTTTAATAGAAATATAGGGGCCTCGGTGGCCGAGTGGTCAAGGTAGTTCGTCTACTATTGATCACGAGGTCTGTCAACTCTGAGATTGCGGGTTCGATTCTTACTGCAGGCAGGGTGTACTCAACTACAATCTTAACTGACTAGGATTGCCAGTTTTCCTACCGCAGGTCGGGGTTTTCTACGGGAACTCCGGCTTCCTCCCCCAATAAAAACTGGACGCCATGATATAGTTAAAAAAATTGCTGAAAGTGGCGTTAAAACACCATTCAAACAAACAAACAATAATAGAAATTTACATACATTTATTTATATACTGTGTCACAAGTAAGATATTTAGCGGATTTGGCCGAGGGGTCTAGACCGCTGGACGTAGTGCCGGCGATTTGGTGCCACAGTGTCACAGCGGTGAGTTCGATTCCCGCTGATGGTAAGCAAAAATTTGACATTGTTAAAAATCTAATTCTAACAGTGTTCGACTAAGTATATATACATCACATCTAGATATAAGAATGCAGTATAACATATAATCTGACTCCACTTGTTGTCTACTGTAGATATACAACACCTCCAGTAAGATATAAGGCTTTATAACATTTAATCTGACTCCACTTGTTGTCTATCATAGATATACAAGATCTCAGCTCAGATATAAGGCTGTATAACATATAATCTGACTCCATTTGTTGTCTACTGTAGATATACAGCCTTATATCTGAGTGGAGGTCTTGTATATCTACAGTAGACAACAAATGGAGTCAGATTATATGTTAGACATGAATTAATAAAATTAAGGAAAAAATAATAACCAATATTTGTATTTTTAGTTATATTTTGTTTAAATTTCTTTTAACAATGCTTTAACTGTATGAACATGAGCTTGTGCATGAGCTATAGTGCTTTCTAATATTAACTATGTTTTTAACTGTATGTTGATTGATAAATAACCTTGACCAAGTACTTAGTGCTTTTAATCTTATTTGTTATTGCTTTTTTGGTAAAAAGCTCACACAGTAAAATAAATAATGCCAAAAGCACTACTGAGTCAAGCATATTAATTAAGCAACATACCAAGTTATTTAAATCTCGGATTCACCATTGGTTGATAGTTTTAAGTAAACAATGTCCGCAAAAGGTGGATTTCTTGACCTGATGAAAGGGGACATGCAAGTCCTTAATAGCTATATCCTATTGAATGGTAGACTTATTCTATTCTAACTTGTATATGCATTGCGCAAACTCATTGTAAAAGTTTGTTAGTGTGTAAGATGGGGTATATTTGGTTCTACTTTTTCCTTGTATAACATCCTTGTAAATATCGACAGGAAACATTGAACATTACACTTTGATAGTCTGTCAAATGTATTAACACCGTCAAGTAAAACTGAAAGTACAAAAATACCAAACTCTAACATGCGCACTTGTGTTTTCTATTTATAGATTTTCGTTTCTTCCGGTATCTGGTCTCAGCCATTGTAGTTTTCGGCGACCCATGCGGCCAGGGACAGTCTATACTAGTATAGACTGTCCCTGATGCGGCACAGTGTCTCTGCATGCCACTGGAACGTTACGCGGCGATTTATACTGCCGTTTAATCTTAAGTTAGTTTTGTGATTTGTCGGATAAACATAAAAAAAAATATATAAATAAAAACAACAACTACAAAAAACGCGAGGGTACGATTATTCGTTCTAAGGTCTCTCGGGTGATTTATTGAGTATTATAAAATGACAGTTTATCGATTGCAGGGATAGATGGATATGTTTTGGTCAAAATCATGTGGATTGATGCAGCCTCGTACTCGCGTAAAGGCATGTTTTTGGTGCAATAACTTAAATAGTTAATCAATGCGACCATTACAAGATTGTTTCAAAAATAATTGTTTTCTGTCTGTCATTGAAAGTATATCTACGTGTCGGATAGATGATTGATTATCCCTGAAGGTAGATCAGGTGTGGATATCCGAATCCATTTCATTTTGAAATGATTAGTCTCGCACCTTTTGAGATTAATTAATTGCTAGAATTTCAAATGTTACTAAGCAACCATGTACAAATAATTTATTTTGTAATCCATAGTTTTAGTCGATCAGCATATCCAATTATTACCGATAATTGATTGTGATTTTTACAGATTGTCCTAGACTTATATCTAATGTCCAGTTTTTAGTACCATTGCGTCAGTAAATAAATGACCGGACAACGTCCTACCAGAGGATTTATAATGTGACAATATAGTATAATTACTTATATTACTATTAACACCTTATACAATGCAGTAATAGTTCTAGTCTCGATCATCCAGACGCTTAATTGCATTTATGCGTCTATATTGAACTCGTTACCATTACGCCCAAAACTGGGCATAATTTTTGATTGGATGATATTTTTATTGTCTAAAAAATTACTTCCGTTCATATCAAGAAGTGTACAAAAATTGTACCAAAGTTTACATTTGAATATTTTTATAAAATATACTTTATCAACTAATTAAACAACTAACATGGAGTAGGCATTGCCAAAATGCGAGCACAGACAATATAGTCCTTTATTATCAATATTTAATCCGCATTTCATAATTGACGTAACTTCCAAACACCCTAAAAGTGCAACTCTAAATTCCAGTGGTCACTTGCCGTCTTTCTTTGTTTAACGGTGACGTCACATGAAATGTAATTTGATTGTCAGTTTTTAAAGATCGATTTAGAGATTGCAAAAAAATAGTATGAAATTTTTGTTGTTCATTTTAAATATAACATTTATGTTTTATCGATGTCAACTTTATTTTCAAGTCTTTCTTAAAATTATTTTTAGTACTTTTCTTCATTCACTTTGTTAGTTTTTTGACGATATCAACTTCCGGACGAAAAAAAATCTATATCAGCATTAAACAGGTTTTGATCACGAGATTTCATTTTGATCACATGACACATAATTGCCGTAGAGCTCACCGCTCTTCGCGGACAGCTTCGCTGCCCGCTGCGAGCTGTGCTCGCTATTACTGTTATGCAAAATCAAGAGAAAATCTTACTGTGACGCCATTTTATAAGTATAGACATTTTTGCATGGTTTTCCTGATCTAAAAATAGGGCCCTAAAATAGAATCATTGTTTTGTCTCCACCTATTGGTAGCGAAATTACCACAAGGTGATCCCAGACGCTATTATATATGCGTCTGGGTGATCGAGACTATAATAGTTCTAGCTGTGTTAGATGTACTTTTATTCAACATAAAACCGAGTCACGTTACTATTATACAACTTAATTTTCACATAACTTTGGTCCGGCTAAGGGATGAAAATTTAGAGCCGTAATGGTCCGATTGTGTGCGATAAATTGTTTGTTTAAATATATAGTGCTTAGCGTAACTTCATCATATGTTTTAGTTAACGTGTGTCCATCTCTTTTAGGGGGGATAAGCTAAACCACCCGTTTTATATTTGGTGGAAATTTACATCTACTGATATTATAAGTTGATAATTTAGCAGATTGCATGATTACTTCAAATAGATCATATTATTCCAAAAAATGTGTTAGGTTTCGCAATCAGCCTATTATATTTTGCATCCAGTTACCAATCGTCTGCTAGAGCATAACAAATAATAGACAGTGTTGAGCACAAATGTTTTGCATTCTTAAATTAGGATGAGATAGACTTCTAATTTGAAAATTCAGATGCACAGAACTCTTATAAGCAGACACATACATCAAAGAAAATGTTTAGGGAGTAATTTACTGAGAAAATCCTTCCGCTAGATTTCAAATCAATATTTATTAAAGAACAAAGCCTTTCTATAAGTCAATACAAATTGTACATATTGATTGAGAGATGTATATCGACCTCGAACTACGTCCTCGGTCGATATACATTTCTCAGTCGATATAAACATGCTATTGACTAATAGAAAGGCTATTTTGTATAACATCTGACAGCTACTTGTAACCAGGCCTGTACTGTATATAATGTTTAATGTTATCTAAATTGTGTTATGTCTTCCATTATATTTAGGATGATTTACGGTTGGCCATTACTGACATACTATAATCTCCTCTAGAGAGCAGAATCTATTGGTACATCTTACTGACATACTATAATCTCCTCTAGAGAGCAAAATCTATTGGTACATCTTACTGACATACCATAATCTCCTCTAGAGAGCAGAATCTATTGGTACATCTTACTGACATACCATAATCTCCTCTAGAGAGCAGAATCTATTGGTACATCTTACTGACATACTATAATCTCCTCTAGAAAGCAGAATCTATTGGGACATCTTACTGACATACTATAATCTCCTCTAGAGAGCAGAATCTATTGGGACATCTTACTGACATACTATAATCTCCTCTAGAGAGCAGAATCTATTGGGACATCTTACTGACATACTATAATCTCCTCTAGAGAGCAGAATCTATTGGGACATCTTACTGACATACTATTATCTCCTCTAGAGAGCAGAATCTATTGGTACATCTTACTGACATACCATAATCTCCTCTAGAGAGCAGAATCTATTGGGACATCTTACTGACATACTATTATCTCCTCTAGAGAGCAGAATCTATTGGTACATCTTACTGACATACCATAATCTCCTCTAGAGAGCAGAATCTATTAGGACATCTTACTGACATACCATAATCTCCTCTAGAGAGCAGAATCTATTGGTACATCTTACTGACATACTATAATCTCCTCTAGAGATCTGAATCTATTGGGACATCTTACTGACATACTATAATCTCCTCTAGAGGCCTGAATCTATTGGTACATCTTACTGACATACCATAATCTCCTCTAGAGAGCTGAATCTATTGGTACATCTTACTGACATACTATAATCTCCTCTAGAGAGCAGAATCTATTGGTACATCTTACTGACATACTATAATCTCCTCTAGAGAGCAGAATCTATTGGTACATCTTACTGACATACCATAATCTCCTCTAGAGAGCAGAATCTATTGGTACATCTTACTGACATACTATAATCTCCTCTAGAGAGCAGAATCTATTGGTACATCTTACTGACATACCATAATCTCCTCTAGAGAGCAGAATCTATTGGTACATCTTACTGACATACCATAATCTCCTCTAGAGAGCAGAATCTATTGGTACATCTTACTGACATACTATAATCTCCTCTAGAGAGCAGAATCTATTGGTACATCTTACTGACATACCATAATCTCCTCTAGAGAGCAGAATCTATTGGTACATCTTACTGACATACCATAATCTCCTCTAGAGAGCAGAATCTATTGGTACATCTTACTGACATACCATAATCTCTAGAGAGCAGAATCTATTGGTACATCTTACTGACATACCATAATCTCCTCTAGAGAGCAGAATCTATTGGGACATCTTACTGACATACCATAATCTCCTCTAGAGAGCAGAATCTATTGGTACATCTTACTGACATACTATAATCTCCTCTAGAGATCTGAATCTATTGGGACATCTTACTGACATACTATAATCTCCTCTAGAGGCCTGAATCTATTGGTACATCTTACTGACATACCATAATCTCCTCTAGAGAGCTGAATCTATTGGTACATCTTACTGACATACCATAATCTCCTCTAGAGAGCAGAATCTATTGGTACATCTTACTGACATACCATAATCTCCTCTAGAGAGCAGAATCTATTGGTACATCTTACTGACATACTATAATCTCCTCTAGAGAGCAGAATCTATTGGTACATCTTACTGACATACTATAATCTCCTCTAGAGAGCAGAATCTATTGGTACATCTTACTGACATACCATAATCTCCTCTAGAGAGCAGAATCTATTGGTACATCTTACTGACATACTATAATCTCCTCTAGAGAGCAGAATCTATTGGTACATCTTACTGACATACCATAATCTCCTCTAGAGAGCAGAATCTATTGGTACATCTTACTGACATACCATAATCTCCTCTAGAGAGCAGAATCTATTGGTACATCTTACTGACATACTATAATCTCCTCTAGAGAGCAGAATCTATTGGTACATCTTACTGACATACCATAATCTCCTCTAGAGAGCAGAATCTATTGGTACATCTTACTGACATACCATAATCTCCTCTAGAGAGCAGAATCTATTGGTACATCTTACTGACATACTATAATCTCCTCTAGAGAGCAAAATCTATTGGTACATCTTACTGACATACCATAATCTCCTCTAGAGAGCAGAATCTATTGGTACATCTTACTGACATACTATAATCTCCTCTAGAGAGCAGAATCTATTGGTACATCTTACTGATATACCATAATCTCCTCTAGAGAGCAGAATCTATTGGTACATCTTACTGACATACCATAATCTCCTCTAGAGAGCAGAATCTATTGGTACATCTTACTGACATACTATAATCTCCTCTAGAGAGCAGAATCTATTGGTACATCTTACTGACATACCATAATCTCCTCTAGAGAGCAGAATCTATTGGTACATCTTACTGACATACCATAATCTCCTCTAGAGAGCAGAATCTATTGGTACATCTTACTGACATACAATAATCTCCTCTAGAGAGCAAAATCTATTGGTACATCTTACTGACATACCATAATCTCCTCTAGAGAGCAGAATCTATTGGTACATCTTACTGACATACCATAATCTCCTCTAGAGAGCAGAATCTATTGGTACATCTTACTGACATACTATAATCTCCTCTAGAGAGCAGAATCTATTGGGACATCTTACTGAGATACTATAATCTCCTCTAGAGAGCAGAATCTATTGGGACATCTTACTGACATACTAGAATCTCCTCTAGAGAGCAGAATCTATTGGTACATCTTACTGACATACTATTATCTCCTATAGAGAGCAGAATCTATTGGTACATCCTACTGACATACCATAATCTCCTCTAGAGAGCAGAATCTATTGGGACTTGGGACATCTTACTGACATACCATAATCTCCTCTAGAGAGCAGAATCTATTGGGACTTGGGACATCTTACTGACATACTATAATCTCCTCCAGAGAGCAGAATCTATTGGTACATCTTACTGACATACCATAATCTCCTCTAGAGAGCAGAATCTATTGGTACATCTTACTGACATACCATAATCTCCTCTAGAGAGCAAAATCTATTGGTACATCTTACTGACATACTATAATCTCCTCTAGAGAGCAGAATCTATTGGTACATCTTACTGACATACCATAATCTCCTCTAGAGAGCAAAATCTATTGGTACATCTTACTGACATACTATAATCTCCTCTAGAGAGCAGAATCTATTGGGACATCTTACTGACCTACCATAATCTCCTCTAGAGAGCAGAATCTATTTGTACATCTTACTGACATACCATAATCTCCTCTAGAGAGCAGAATATATTGGTACATCTTACTGACATACCATAATCTCCTCTAGAGAGCAAAATCTATTGGTACATCTTACTGACATACTATAATCTCCTCTAGAGAGCAGAATCTATTGGTACATCTTACTGACAAACCATAATCTCCTCTTGAGAGCAAAATCTATTGGTACATCTTACTGACCTACCATAATCTCCTCTAGAGAGCAGAATCTATTGGTACATCTTACTGACATACTATAATCTCCTCTAGAGAGCAGAATCTATTGGGACATCTTACTGACATACCATAATCTCCTCTAGAGAGCAGAATCTATTGGGACATCTTACTGACATACTATTATCTCCTCTAGAGAGCAGAATCTATTGGTACATCTTACTGACATACCATAATCTCCTCTAGAGAGCAGAATCTATTGGGACATCTTACTGACATACTATAATCTCCTCTAGAGAGCAGAATCTATTGGTACATCTTACTGACATACCATAATCTCCTCTAGAGAGCAGAATCTATTGGTACATCTTACTGACCTACCATAATCTCCTCTAGAGAGCAGAATCTATTGGGACATCTTACTGACATACTATAATCTCCTCTAGAGAGCAGAATCTATTGGGACATCTTACTGACATACTATAATCTCCTCTAGAGAGCAGAATCTATTGGGACATCTTACTGACATACTATAATCTCCTCTAGAGAGCAGAATCTATTGGTACATCTTACTGACATACTATTATCTCCTCTAGAGAGCAGAATCTATTGGTACATCTTACTGACATACCATAATCTCCTCTAGAGAGCAGAATCTATTGGTACATCTTACTGACATACCATAATCTCCTCTAGAGAGCAGAATCTATTGGTACATCTTACTGACATACCATAATCTCCTCTAGAGAGCAGAATCTATTGGGACATCTTACTGACATACCATAATCTCCTCTAGAGAGCAGAATCTATTGGTACATCTTACTGACATACCATAATCTCCTCTAGAGAGCAGAATCTATTGGGACATCTTACTGACATACCATAATCTCCTCTAGAGAGCAGAATCTATTGGGACATCTTACTGACATACTATAATCTCCTCTAGAGAGCAGAATCTATTTGTACATCTTACTGACATACTATAATCTCCTCTAGAGAGCAGAATCTATTGGGACATCTTACTGACATACCATAATCTCCTCTAGAGAGCAGAATCTATTGGTACATCTTACTGACATACTATAATCTCCTCTATAGAGAGCAGAATCTATTGGTACATCTTACTGACCTACCATAATCTCCTCTAGAGAGCAGAATCTATTGGTACATCTTACTGACATACTATAATCTCCTCTAGAGAGCAGAATCTATTGGGACATCTTACTGACATACCATAATTTCCTCTAGAGAGCAGAATCTATTGGGACATCTTACTGACATACTATTATCTCCTCTAGAGAGCAGAATCTATTGGTACATCTTACTGACATACCATAATCTCCTCTAGAGAGCAGAATCTATTGGGACATCTTACTGACATACTATAATCTCCTCTAGAGAGCAGAATCTATTGGTACATCTTACTGACATACCATAATCTCCTCTAGAGAGCAGAATCTATTGGTACATCTTACTGACCTACCATAATCTCCTCTAGAGAGCAGAATCTATTGGGACATCTTACTGACATACTATAATCTCCTCTAGAGAGCAGAATCTATTGGGACATCTTACTGACATACTATAATCTCCTCTAGAGAGCAGAATCTATTGGGACATCTTACTGACATACTATAATCTCCTCTAGAGAGCAGAATCTATTGGTACATCTTACTGACATACTATAATCTCCTCTAGAGAGCAGAATCTATTGGTACATCTTACTGACATACCATAATCTCCTCTAGAGAGCAGAATCTATTGGTACATCTTACTGACATACCATAATCTCCTCTAGAGAGCAGAATCTATTGGTACATCTCACTGACATACTATAATCTCCTCTAGAGAGCAGAATCTATTGGTACATCTTACTGACATACTATAATCTCCTCTAGAGAGCTGAATCTATTGGTACATCTTACTGACATACCATAATCTCCTCTAGAGAGCAGAATTTATTGGGACATCTTACTGACATACCATAATCTCCTCTAGAGAGCAGAATCTATTGGTACATCTTACTGACATACCATAATCTCCTCTAGAGAGCAGAATCTATTGGTACATCTTACTGACATACCATAATCTTCTCTAGAGAGCAGAATCTATTGGGACATCTTACTGACATACCATAATCTCCTCTAGAGAGCAGAATCTATTGGTACATCTTACTGACATACCATAATCTCCTCTAGAGAGCAGAATCTATTGGGACATCTTACTGACATACCATAATCTCCTCTAGAGAGCAGAATCTATTGGGACATCTTACTGACATACTATAATCTCCTCTAGAGAGCAGAATCTATTGGTACATCTTACTGACATACCATAATCTCCTCTAGAGAGCAGAATCTATTGGTACATCTTACTGACATACTATAATCTCCTTTAGAGAGCAGAATCTATTGGTATATCTTACTGACATACCATAATCTCCTCTAGAGAGCAGAATCTATTGGGACTTGGGACATCTTACTGACATACCATAATCTCCTCTAGAGAGCAGAATCTATTGGTACATCTTACTGACATACCATAATCTCCTCTAGAGAGCAGAATCTATTGGTACATCTTACTGACATACCATAATCTCCTCTAGAGAGCAGAATCTATTTGGACATCTTACTGACATACCATAATCTCCTCTAGAGAGCAGAATCTATTGGGACATCTTACTGACATACTATGATCTCCTCTAGAGAGCAGAATCTATTGGTACATCTTACTGACATACCATAATCTCCTCTAGAGAGCAGAATCTATTGGTACATCTTACTGACATACTATAATCTCCTCTAGAGAGCAGAATCTATTGGGACATCTTACTGACATACTATAATCTCCTCTAGAGAGCAGAATCTATTGGTACATCTTACTGACATACTATAATCTCCTCTAGAGAGCAGAATCTATTGGTACATCTCGTCTATTAATTCATCATAATATGCATTCAAAGTCTAGCAAGTCATATAGATTCAGACAGCTACTGTCAGCTGTAATATCTGACTTGATATATAAACTTAAAAAATGGCACGTGTCGATGTAAGGTATCGCTCCAAATGGAAACCATGACACAAACAGAAAAACGTGTTCTACTTCCTATAATATATCTTATCATGCCGGAAAATAAATAAATAAATAAATAAATCAATCCATCAATAATCCATCAATCCATCAATCAAACAATCAATCAATTTACAGAGCTAATCCGTGCTGGTTGGGTTTGAAATCAATAGGTAAAGGAGACTTTTAGACAGTAAGAAAATTCCTACTCTTCTGGAAGATCACAATTGTTAATTTCCTTTGTTTCTGCTTATTGAGACAACTTAGTAATATCGTCCAAACTTGAACTATCTTTCGGCTATTACTTATTGTACCCCACGCAACAAAGTTATGATGTTTTTGATTGGTCCGTCAGTCCTATTCTTGTTAGTGCAACTCCTTATTGATTTTAGCCCGTATTGTTTACAAATCGTGTGTGTGTAAGCGATAAATTAGTCCTGGTAAATTAGTCCGGACGGATCAATATTACTAGGAAAATATATCCGTGGTTCCTTATTTTCCTAGTAAAAGTCCAGGAAATATTGAACTGGTAAAAATAGTCTGGGGGACTAAATTTACAACCGGACTAATTTTACTGTTAAAGCCTAGAAATATTTGAACAGTAAAAATAGTCCTGGCGACTTATTTTACTGCCGAACTTATTTAACACTATTATTATATGACAAAGCTATCTATAATAATGGTAACAAGTAAGAAGAAAACAATTTTATGCAATAATTCATATTTTCTACAACATATTAAATTTATCTCATATTTTCAAATGATAACTACAGTAAAACACATTTCTGTTTTCAATATGCTACATATGTTACATTTACTTCACTTACTGCAAAATTATAATTAATTTTATGATGAATGGTTTTTGGCGTCCGTCGTCCGTCGTCTGTCGTCCGTCGTAAACTTTTTCAAAAATCTTCTCCTCTGAAACCACTAGGCCAATTTTTTTCAAACTTGGCCACAATCATCCTTAGGGTTCCTAGTATTAAATTTGTACCCAGGGTGTTGATCAATAGACGAAGATGGCCGCTGTTACTAAAAATAGAACATGGGTGTTGAGTTATTGTACTTAGCTAAAAGTTTTTAAGAAATGTACAGTAACTGAAAAGCTATAACAACTAGACTGAAAATGTAAATTTCAAAAATTTAAATCTAGTTGAAGTCATTTGGGTTCCAGGTGAGCGATTACAGGCTCCTGGGATCATCTAGTTTTGTTTATATCACATTAATACCAAAAAACCAAATAAATAAATCTTCAATTAATGTTATTTTATGTTAAGAAACCAAAATCAATAAATCAGTAAATTAACAAATCAAGTAAACAATTTTCCCAGGAAAAAAGTACCGGACTTATTTTACTAAGGTAGGACTATTCTACCTAGAGAAATAAATCCGAGGACCTATTTTACTATGAAATTTAGTAAGTCTGGGGGGACTAATTTTACTGTTACATGTGTTCAGCAATCACGGAGTGTTGTCTGACTGAACATCAACAGATTACAGGGAGGGATGTATATCTTTACGTCCACAGAAGAGTTGTATGTCTGTACGTCCACAGATCACAAGAATTACTGTATGTCTGTACGTCCACAGATCACAGGAAGGGTTGTATGTCTGTAAGTCTACAAATCACTGGAAAGGTTGTATATCTGTACGTCCACAGATCACAAGAATTAAGAGTTGTATATCTGTACGTCCACAGATCACAGGAACGGTTGTATGTCTGTACGTCCACAGATCACAGGGAGGGTTTTATATCTGTACGTCCACAGATCACTTGACAGGTTGTATATTTGTACGTCCACAGATCACTGGATAGGTTGTATTCTGTACGTCCAAAGATCACAGGAAAGGTTGTATGTCAGTACGTCCATAGATCGAAGCGAGGGTTTTTGTCCGAACGTAAACATATCACAAGGATGGCTGTATATCGGTACATCCGCAGATCACAGGGAGGTTTGTATGTCTTTCCACTTGCTATTGTATGCCTCTACATTCACAGATCCGATGCAGGAAGGGGTTATGTCTGCAGTGTATCCTTAGATCCCAAGAGAGGGTTTATTTGTCTGTATGTCCACAGATCATAGGAAGGGGTTTTATTTTTGTAAATTCTCAGATTCCGTGGAGAGAGTTTATTATTAGTAACTGCAATTTTCTGAAAATGGTAACTACCAGTATTTAGGCGCTCATTTTTACGACACTTATAAACTCGAACAGATAGATTATAGCGCATGGCCATCGGAACCCTCGACCTCACCCACCTTGCAGATGGCCACGTAACAACCACATTAACCGCAACTATTTTTGGAGAAGGCCGTGGACGAACATTTTCTGATAGTATACATAATTTGATACATTCCTCTGGAAATATTTTTTACTTTTAGTACAAGTTTACCACTCTTAAAAAATATAATAAATTAATTTTTTTTTTCAAACATGCGTTAAGATAAAAAAAAACAAACAACAATTTTTAAAAGATTTATGCAGCAAAGGCTGTGAAACGGTGGTAATTTTCTACCGGGTCTGTTTCACATGATGTATATTGTCGTTCCGTCCTGTCTAGAAAGATATATTATCTTTCATACTTAAAACTCATCACAGTAATTTCCAATAAAAAATATTGTGTTTAAGGGAGGGGGGAGGATTTCAGTTTTTTGTCGTATCGTAGTCAACACGTAATTTTCTAAAAACATTCACAAATTGTAACATGAAGACTTTGGGGGATATAAATTGGAGCCTTAAATTCCCTGTTAAAGAAGGTTCAGAGTGACGAAGGTGATAAAAAGTTGAGAGGGGGCCAAAGGATTCGTAGAGGAGCGCTCTAGTCTGGAGACTAAAAGCAAGAGCGGGGTCTAGAGAGCGGTTGTCTAGAGGGGATGGCGAGTTTCCAGTGCCGAGAGGTTGTCACAACAAATAAACTATGACTTAATCATCTATAATTCTATCGCTGTTCGTTCCTTAAATGAATTGGACCGCAAGTTGTTTTTATCCTACGCCAATAAAGCAAGCATGATTTGGGTAAATCAAATGTAACGATGGGAGGATACAATATCTTTATGCCTTTCTATACAATAGAATGGAACATTAGGGACTTGCTGATTTGGGCTGTTTAAGAGATCAGTACGGGTTGACGAAGCGGACAACAGAAAACCAACAGTCGTTTGAAATTTCTATCTTTAGACAGCGATCCAACTGACACGTTAACTGATTAGAGCGACGAGTCAGCTGACGTCTAATATTACACGCTAACTGATAAGAGCGACGAGTCAGCTGACGTCTAACTCTAGCTTGGCAGGTATTTTGCCATTCACTATTGATCACGGGCATGCCAACAATGAGATTGCGGTTCAATTCTTACAGTTGGCAGGGAGGGCTTGACTACAAATTTTAATTAGCAAGGAGTTTTCGACTGAAGTCAATGGTGTTCTCCGGGTACTCCGACTTTCTCCTCTAAAAAAGCTAAATGCCATGATAGTTGAAAAATTGCTAAAAGTGGCGTTAAACAATATAAAAACAATCAAACAATCGTCCACACATCATGAAGTTAATAACAAGTCGAGTACACATTAAAATCAAAGAAAATGCTAACCGCTTTAAATCGTCACAGGAAACCCAATACAACATTAGTCTGTCAGACCGCCATTTTTGTGTTATTTAAAGAAGGCAATTTCCTGTATGAAACAAAATATGGTAGCCTTCTGGAAATTCAGAATAAAGGGAATATTGAACCAGAGCCATTAGTTTGTTTCGCATCAGTTTCTATTGTCAGTTATAATTATTGTCAGTGCTTACCAAATTATCGTCAGACGAAAATGTGTACTGCTTAAACACTCCTACAGGTACGCTGAACACATATGTACTGTTTAAACACTTCTACAGCTACACTGAACACATATGTACTGTTTAAACACTCCTACAGCTACACTGAACACATGTGTACTGTTTAAACACTCCTACAGCTACACTGAAACATGCATACTGCTTAAACATTCCTACAGCTACACTGAACGCATATGTACTGCTTACACATTCCTACAGCTACACTGAACACATGCCTACTGCTTAAACACTCCTACATGTACAGCTACACTGAACACATGTCTACTGCTTAAACACTCCTACAGCTGCACTGAACACATGTGTACTGCTTAAACACTCCTACAGCTGCACTGAACACACGTGTACTGCTTAAACACTCCTACAGCTGCACTGAACACATGTGTACAGCTTAAAAATTCCTACAGGTACACTGAACACATGTGTACTGCTTAAACTCTCCTACAGCTACCCTGAACACATGTGTACTGCTTAAACATTCCCACAGCTACACTGAACACATGTGTACTGCGTAAACACTCCTACTGCTACACTGAACACATGTGTACTGCTTAAACATTCCTACAGCTACACTGAACACATGTCTACTGCTTAAACACTCCTACAGCTACACTGAAACATGCATACTGCTTAAACATTCCTACAGCTACACTGAAAGCATGTGTACTGCTTAAACATGCCTACAGCTACACTGAACACGTGTCTACTGCTTAAACACTCCTACAGCTACACTGAACACGTGTACTGCTTAAACACTCCTACAGCTACACTGAACACGTGTCTACTGCTTAAACACTCCTACAGCTACACTGAAACATGCATACTGCTTAAACACTCCTACAGCTACACTGAACACATGTCTACTGCTTAAACACTCCTACAGCTACACTGAAACATGCATACTGCTTAAACATTCCTACAGCTACACTGAACACGTGTACTGCTTAAACATTCCTACAGCTGCACTGAACACATGTGTACTGCTTAAACACTCCTACAGCTGCACTGAACACATGTGTACTGCTTAAACACTCCTACAGCTGCACTGAACACATGTGTACTGCTTAAACACTCCTACAGCTGCACTGAACACACGTGTACTGCTTAAACACTCCTACAGCTGCACTGAACACATGTGTACTGCTTAAAAATTCCTACAGGTACACTGAACACATGTGTACTGCTTAAACTCTCCTACAGCTACCCTGAACACATGTGTACTGCTTAAACATTCCCACAGCTACACTGAACACATGTGTACTGCGTAAACACTCCTACTGCTACACTGAACACATGTGTACTGCTTAAACATTCCTACAGCTACACTGAACACATGTCTACTGCTTAAACACTCCTACAGCTACACTGAAACATGCATACTGCTTAAACATTCCTACAGCTACACTGAACACGTGTACTGCTTAAACATTCCTACAGCTGCACTGAACACATGTGTACTGCTAAAACACTCCTACAGCTGCACTGAACACGTGTACTGCTTAAACACTCCTACAGCTGCACTGAACACACGTGTACTGCTTAAACACTCCTACAGCTGCACTGAACACATGTGTACTGCTTACAAATTCCTACAGGTACACTGAACACATGTGTACTGCTTAAACACTCCTACAGCTACCCTGAACACATGTGTACTGCTTAAACATTCCCACAGCTACAATGAAACATTCCCACAGCTACAATGAACACATGTGTACTGCGTAAACACTCCTACAGCTACACTGAACACATGTGTACTGCTTAAACATTCCAACAGCTACACTGAACACATGTGTACTGCTTCAAAATTCCTACAGCTACTCTAAACACATGTGTACTGCTTAAACACTACTACAGCTACACTGAAACATGCATAATGATTAAAAATTCCTACAGCTACACTGAACACGTGTCTACTGCTTAAACACTCCTACAGCTACACTGAACACATGTGTACTGCTTAAACACTGATACAGCTACACTAAACACATGTGTACTGCTTAAACACTCCTACAGCTACACTGAACATGTGTACTGCTTAAACACTCCTACAGCTACACTGAACATGTGTACTGCTTAAACACTCCTACAGCTACACTGAACATGTGTACTGCTTAAACACTCCTACAGCTACACTGAACACGTGTCTACTGCTTAAACACTCCTACAGCTACACTGAACATGTGTACTGCTTAAACACTCCTACAGCTACACTGAACATGTGTACTGCTTAAACACTCCTACAGCTACACTGAACACATGTCTACTGCTTAAACACTCCTACAGCTACACTGAACACATGTGTACTGCTTAAACATTCCTACAGCTACACTGAACATGTGTACTGCTTAAACATTCCTACAGCTACACTGAATACTGCTTTATTTCTTTAATATTGCTTTAAGTAAGGCATATGCATATTTGACATCAAAATAGTTAAGTTTCAGGCCAGAGAGGACAAGAGGGGCCCTCCCACTTCAATACAACATTGGCTGTGCTGTTACTGCGCGTAACCCCCGTTCTTTGCTTGTTGAAACTACTTTTCACACACAGATATTTCATGTCTTTTAAAAATGTTTTTCGGAATCGACTACATACGATTAAACCATGTTATTTTTCGTTAAATGCAGAAAATTGGGTCATATGGAAGCCACGGAAAAATAATTTATAACTTGTGCACGAGTTCCTATACTAAATTGTGCGCACCAGTTTATAAACTCACTTATCCAATTTTTGACCTGATACATGTAAGGGGCATACCCATAAAAGGGGTCATCTGACAACTTCGACCCAATGTAGTCATGGTACAGCGACTTGAGCTTAAAATTTAGCTGAGCAACAGCTTTTCTAGATCTGCAATAGTTTTCATTTAATAAGTCAATAACCTACCAAACCGTGATTTTTAACGATTAATCGGCCATAAACCCTATAATGAGTCATCTGACAACTTCGACCCAATTGAGACATTTGAATATATTAATGAGCTGAAGGTTTATGAAAGCAAACGCCTTTCTCTATCTTCAATAGTTTTCATTGGTATCAGAGTAGAATATTTTTTAAATTATTAACTGACGATGACGGACGCATATAGTGATGGCATAAGCTCACAGGACCTTTTACGGAATCACCGATTTAAAAATCGTGCGAACAAGATAGTAACTGGTGCGCACAAGCTCTGAACTCGCGTACTCGAGATTTGAAACTCGTGGGCTCAATTTAGTAACTCGTGCACACAAGATTGAAACTCGTGCGCTGAAATTGTGAATCGTGTGCACAGGTTTGAAACTCGTGCGCTCAAGTTTGTAACTCGTGAGCACAAGTTATAAATGTTTATTACCATGACACTTACGGGCTTCCATAAGGTTCAAACTGATTTTCTACTAAAAATATATAGTAACAATTTCTATAAGCGAGGATAATACTATCAGTAGAATTATTTGAATTCTGTTGGAATAAGGTCATTGTACAGTACCGTCAATGTAAAGATTGTAGGATAACACTCGCTTAAAGGCTTCATACTAGACTGTCAAATAATAGGTGTTGTCCCTATAATTCCGCAAATCATATTGGTAATTTTAAAGCCTTGACAATTTAAAACTATAAAGTCACATTCTTATTTACTTGATCATGAATCTTGAAATGTTTCATATTTTCCCTCGGGTAACAAAGTGTTATCTAATGGCATTCTTTTGGTTTTTTTTTTGGTTGCCTTTCAGTGCTTAGCGATCGCTAAGCACTGAAAGGCAACCAACAAAAATGGGGGGGGGGGGGTGGGGGCCGGGATGATTCCATATCTATCATTGAACAAATTTTTTTCAAATTAAAATTTTGAAGAAAGGTACTAAGGGCTATCACATAGGCAAAATACAGTTAGTTGATATTGATTATAACAGCTGCTATCGAGGACATAGTTTTGTATAACTCTCCCCCGACATGTACCGTACCAGTTCATTTTTATCTTTTTATGGATACCTACATTAACAAGATTGTGCTATTAAAAACAGTGAATCAATTGATTCGCTGAAATTTAAAAAAAAAACCCGAATTCTGTAACCAGTCACGTGACAAATTTATAAAATGAATAACATGTATATATGTTATTATATTGTTACAGACGGCGAGTGAGTCGTGGTTAGCCCCGACATTTTCTGTACTGTTATTTTGCTGTAGCTGAATATTATTTACGATGTGACCCGACATCATATATATTGGTATAAAGGGTTCTGATCCATTGATTGATTGAGTGATTCCTAATCAAAGACTCATGTTAATGTGCAACTTATCATAAGCTACAATAATATTGACTTGCAGCAATGAGAGTACTGAGCTGTGAGCCTGAGCTCTGAGTCGGAATCCCTGGGTCATGAGTATGAGTTATTATGCGCAAGTCCTGGTCCTAAGAGATTTGGCAGTTACGCATTGTAGAGAAACATAAAACATAATTTATTATATACAATAACTATAATGGTTAAGTGTCATATAAACAAATAACTTAAACGATGCTGGCCTTCCATACCCTTCTCTGAGCCGGGCATAAAAATCCTCCCAGGACCTTGTTTATATCAATATAATAATCATATATACAGTATATTGGTTTGACATGTAATATTTAAGAAAATGTTCCGTAAGATGTTGACATGGTGGTAACGTATCTTTGTGTAATGTAAGTTGACTTTAATATTATAAAATCTAAATGTTTTACTCTAAGCGTCTTTCCTCTGAGCCAATGCGACTGAGTCTGAGCCAAATCCTGAACTAAGTTTCATTTTGGTGTATAATGCATTAGACCATTGGCTCACTGGCAACCGGAATTGTAATTATATTATCATAATGGATTTTGGATATTATATGTATATAGATATGGCTTCAGCCTCTAGATGTAATTTAACAGTGATGTGTTCTTTTCAACAGTCAGATACGTTATGGCACCATTGCGATTCTCGCTCGCTTTTATACTCTCCTGAAAACTCATGTGCGACTCAGAGATTTAGAAAAGGCAAAATTTTACATATAATTAACATCAATAATTACTGGCTCACGCGATACATCTAGTATGCATTCATAATGATACACAAAACAAAAACATCATAAGGTTCAAGTACTTACAATTGGCATAGAACGTCTAAAATAATTGAAAACCGCATCATTGGTTACCTAGCAACGAGATCATCATGGCGGATGAAATAGTTTTTCATGACACTTTGCCTTACTTATTATATTGTTAGGGGCATATAACATTAAGATTACAAAAAGCAATGAATAAGTAGAAGGCCAGAGATACAATTATGTAACATTTTTAGTATTATTTCCCCTAAATTGTGAAATACTGACCGAAGTACTAAAAACCGGAAGCGATCGTACAAAACCACGATGACTTCTGTAAAAACCACACAAGCACCTGACACTATTGAATTTATGAATTAACAGTTTCAAGAACGCATAAAAATACCCAAAAGATAAATAAATAGGTAAGCTACATGTCTGCCCTCAGACCCCTTTCCGCTGAACGTACGATTCGAAGCCAAACTTACGAAAATCATGATATAAAGCCTGTGTGTTTACGTTTGAAATTTACCGCAAATGTAACTTCAGTTTCGTGATATTTATGAAATATTATTACTTCATATGCATATTTGTATTATCGTATTCACAGGTTATAAATTTTACCAATAAAATAATTATAAAAAAACTGTGTTACAGTTTGTTTCATAGATGCCAAAATCATAGTTTGTGAAAAATATTTGGAATTTCTCGACCATAATTCGATCAACTATAGTCTATATATAACAACATTATTGTAAGGTAAATCGACTATCACTATGATTAAAGAACGTAAACGACATTAAATATTACACAGAAGGGCCTCTTGTTGTTTAGTATTAATGTTTATATGGAGATATATCATAACGACTTGTACATAAAATAGATAGGTACATTTTAACCAGGTTAGTTCAATAGAGAGACTTAAAATTGTTCTTGACCCTATACCAGATATCTTGCCCAGCGTTGTATACTACAAAAAGCAATGTATTGAATTGCGAAAATACGGTCCACAATGGTGACTAGTATCTGTTATAACTATATATAATTCATTTACATGTTCAATCATTTTGTTCTATATATGTGTTTCTGTTTGTAAGTTCTTCTGTATTTGCTGAACCCGTCAGAGTTTATGTTTTGCAAATAAATTTATATATGTATTATTTCTTAATATGACTTATGTCTCAATGACCTTGTATTCTAGATAAACATTTTTCAGATTACATCAGCGCCGGATTACAGGATATATCTTGTCTTAAGATGACTATTTTTGACTTAGTATAATAGACGTAATAAGTGGATTGTGATGCTCATATGTTGATATTAATTGCTTTTTACTTATACCATGTATAATATTTACATGTCTGATATTAATGCAAATGCTAATGGTCCTACTGCATAACTTACGACGGCTTATTCGTGCCAAACAACAAATTTATTAAATCGTTCATGGTTTATTAAATAAACCGTTCAATCGATTTAATAAATCGTTGAAACGATTTAATAAACTGTTAATAAATCGCTGAAACGATTTAATAAACCGTTCAAACGATTTGTAAACCGTTCAAACGAAATAAGATTTTTTTTTCTTTTATTTGTTGTTTGGCATATATAAGCCGTCGTAACAACTAGATCTAATAAACTTCTGATTTTATACGAAATGCGGTTTTAAAACACGTGGCCAATATAACATTCGGTTTTATAGTAGTCGGTCGTTGTTATAACATGTATAATAAACGAATGACACCGTAAACAAACAAGTCTCGGCCGAGGCATGTGAGAGGGACTAACATAACGCAACAATGAGAAATAAATAGCAAAACACGCTTTCACTGACTGTTTGTCTAAATTTGCATCTCTCCATTTGGAAAGCGTTTAAAACATTTTAAAACATTAAGAAGTTAAATGTGTGCCTGCGTCATGTGGAAAATGTAAGCAATAAATGATTTGATTTTGGTTTTATTTAGTGCTCTTTCTATATGGTTTTATTCCTTTTTTACCTTGTTCATGTATATAATTATATGTACTTTACTTTAAACATATTTATTTGCTCAAATAAAGCAAAGGGATTGGACATAAGTTATGACAACATTATGGAGGTCCTCTCCCTTACATACTATGTTGACAAGTACAAAGATTCTAATGACAGCATATAAACATATGATATTTAAAGTGTTGTGTAACATGCAGAGGGAGAGAAGAAAGAACAAAAACATTGTTTCATAAAAAAAATATGTGTTGATTGAGGAAGGTAAAAACAAAATACTAAACACCAAAGAAACAGGCATTCCATTGTAGTTTTGCTTTTCCGTCGAACGAATCAAGATCTTCGAAAATGAGATTTTTATTATTAATTTTTGGATTGGTCAAAATATCATTCACGCCATCATTTACACCGCCATTCTTTTTATCAACAATTATTTATGTGTGGGATCGTGGTTTATTTAATGATGTTACAAGTCACCACCTTCCTCTTTAGACTGTGCTATAAATAAACATCATCCATACATCAACCTTAGTAACTTCTAATAATATATTATCGAATTCTTAAATATGAATTAGCTTCTCTAATACTGTATGCATTTAAAAGAAATTTTTACAGAAATGTCTCCAATGGTTAGACATACAGAGCAACTCTACACATAGATGGCAAATAGCGGAAGCCCTGTCTTGGATGGATTGTCAGATTATGATACCGAAAACCTAAACAAAAGCCATTATGTTTGGAGAGAGCCACCTTGAACAGGTGGATGTATGGCATAAACTGCCACCAGTCGCAGTCAAAATTTTCTGCCTTTTATTCAATCCCGATTGATTTGTTAAAGGTTAGTTATCTTCATTAATTAACCTTAAATATTTCTCGTTTGATGTCAATCAATCAATCAATCAATCAATCTTGGATTTATCCTTGTCATTCATTTCACAAAAAATATTAGCAACGTCTAATCGCAATAGCAACTTCATTATTCGTATCCGCATCTCTATAGCACTGAACAATCTACTGTGGAGGCATAATTTTCTGTGGTACACTTAAGTTGTGGATTACTTGTTGATTGACAAAACTCAAATTTTACGCGTATTCTTCAAATTCAGTGTATTTTAAAAAGTAAAGATACATTAATAAAATTTTTTCTTAATGCTTCCACAACATGATCAAACTTATGGAATCGTATGATATTGAAAATAGCTTCCAACACAAATACCAATTAAATGCCCATTATTTGATTTCAGATGGTTTTTTTCAGAGATGAAAGCAAGGTTTGGTGCAAAAAGAAACTTTGTTGAATGGTTCCGTTAACGTATAACCTACAACTTTTATGGATATATTTTTTAACTTCCGGTAGCGCTGACTGAATTATACGATTTAGCTGTTACAAATACCTTATATAGGAATACGTACCTAAAGGAACCAGTATAAAATGTGTTCGAAATGTGGGAATTAGGCAGAGAATAATGTAAATCTGACCTCATCCTCCACTAAATATTTTCTCAAAAGATCTCAAAAAACAATTATAATGGACCATAAAAAGCGGAAATCTGCGAATATGAGGAAAACGTACGTTCATCTCTGTTTTTTACAGGCTGACAAGAACACAGTTTCATTAATGTAACTAAAGATGGACAATTGTTAACAACAAATATCAACTCTGTGTAATTCTACCTCTACAACTCTGTGTAATTCTACCTCTATAACTCTGTGTAATTCGACCTCTACAACTCTGTGTTATTCGACCTCTACAACTCTGTGTAATTCTAACTCTACAACTCTGTGTAATTCTAACTCTACAACTCTGTGTTATTCGACCTCTACAACTCTGTGTAATTTGACCTCTACAACTCTGTAATTCTACCTCTACAACTCTGTGTTATTCGACCTCTACAACTCTGTGTAATTTGACCTCTACAACTCTGTGTAATTCGACCTCTACAACTCTGTGTTTTCGACCTCTACAACTCTGTTTAATTTGACCTCTACAACTCTGTGTAATTCTAACTCTACAACTCTGTGTAATTCTAACTCTACAACTCTGTGTTATTCGACCTCTACAACTCTGTGTAATTTGACCTCTACAACTCTGTGTAATTTGACCTCTACAACTCTGTGTAATTTGACCTCTACAACTCTGTGTAATGCGACCTCTACAACTCTGTGTAATTTGACCTCTACAACTCTGTGTAATTTGACCTCTACAACTCTGTGTAATTCGACCTCTACAACTCTGTGTTATTCGACCTCTACAACTCTGTGTAATTTGACCTCTACAACTCTGTGTAATTTGACCTCTACAACTCTGTGTAATTCGACCTCTACAACTCTGTGTAATTCGACCTCTACAACTCTGTGTTATTCGACCTCTACAACTCTGTGTAATTTGACCTCTACAACTCTGTGTAATTTGACCTCTACAACTCTGTGTAATTCGACCTCTACAACTCTGTGTAATTCGACCTCTACAACTCTGTGTTATTCGACCTCTACAACTCTGTGTAATTTGACCTCTACAACTCTGTGTAATTTGACCTCTACAACTCTGTGTAATTTGACCTCTACAACTCTGTGTAATTCGACCTCTACAACTCTGTGTTATTCGACCTCTACAACTCTGTGTAATTTGACCTCTACAACTCTGTGTAATTTGACCTCTACAACTCTGTGTAATTTGACCTTTACAACTCTGTGTAATTCGACCTCTACAACTCTGTGTTATTCGACCTCTACAACTCTGTGTAATTCGACCTCTAAAACTCTGTAATTCTACCTCTACAAAGGACAACACTTCATATGGTGTGTAATAAAGCTTGATAAGGGTGACCATTAGGTATCAAAGTGAAATGAAGCAAAGACAAGAAAACAAAAAATATACAGGATGACAAAGTTCTATTTAAGGAGAGGAAAAGTCAGTTTGTAGTACTGTAAATCCTAACGTATTAAGCGCGGAAGCTACATTTCGCAATACAAGAAAAGAAAATTGGATGTCGTAGAAATATTGCATGACGTTCATCTGATATCTGACCTACATCATTTTGTCGGGTTGATTTGCTTATGACTCAATGACACAAACTATATAACAAATTATATAACTTTGATATTAAATATTTAATATATGGATTGTACATCCAAGACTGGTGATTGCCGCCATAAAGTCGAAAAACTAACGGCAATCTAATCAACGACAACATATGTCGTAAAAAGAAATCAATGATTTATAGCAATATATTGGATACAACCGCCATATGTTATAACACGATTCAGAAGATAGATTGTGTTTTTTGATTGTTTGAATTATTTATAATGCTGCTTTCAGCAATTTTTCATCTATATCATTTATTTGATGAGGACCTGGAGTACCTGGAGACGAATACCCGACCTGTGGTAAGAAAACTGGCACTTTATATTGAAGCTATATATACGTCCAGGTTTCATTGGAAGAGAAAGCAGGAATACCGGTACAAACTCCGACTTCGTCAGGACAGCTAGCAGTCCTTGTTAATGTAGTCCAGCATAAGCAGTCCTTGTTAATGTAGTCCAGCATAAGCAGTCCTTGTTAATGTAGTCCAGCATAAGCAGTCCTTGTTAATGTAGTCCAGCATAAGCAGTCCTTGTTAATGTAGTCCAGCATATGCAGTCCTTGTTAATGTTGTCCAGCATATGCAGTCCTTGTTAATGTAGTCCAGCATAAGCAGTCCTTGTTAATGTAGTCCAGCATAAGCAGTCCTTGTTAATGTAGTCCAGCATAAGCAGTCCTTGTTAATGTAGTCCAGCATAAGCAGTCCTTGTTAATGTAGTCCAGCATATGCAGTCCTTGTTAATGTAGTCCAGCATATGCAGTCCTTGTTAATGTAGTCCAGCATATGCAGTCCTTGTTAATGTAGTCCAGCATAAGCAGTCCTTGTTAATGTAGTCCAGCATAAGCAGTCCTTGTTAATGTAGTCCAGCATAAGCAGTCCTTGTTAATGTAGTCCAGCATATGCAGTCCTTGTTAATGTAGTCCAGCATAAGCAGTCCTTGTTAATGTAGTCCAGCATATGCAGTCCTTGTTAATGTAGTCCAGCATATGCAGTCCTTGTTAATGTAGTCCAGCATATGCAGTCCTTGTTAATGTAGTCCAGCATATGCAGTCCTTGTTAATGTAGTCCAGCATATGCAGTCCTTGTTAATGTAGTCCAGCATATGCAGTCCTTGTTAATGTAGTCCAGCATAAGCAGTCCTTGTTAATGTAGTCCAGCATATGCAGTCCTTGTTAATGTAGCCCAGCATACCCAGTCCATGATAAGTCTCGATCCCTCAACCTAAATGATAACCTTAATCCTGGAAGTTGCAGCAGCGGAGGGAACCATTACAAATCAACCGTCTTGGTCATTGGTGCTATTTACTCTACTTTTAGTAGCTTTATGGCGTTTAATTAACGTTTGAGGCGAGCATACCTTGTCAGATGTGAAAGTTGAGAGGGTGCACATGCAGTGCTCCAATCTAGCATTAATGTACAAAGATTCCAGTTTTTAGCTCACCTGGACATGTGAGCTTTTTCTATCACTTGGCGTCCGTCGTCCGTCGTAAACTTTTTGAAAAATCTTCTCCTCTGAAACCACTGGGCCATTTTTTCAAACTTGCCCACAATGATCCTTAGGGTTCCTAGTTTCAAGTTTGTACTCAGGGTGTTGATCAACAGACAAAGATGGGCGCAGTTTCTAAAAATAGAACAAGGGTGTCAACACACGTGACAGGTTTTTGCTTATTATCTCAAAAATTATAATAGCTATAGAGAAAGCCTTACTTGAAAATTTTCAGCACATCAAGGTCTACAATAGTTGCTATTAGTGTGAAGTTGTGTATTGGCTTCTTGTATGAGTTATTGCCCTTTATTGACGATTTTGACAAAATCTTTGGTATTTACAATATAACTTGAAAACTATAAGAGGTAGAGTAAAACTGTAAATTGAAAAAATAATCAGGAATAAAAGTCCTACAATTCACTTAATTGGTCTGAAATTGTCAGATGACTCCTTATATGAGTTATTGCCCTTAAATGACAATTTTTTATGAAATTGTCCCTATTTGTCCCGTAACTTAAAAACTTTAACAGCTAGAGTATAACTAAATAGCAAAAATGATCAGTAATACAAGCACTACAATTCACTGTATTAGTTTGAAATTGTCAGATGACTCCTTATAGGAGTTATTGCCCTTAAATGACAATTTTTTTATGAAATTTTCCGTTTTTGTCCTGTAACTTGAAAACTATAGCAGCTAGATTGAAACTGTAAATTACACAAGTAATCAGCAATTAAGGCCCTACAATTCACTTGATTGGTCTGAAATTGTAAGACAACTCCTTAAATTAGTTATTGCCCTTAAATGGCCATTTTTTATGAAATTTTCCGTTTTTGTCCTGTAACTTAAAAACTGTAACAGCTAGAGCTAGACTGTAAATAGCAAAAATGATCAGCAATATAAGCCCTACAATTCACCATTGAGTCTGAAATTGTCAGATGTCTCCTTATAGGAGTTATTGCCCTTAAATGGCAATTTTTTTGGTCTTGTCCTGTAACCTTAACAGCTAGAGTGAAATTACACATAGCAAAACTGATCAGCAATAAAAGCCCTACAATTCACTTAATTGGTATGAAATTGTCAGATGACTCCTTATAGGGATTATTGCCCTTAAATGACAATTTTTTTAAATGAAATTTTCCATTTTCGTCCTGTAACTTGAAAAGTGTAGCAGCTAGATTGAAACTGTAAATTGCACAAATGCTCAGCAATAAAAGCCCTACAAATGATTGCTTAGTCCAAAATTGCAAGATGACTCTTTATAAGAGTTATTGCCATTTAATTATGAATTTGGACAAATGAACAGTTTTTGTATTATAAATTAGTCTATAACACACCTAGAGTACAACTGAAAATTTCTAAATTTCCCTGAAGGACAAGGCCTACAAAACAATTTAATTTTCAGAAATTGGCACCTTATATGAGTTATTGCACTTAACTAAAATTTTTGAAGAAATGTTTAGTTTTGCACAGTAACTTAAAAGCTGTAACACTAGACAAAAACTGTAAATTTAAAAATATAAATATAGTTGAAGTCATTTGGGTTCCAGGTGAGCGATTACAGGCTCCTGGGAACCTCTAGTTTTGGAAGGTCGGGAGTTTTCTTTTTCAAATGACTTCAATAAAAACTTAATGTTATGATAGTGGCATAAAACTTCAACAACAAACACCGAAACGAATACATTATAATTTTCAACGATAATCTATTTTTCTGTACATTTTTAGAATATCTAAATGTCATTCGTTTCTTTATAGAAGAAAATTCTAACTGTGTGTGTAGGCGTCTATAATAACCAAAGTTAGAAACATGCAGTGTTATTAAACAAATAAAATCTTATACAGATTTTTTGTCGATAAATCCAATAATAAAACTTATTATCTGCTTTTTTAAATTATTTTTGTATTGGGATTTGCAGATCTTATAAATTATTTAGAAAAATAGAATGCATATTTAAAAATTCATGGATGTAAAGAGCAGATTGATATCTTCCTTGACATTCGCCAAGTTTATTACCACTCGGAATCATATTGTAATCTTATTTTGAGTTTGATATATATACTACAGTCTTCTCGTACAAGACATACTTTCCACATTTCATCACAGTCTGCACCAGCGAACATGGCATGCTTTACCATTCATCCGTCTTCTCGATAGAACATGTCATACTTTCCATATTTCATCACAGTCTGCACGAGCGAACATGGCATGCTTTACCATTCATCAGTCTTCTCGATAGAACATGTCATACTTTCCATATTTCATCACAGTCTGCACGAGCGAACATGGCATGCTTTACCATTCATCAGTCTTCTCGATAGAACATGTCATACTTTCCATATTTCATCACAGTCTGCACGAGCGAACATGGCATGCTTTACCATTCATCAGTCTTCTCGATAGAACATGTCATACTTTCCATATTTCATCACAGTCTGCACGAGCGGACATGGCATGCTTTACCATTCATCAGTCTTCTGGATAGAACATGTCATACTTTCCATATTTCATCACAGTCTGCACGAGCGAACATGGCATGCTTTACCATTCATCAGTCTTCTCGATAGAACATGTCATACTTTCCATATTTCATCACAGTCTGCACGAGCGAACATGGCATGCTTTACCATTCATCAGTCTTCTCGATAGAACATGTCATACTTTCCATATTTCATCACAGTCTGCACGAGCGAACATGGCATGCTTTACCATTCATCAGTCTTCTCGATAGAACATGTCATACATTCCATATTTCATCACAGTCTGCACGAGCGAACATGGCATGCTTTACCATTCATCAGTCTTCTCGATAGAACATGTCATACTTTCCATATTTCATCACAGTCTGCACGAGCGAACATGGCATGCTTTACCATTCATCAGTCTTCTCGATAGAACATGTCATACTTTCCATATTTCATCACAGTCTGCACGAGCGAACATGGCATGCTTTACCATTCATCAGTCTTCTCGATAGAACATGTCATACTTTCCATATTTCATCACAGTCTGCACGAGCGAACATGGCATGCTTTACCATTCATCAGTCTTCTCGATAGAACATGTCATACTTTCCATATTTCATCACAGTCTGCACGAGCGAACATGGCATGCTTTACCATTCATCAGTCTTCTCGATAGAACATGTCATACTTTCCATATTTCATCACAGTCTGCACGAGCGAACATGGCATGCTTTACCATTCATCAGTCTTCTCGATAGAACATGTCATACTTTCCATATTTCATCACAGTCTGCACGAGCGAACATGGCATGCTTTACCATTCATCAGTCTTCTCGATAGAACATGTCATACTTTCCATATTTCATCACAGTCTGCACGAGCGAACATGGCATGCTTTACCATTCATCAGTCTTCTCGATAGAACATGTCATACTTTCCATATTTCATCACAGTCTGCACGAGCGAACATGGCATGCTTTACCATTCATCAGTCTTCTCGATAGAACATGTCATACTTTCCATATTTCATCACAGTCTGCACGAGCGAACATGGCATGCTTTACCATTCATCAGTCTTCTCGATAGAACATGTCATACTTTCCATATTTCATCACAGTCTGCACGAGCGAACATGGCATGCTTTACCATTCATCAGTCTTCTCGATAGAACATGTCATACTTTCCATATTTCATCACAGTCTGCACGAGCGAACATGGCATGCTTTACCATTCATCAGTCTTCTCGATAGAACATGTCATACTTTCCATATTTCATCACAGTCTGCACGAGCGAACATGGCATGCTTTACAATTCATCAGTCTTCTCGATAGAACATGTCATACTTTCCATATTTCATCACAGTCTGCACGAGCGAACATGGCATGCTTTACAATTCATCAGTCTTCTCGATAGAACATGTCATACTTTCCATATTTCATCACAGTCTGCACGAGCGAACATGGCATGCTTTACAATTCATCAGTCTTCTCGATAGAACATGTCATACTTTCCATATTTCATCACAGTCTGCACGAACGAACATGGCATGCTTTACAATTCATCAGTCTTCTCGATAGAACATGTCATACTTTCCATATTTCATCACAGTCTGCACGAACGAACATGGCATGCTTTACAATTCATCAGTCTTCTCGATAGAACATGTCATACTTTCCATATTTCATCACAGTCTGCACGAACGAACATGGCATGCTTTACAATTCATCAGTCTTCTCGATAGAACATGTCATACTTTCCATATTTCATCACAGTCTGCACGAGCGAACATGGCATGCTTTACCATTCATCAGTCTTCTCGATAGAACATGTCATACTTTCCATATTTCATCACAGTCTGCACGAGCGAACATGGCATGCTTTACCATTCATCAGTCTTCTCGATAGAACATGTCATACTTTCCATATTTCATCACAGTCTGCACGAGCGAACATGGCATGCTTTACCATTCATCCGTCTTCTCGATAGAACATGTCATACTTTCCATATTTCATCACAGTCTGCACGAGCGAACATGGCATGCTTTACCATTCATCCGTCTTCTCGATAGAACATGTCATACTTTCCATATTTCATCACAGTCTGCACGAGCGAACATGGCATGCTTTACCATTCATCCGTCTTCTCGATAGAACATGTCATACTTTCCATATTTCATCACAGTCTGCACGAGCGAACATGGCATGCTTTACCATTCATCCGTCTTCTCGATAGAACATGTCATACTTTCCATATTTCATCACAGTCTGCACGAGCGAACATGGCATGCTTTACCATTCATCCGTCTTCTCGATAGAACATGTCATACTTTACACATTTTATCACAGTCTGCACGAGCGAACATGGCATGCTTTACAATTCATCAGTCTTCTCGATAGAACATGTCATACTTTACACATTTTATCACAGTCTGCACGAGCGAACATGGCATGCTTTGCCATTTCACTACAGAATTCTCAAACGAGCATGGCAAGCTTTATCATTTCACTACAGAATTCTCAAACGAGCATGGCATGCTTTGCCATTTCACTACAGAATTCTCAAACGAACAAAATATGCTTTACCGTATCAACAGTTTTTTTCGAGAGAACAAGATATGCTTTACCGTATCACCAGTTTTTTCGAGAGAACAAGATATGCTCATCACAGTCTTCCCAGGCGAACATGACATGCTTTCCTATTGTGTGGTCTGAGCGTTTGGATTATTACCTTACACATTTTACAAGATACTATAAGGATTATTAACCTTACACATTTTACAAGCTACTTTTAGGATTATTACCCGAACCTAGCCATGATTCACTGTTACACGGTCATAAGTACATTTTTTAGGCCGGGGTTTATGGAATGGGGTAAAGGTTCATGAAATAGTGTAACGCTAGCACTCATTAGAGGTCAACATCCGATAAATCGGTAAATTTCGTAATTTGCGCAAGTAAATAATAAAACATGACAAGTCAAACCTTATAACGTCGTTCACAGAGTAAAATGTCGTTGACCAAGGCATGGGTTTGTTTGTCATCGATTGTAAAATGTCGTTGACCAAATCATACTTTTGGTTGTGATCGATTTGTCTGTGATGTAGGAGGGTAATAAGGTTTTAATTTCAATGGATCATTTATTCAATGTAAATTACGAATAAATCGACATGCGCATTCGACAAAACTACCGTAATTGAGCCAGACATCTCTGGAGAATTCTCTACTTGGAAATATGACACCTTTTCCGGAGTTGTATAACAGCTACCTTTCCGAGATTATATGCTTGAAAGTGGTGAATTAAGCAGTCACGCAATTAATATATTTCTGCACATGATATGATTTTTGTTTATGAAAGTGTGGCACAATCATGTTTTCGTGTCTAAAAACATATACATTTCCTAAGAGAGTTCGGAATAATATGCGTGTCATGAACATCCACTAACATATTCTCTCTAGATTACGATACTGACAGTTTACCCGGATTTCCCTACATATCCATTGTTCTTTTAATCAGTTTGTGTAGAATTTTCAGACAGTTGTATATTTGGTTACCGAGTACTTGATTATTATCCCCCCCCCCCCAAATTATTCGGCTTTTACACTTCTTGTATATTCCATAACAGTAAACCTAACACCAGCCTGGGCGATTCATGGTAAATAATGAAACCAGAACAATGTTAAAAAGAACTTTGTCTTAAAATTCAAGACATTTTGTTATGTGTTGTGGTCATTAGTTCATAATTACCCACAATGCACTATACAAATGTCGTCAAAAATGGACGTAACTCATTGGTGTTTTCTTCCGTTAATTATCGTTGTTATATGTTAGTGCTTATGAACCAACTAAGGTTATTACCCACATGACGATCAGTCTTCGGAGTAAATGACTCTCTGTTACTTGATTTGGTGGTTTACTAAATTTATAAATATTTTTGTCATTTCATTGGTTTACCTCAGGATCGCACTAGTATGTGTACTGAAATTTCGATATATTCTTAGGTAGTAATGCTACGTTCCACATATTGACTTCTATTTCCTTCAATGCATTGGTCAGTGAACATTATGTTCTGTATCTTTATTTTCGTTCTGATATTGATGCAAATTTAACAAAAAAGAATTTTACCGCTTATTTTGAACATTTGTTTAGGTGGTCAACTTTTGTTTAATTATTTTAAAAAAAGCACGTGTGAAGTGACGACATGCATTTAAATCTCTAAAGCACCATTGGATAATAGCTTAGCGTAAACAAAGTCCTAACGAGGTACATGTACATTGTTTACCTATCCTACATAATAAATCCTTAAAATTTGTAATGCAGCTAAGAGACGGTTAGCTTTTTAGAAAAGCTAAATTTGTCATGTTAAATATTCAAGCACGTTATAATTATCCACACCGGGAAATCTTCACCTGGAACCTGACAAATATTTTATAGATTGATGATGGACTTTACTACAGTAAACATTAATATCTACTCAGGAAAACGGAAATTGGAAAGTTCAAAGGAATCATGTCAAAATTTAATGTTGTATTTGTTTTAAGGTTGATATTTTTTTAAAGTGTACAAATAATAAATTTCTTACAAATAGAAAACAAATCAAATCAAAACTTTTCATCAAGAAACCACACATAATTTATCTCGTTTTAACTGTATTGTATTATTTTATATATATACTTGGAAAAATGAAATTTACTGTATAGTAAGTTGCATGCTTAATAAAAGTAATATTAAGAAGGTGTTTCATAATGGCCCTTCGTTATAGGTCATTGGTCTGTAATAATTAAAGGCCTCAGAAGGCTGCAATAGGCTTCGGCATTGCCTACAGGGCCATTACGGCCATTCTCTGCCATATTAAAACCGTGCACATTTAACGGGGCCACTATGAAACCATGCTAAAGTATTAACGAGTTAACTGATTTGCAGCAGAAACATACTACGCTCGCACAATTCATCGCAGTTTCAATACGTTTTGCCTATCATATTTGGTTTACACGCAATATGGTACCATTTTTGTATTTTGAAACGTTAATTTTTAATTCATTCTACCTATGGTGTACCGTTCTTCAATACCTATGGTGTATCGTTCTTCAATGATTATGGTGTACCTTTGTTCAATAACTATGGTGAATCGTTTTTCAATCACTATGTTGTACCGTTTTTCAATCACTATTGTGTACCGTTCTTCAATAACTATGGTGTACAGTTCTTTCAATAACTATGGTGTACCGTTCTTCAATAACTAAGATGTGCAGTTCTTCAATAACTATGGTGTACCGTTTTTCAATCACTATGGTGTACCGTTCTTCAATAACTATGGTGTACCGTTCTTCAATCACTATGGTGTACCGTTCTTCAATCACTGTGGTGTACAGTTCTTCAATAACTATGGTGTACCGTTTTTCAATCACTGTGGTGAATCGTTTTTCAATCACTATGGTGTACCGTTCCTCAATCACTGTGGTGTACCGTTTTTCAATCACTATGGTGTACCGTTTTTCAATCACTATGGTGTACCGTTTTTCAATCATTATGGTGTACGGTTCTTCAATAACTATGGTGTACCGTTCTTCAATAACTATGGTGTACCGTCCTTCAATAACTATGGTGTACCGTTCTTCAATAACTACTGTGTACCGTTTTTCAATCATCTTCAATAACTATGGTGTACAGGAGTCGATTTTACAAAAGATCGTAAGTGTAAAATCTGTCGTAAGTGTTGGAAGACCAAAGGGAAATCCATTGTGATGTCAGAATTTACGATATATTTTACACTTACGACTTTTATAATCGACTCCTGCAGGGTGTCGTTTCATAAAGCGATCGCTAAATAACGTGCCCGTTATCCCATGCAATATAAATGGGATAACAGCACGTTAATCTAACGATAGCTTTATGAAACGGCACCCAGTTCTTTACCCAGCACTGTTCGCATGTCGTCTACAGTTCTAACCCAAAACCAGAACTCTTGACATGTGTATTCGTACTTGTTACTCCGGTGAACATATATTTCTAATTATAAGGTAAAGAAATGTCAGGTTGGTTGCAATCGCAGGATTAGATTTAAAAACATTTTACACGAATTTTAATATACAACGAAGAGTATATCTTTTATCGAATTCGCTTGAGGAAAAACCTTTTTTTTCTAATTTGTGGTCAAAGCTCCCTTCCCAATTAGCGTTCTGCATTCTTTTGTGTTATATAAACATGTTTACAACATTAACTGACACGTCATTACTAACAATATTAGCTTGTTACGGATATGAGAAACGAGCCTGACAGACTGGTTATTGAATTGTTGATTGCATTAGGAGAAAGACAACGTGTTGTTGTTCTACATATTAACCTTTGTTACTTCTTAGAAATACATAATCTCGCGAGATTTGTTTATTAAATTGCAGATGTCATTAGTAAGGCAAGCATCACGCCGTAGTTGTTCGACGAGATCGAACGAGATTATATGAATTTTGTCGCTATTGTTCTTGCAGATCGATCACTAATAGTTGAAGGATTGTTAAGCTGCTAAGTAAAACATTTTCATCAATATATCCTATAACACGCTGTTTGTAATATAAATACTATTGAGAATCATTGAACATCAATTTATCTGCAGAAGAAATAGTCACGTTAACGTATTTGTGTTGAGTAGAACCCGTGTGAAAGACAGTTATGTTCTGAAATTGGAGTTCTATCTTCATCCTTTTGTGAAGTTAAAAGAAATCACGATGAAAAAAATAAATGCGATTATTGGAATAAAATATAATAAATGAAGTTTCCGTTTATGTGTAAAATGATATTTAGTTGTACGGAGAATAAATTTGCCAAAAATCGCATCAAAAAGGATATGAAACTTGGATGTTAGACTTAGTACATTTTGTATGATTAAAACATGAGATGTGTTGGGTTCGTAAAATGGTTTGGTGTACTGCTTCTGCTAGATTCTCTTGTGTTTAAAGGTAAGTTGCAAACGTGTGCTATAAAAAGTCATCTTTTATAAGTTATTTCAGCGGAATAGATTATAGTTTTTGTAGGAGAACATATATTTAAAGCAATTGTTGCTGAAAATAGTTTTCTCCAGTTTTACCAATGTAAGCTTATTATCATACCAGAGCTTTAAGTGGTAAACACGTGGGTGTAATTTTGAGACTACTCTTACCCCTATTAAATACGTCAACAAACATAGCATGTCAATCTCCGGGTAAAAGTTCATATCCTATCCGTCGTATTCTATGTACTTCAAAAATCAACGTTAAATGAGCGCAGTGTTGTATGAACCTGTACTTTTTAGATATATGATATGTATTAAAACACATTAAATTATAAATTGCTCTAAGCCTTTGACAACTTGACCCCCGAAGAGAGCTGAATTATACGGAAATGGAAGTACAATCCGATAGCGGACTAGGTACGAGGACGATTCCCAGGGCTCATCCTCGCGTATCGGAGTTTCTCTATTGTTAACATTACATTGTAAATCGCTACACTAGGCAGCTTTGTCTGTTGCTAATGTTACATTGTATCCGCTACACCGGGCTAACTTCTCTGTTGTCAATGTTACATTTTATCCGCTACATCGGGCAAACTTTTCTGTTGCTAATGTTACATTGTATCTGCTGCACCAGGCAAGGTTCTCCGTTGCTAATGTTACACTGTATCCGCTACACCAGACAAACTTCTCTGTTGCTAATGTTACATTTTATCCGCTACACCGGGCAAACTTTTCTGTTGCTAATGCTACATTGTATCTGCTGCACCAGGCAAGGTTCTCCGTTGCTCATATTGCATTGTATCCGCGACACCAAGCAAACTTGTCTGTTGCTAATTTACACTGTATCCGCTACACCGGGCAAACTTTTCTGTTGCTAATGCTACATTGTATCTGCTGCACCAGGCAAGGTTCTCCGTTGCTCATATTGCATTGTATCCGCGACACCAAGCAAACTTGTCTGTTGCTAATTTACACTGTATCCGCTACACCGGGCAAACTTTTCTGTTGCTAATGCTACATTGTATCGGCTGCACCAGGCAAGGTTCTCCGTTGCTCATATTACATTGTATCCGCTACACCAAGCAAACTTGTCTGTTGCTAATGTTACACTGTACCGCTACACTCGTCAAGCTTCTCATTTGCTAATGTAACATTGTATCTGCTACTTCCGGCACGTGTCAGTATATATATTAATATGGAAGGTTTGTATGTCGTCGGTAGCCGAGTGTCATCCTCCATAAATCACATGCTTGTCAACAGTTAAGTTGTGGATTCGAATTTTACTGCAAGCACTCCAATCTTAATTGATAAGGATTGCGCGTTTTCCTTCAACAGTTCGGTGGTTCGTGTACTCCGGCAGCTCTGCAAATAAAAACTGGACACCAACATACAGCTGAAAATGTTTGAAAAGTTTGTTAAAAACAACTCAAACGTACACACAAACAACACTTTAAGATTCCAGAAACTAAGATAAAGTTTTTATTCTAAGGCTATAGAAGTTCGACATTCAAAATTTTACCTGCAAGGATGCCTTAGACTGAACCCTCAAATGTCCTCAAATTCCCTTAACCGAACCCCGGAGATGCCTTAATAGCTTATATTTGACGCTATTTTGGACAAGGGGATCATCCTACGGGCAGACAGTCATGTAGATATTTATCTTTTAAACATAATAATTCAATTTGACATGAATAGTGAACCCGTCTTCTGAACATGAATAGTGACCCCTTCCTCTCAGCATGAATATAGTGCACCCGTCCCCTCTTCAAATAAAAAATGGGTGAAGTCAGTATTAAAAAATAATTCCTTCCGTAGTCTGCAACATTAACCGATATGTTTTTCCTTTTAATCTTTTTATTTGTTATTTTGCACAACTCAGTATTAAATATCGAACTCACTGCTAACTTCACACCAGTGTATTTATAATGTCCATGTTGATCACAGAAAACAAATTATTGATATTATATACCAGATACTTGCATTAAAAACAATAATGACTTTCCATTAAGTTGATAATTTGACAGACAGACAGACAAACATGTACTTTTATTAATAAATTGCGATAAAAAGCGACATCGCTTCAGTCAACGCCTTCATACGTCAATAAAAAATTCCAATATTCAAACAAATAATTTTTTACTGATTACAATCTGCAATGACAACTCATTTTGCAATTAAAAAAAAAACAAAGACAAAAACCAATGATTTTTATAACGTTTTTTCGTCCTGACTTAATTTGACATACTGCTGACGGTAAAATTCAGGTCCTCGTTATTGGCTCCGACATTCCGATATCATATCAGAGGGGCTGATATGAGCAGTGGGCTAATACCAAGGCCGTTTTGGACATGAGCATGTAAAACATATTTGAATATATATGTCCAGGGCCAATATCGATATTCGCCCTGATGGCTAATAACTGACTCCGACTTCCAGCCTTTATAACATGGATATATTTCCCTATGTTTACACTTAATATGTTATAATTTCTATTATAGCTTCTGCTGCACACAGACGATGTCGCTTTTCAAATGAAGGATGTTCGGAAGACACAGATTGTTGTTCTCAGTCGTGTGAACAAAGACACAGTGGAGCTGATAAACGATGTTCAAAAAGTGAAATACTGTCACCATGCTATGCTGATTACCAGTGTGAAGACGGATTACAATGCGGCCGGAAGTACAAATGTTGCGCTCCGTATTGGCATATTTGTTATTCGGCAGAAGAATGCTGTGATATAGAGCATGCATGTACGTACCACTCGGGATTTACCTATAAAATGTGCCTTTTCCCAGCTAGCTCAGCCTTCAAGTCCAAAATTAACATACAAATATTAGTCATTTTAATGTTTATAACGCAGAGTGTGATATTGATTTTGTAATTTATAATACAACTACAGCTGAATTGAATAATCCATACTGCAGATTACACTTAAAAATTCGATTTTGTAAAAACAAATTGAGGAGACAAAATTATAATTATTTTTAAAGACTAAAAATGTGGACTTCTACGATATTTAAATATGGTAGGTATTCTAGTTCATGTGAAAATTTTAAACAATGGCTACTTGGTAATTTTGATAACAGTTACATGTTTTTGTTTTTTATTATTTAATTGGTTTTTTTTACGTCATACACCGACAACTTAATGCCGTTGTTTGGACGGTCATGATTCTATCACGTGACATGTCTATAAATATAAACAATGAATCGGGTCTTGATGTTTTCAGAGGATTCCCGACAGCTTGCTCTCGGACGTTTCAGACGTACACCAAGTTCCCATTGTTAACACACAGAAATCGACGTGATTAATAGTTTACTTAGGTCGAGTGTTAATGCCGTACTAATGCTGTGTTAGTTTGGTGATTGTTCGGATTAACGGCCGAATTAATTCCCATAACTCGTTAATGTAGCATTTAAAAATCTAACTTCGATCGATTCATATACAAACCACACATGATATACATCTTAGCTTCAGACATGACGAAATATCCGGAAACGATCTGTATTGAAGAGCTTCAGACATGACGAAATATCCGGAAACGATCTGTATTGAAGTAATTTCTTTTTCGTCTTTTAGAATACTATATACGACGAGTCGCTGGTTTTGTGTCCATATCTGGAAAAATGTAACATATTGTAGTTAAGGAAAATCGTGCTAATTGCATACTTCAACAACCATTCGATATTAGGAATTAATAACCATATTTGGAACGTAATTTACATATTTGACGCCATCCCAAGATGCAACACACCATTTGCGTTCTCAATGCTTTTCAGGCTGTAAACGTTAAATCGATCTTAAACCCGAAACAGATAATAAAATGGGTACACTGTTGAATGAAATCAACATTGTATAAACAACTCCTTTTTGACATCAACGTGCCGGGAGTAATTTACTCCTGCTCTGCTACATTACGAGTAATGGGACTAAATTGGTACCCTTGCCAAAACAAAAAGATTATTCGTTGTACAGTTTACTCGGCCAAAAAAATCGAATGTTGCACAATGTACACAGATTGTTAGTGAATGTTTTACAAAGGTATAAATAGTAGGATGCATTATCAAACTTCTTAAAAGTTAAACATAAAATCAGTGACTTTTCTCTTAAAAACCTTACAGTTATGCTAGCCGTGTATTATTATTTAGTTACAGCACAGCACAGGAAAAAATATTAGTGACATAAAAATCTAAGATTAACGTCACAAACTCTTTGCCTTCAACTCAGTATTTTCGAACGCATAACAAAAAATCTATCAAATCATTCAAATGCTGGGACCTTAGGTTATGACGTCATCGGCATCTCTGCACTATTAAAGTTCAAATTGTAAATAGCTTGGAGTCAATCAAATTCGGTGTTGCATTTTAATGTCTCTGATACAATTGTTGCTTACAATGGCATGGCCTTATGTTAACGAATAGGAGTTTGACAGGTTAT
This sequence comes from Limnoperna fortunei, assembly GCA_944474755.1. Classification (NCBI taxonomy): domain Eukaryota; kingdom Metazoa; phylum Mollusca; class Bivalvia; order Mytilida; family Modiolidae; genus Limnoperna; species Limnoperna fortunei. The sequence continues at coordinate 64,971,460 of OX104123.1, forward strand.
TTTGTAAGATATACCAAGGTTTATAAATAAAAGACTATTGTTAGTTCTGACGAGACAGAATATACTTTATTTTATGCCAAATAAATTTATAACGCATGTATAATAAATGACCAATATTTTTTTTTCGGGGTGACAGTAAGGGATTTTTTGGACAAAACATGCAAATGCTAAAATTGCACCTTTTCCCACATGTAGCCATTTAAATCTTTAAAATATGTCGAGATTTGACCCAGAACAAAATTATACACCCCCTCACAGATAACAAAATAGTTGGTTCTGATAGCGCCAAATTTAAAATTAAACGTTTTCTATTATGTATATTATAATAAGTGTCTACATTGGCCAATTACACGCTGACTCTAGAATTAGACAAAATATAATTTATAAAAAGCTGGTCACATGTTCCTGAAAGAGCAAAGAATGTATAGTTTAAAAAGTGTCAAATAGTTACAAGTTACCATCTTACTTATAACGAGAATCATTCTATTCAAAGGCAGGGATCCAGCTTGAAGTCTTGAAATGTCTAATTTTAGAGTCTAACCGGTAACTTTCCAATTATATACTGTGTACAAAATGTGTAAAATTGTCAGTGATGTAGCTGGAATGGGAACGTTGTGGAAGCCCTTTTTTTTGGCGGGGATCTAGAGGCCGTTTAAGGCCACCAGTTGATACAGGTCAAACGCTGTATGGGGTACGGGGGTGAATCCCCTGTAATATCTAGAAACCTAGCATTTTCGACATACAATTACAAATCTTCTGAATACAATTTTATTTGATATTAAAATTACGTTTAAAGATTCCGGAACTGGTACAGACGAGATCTACTGGAATGCGTTCTCGTGAGTGTGTTTTTTTTTATTTCAAAATAATATGGAAGCCTTGGCTTTCAAGCCTCCGCATGGCTACTACACTGATTGTTCTATTTCAGATGTGATGTGCATTTTATTTTTATTGTTTACATCATTTTGTAGCCACGCCCAATTTGACAATCAATTATTATTAGTGATTTATGTGTTGTGGTTTATGCTTGAGTCACGTGATGAATAATAATTTATTACCGTCTCCCATGGAGACGGTATACATAGTCAAATGACGATCAGTCTTCGGAGTAAATGACCCTCTGTTACTCGATTGGGTGGTTTACTAAATCTATAAATATTTTTGTCGTTTCATTGGTTTACGTCAGGATTGCACTAGTATGTGTACTGAAATTTCGATATATTCTTAGGTTGAATCGGGGTTGTAATCAGTATTTTAGTGTAGTAATGTTACGTTCCACATATTGACTTCTATTTCATTCAATGCATTGTTCAGTGAACAATTATAAGGTAAACATTATACCAAAATCTCCCTACTTTATAAAGCTGTTTTGGAAAAAAGTATATGTTTTATATCTTTATTTTCGTAAATCAGTGTTTAAATGTAGTAATGTAACGTTCCACATATTGACTTCTATTTCATTCAATGCATTGGTCAGTGAACAATTAAAAGGTAAACATTGTACCAAAATCTCCCTACTTTTTAAAGCTGTTTGGGTTATGACAAAATTATATGTTCTGTATCTTTATTTTCGTTCTGATATTGATGCAAATTTAACAAAACATATTTTTAAACATTTGTTTAAGGAGTCATCTTTTGTTTAATTATTTAAAAAAAACACGTGTGAAGTGACGACAGGCATTAAAATCTCTCAAGCACCATTGGATAATAGTTTAGCGTATATGGCCTTACAAGATACATGTATATTGTTTACCTATCCTACATATAAATTACAAAAAACCAGATACTTTAATAAATCCATAAAATTTGTAATGCAGCTAAGAGACGGTTAGCTTTTTAGAAAAGCTAAACTTGTATTTAAATATATTTACCTGTTATAAATCACCTCGGTTATTTCCCGACCCTTGACGGAAATGGCCGAGGGATATTCCGATTGATATTTACCTGTTATAAATACTATTTTGTTGTGTAAATTTGAAGCATTAAAACAAACAAAGACAATAAATTGGTATTACCAGGTTTGTTTGTTACACACTGTTTTTAAGTGATAACAAAAAAGAATACTATATAGTATCACCACAAATGTCTTATATTGTCATTTTTCTACTTTTGTTCACGTTCCTGTCAACGCCACACTGAGGCTTCTCGTTCGAGTCTCACCGCGCGGCAGTGTATGCTTGTCTCCAATCTTAATTGACGAGAATCGCCAGGTTTCCTGTTGAAGGGTGGAGTTTCTTGGTGTAATCCAGCTTCCTACCCTTAAAAACTGGACGCCACGAAATAGCTAAAAAATTTTGAAAGTGACGTCAACAAAACAAACAGTTTAACTTTGAACTGTTATAGATTTGATAAAGAGAGATCTAAATTTAATATTAAATTAGATTTGTAACATGTGTATATGAATAGTTATTTTTAACAGCCGTGAAATTAAAGTGCTGCGTTTCTCCTAGTCCATTGATCTTGTCGATTACAGATGAATTCAATGTAATAACATGGAAACTGTCTATTGACAGTTGATTTTTAGAAGAAATATTTGTTTATTCGAACGGAATTTAACAAACATTTCAACAAATTTTCAGCTCTATTATGGCGCCTTTTATTATTGGGGATTATCAAGTAAATCTCATAACTCAATCGTTATGTCATCGTTATGACCTTTAGCAGGAGAATTCACGCAAGTTGGCGTATAGCTTCCATCTGCGATGCTCGCTATTGCCGTGTTTCTGCATTCAAATGAAATATTAATCCCTGAATATCGATCATTAAAATTTATTTGTCCATTATTTAAGAATAAATAACTTCTGCGTGCATATTTTCGTTCTTAAATAAGTTCTCTGTCTAGGCAATTAGTCAATATATTGACCTTCAATAAGTAATATATTGACCGACAATATGTTAATATATTGACCGCGTCAAAATAATAGTCTGTCGCGTTTAACATTGTGAAAACTGTTATTGTAGAACTTTATCAAATTATCAATATGACATTTTCTCATTTATAAATCAAATCTTTCCAACAAATTTCGATCGATTTCAGGATAATTAGATTTGCGTCTTCATGCTGTTGTCATTATGTATGTAGTGGTTTACTTTGATACCTGTGTAGAATAGTTAGCATTGTAACACAAAAACAATGTTCTTGTTTGAACAATCTTGCCTCTGTGTCACACACTATAACCTGTTTAAATCCTAAATAGTTATGAACTTATGCGTACTTGACGTTAGCAATAAATCGAATCCTATACATTAGAAGTAGTCGAGCATTGGCGATGTAAAGGCTAGCAGTTTAGTGCTGAAGATGCATGGGTCGTCTCAAGATGTATATATCTTTACATTTTCCTTAACTTACATTATTGTAACGAACAATAGAAGAAGAAAAAGAAGACAATTTTTATTATAGTGCAACCTGAATATAAATGTTTCATAATTATATATACACAACAATATCATCAGCCAAATAGGTTTATGAAGCAGTTTAATAAAGTCAAATTTGCAAAAATAATAGTCCATACTAGAGGCTATTATAAAAAAAAGATTTAAACAATGTTGATGACATTTTATAGAATATTATTAGAAATTAACGTCAAGAAGTAGAATGAGATCTGATGTAACCGCAATCATCAATGTAATTCTCAACTAGTTTGGAGAGTTGATGGTTTGAAATCAGTAAATAGAGATTATCATATAACACATATATATTAGTTAATATAATACAAGTCTATTTCAATTTAAACCCCACAGTATTTATATCAGATGACTGCAGATAAATGAGTATAATGAAATAATACGAATAATAAAAAGTCATATTTAATAAATAAAAAAACAACACCAAGATTTTCAATGGAATTTTAGTACCGTAATCTTTCGCCTATAATACTCACTTTTTTTAATTAATCGGATTGGTCGAGTATTATACACAAGGTGGCAAATAAGTTGATATTGTGTTAAATGATTCACTTGTGAGAACATTTAATTGGATAAAAGCAGAAATCTCTCAAATCAATAATTAATAATAATATCTTTATTGTCATATAAAGATATGTTTGTGAAAAAAAACACAAATACAAAAAAAAATTCATAATACTGATTAAAGAAAAGAACAATGTGAAAGTTAATCCTCTTTTGCCCTCAGTTCAAATGACTGTTAATAACTCAAAGACAGGTCAACCTTTGACATTTTGTTAACCACGCTGAAGACAAAATCTGAAAACGTTTATTTCCAAAGGAGATACTTATGTAGCTGCAAGTAGACATACTTTTGATATTTTCTAACAAGCTTAAGAAAAGAAAATGTATTTCCAAAGGAGATACACAATAAAGGTTAACTCCTTGCTTTTAAATCAAGTAAATTTGATTAAAAAAATGTTCAAGGAGAATAATTCCTAAACGGTTCATCAGACAATCTTTACCCTAAAGTCATTTTTGTAACCCTCATAGAGCAGAACAATTAAGCAATGCTAACTTTTTCTCTAGTTCTAATAATTTTTAAGATTTTGAGGCAAAATGTCAAAAATAATCAATTTCGACAATTAAAGGGCAATAACTCCTATAAGGAGTCATCATACAATTTCAACCCAATGGAGTGTTTCGTAGAGCTTTTGATGCAGATGAAGGCATATCTGTTAAACTTTTTTTAAATATAAGCCAAAAACTGTATTTTATCGCCCCCATCCTATTTTTAGCCATGGTGGCCATGTTGGTTAATCTGCAGCCATGGTTGGTGCAAACTTGGTTGAGGACATTTGACAGATGATGTGTACAAAGTTTCAAAGCAGTACTTTCAGTTGTTTCAGAGGAGAAGATTTTAAAAAATCAATTAAAACCGATCAAAAAAACAGTTCAAGGGGAATAACTCTTAAACGGTTAATCAGACAATCTTGACCCTTCAGTCATTTTTGTAGCCCTCATAGAGCAGAACAATTAAGCAATGCTAACTTTTTCTCTAGTTCTAATAATTTTCAAGATTTTGAGGCAAAAATGGCAAAAATCATCAATTTTGACAATTAAAGGGCACTAACTCCTACAAGGAGTCATCATACAACTTTGACCCAATGAAGTGTTTTGTAGAGCTTTAGATGCTGAAGAAGGAACGTCTCTTCGGTTTTCCTGTATCTGTTATACTTTTTTAACTATAAGCAAAAAACTGTATTTTGACCCCTCTGTTCTATTTTTAGCCATGGCGGCCATGTTGGTTGGTCTGAGGCCAGAATTTGGGCAAAATTGGTAGAGGGCATTTTACTGATGATGTATGCAAAGTTTCAAAGCAATCCCTTCAGTGGTTTTGGAGGAGAAGATTTTTTAAGAAAAGTTAACGACGACGACGGACGACGACAGACGCCAATTGCAAGTGATGGCAATAGCTCACATGACCCTTCGGGTCAGGTGAGCTAAAAAGGGTATTCTTCCCATTATTGAAGCTCCCGTTTAATTTAATTTCCGACTAAGAAAGTCAGCTTTATTTAATTAATGTATTGCTTATTAATGATGCATATTAAATATGTTTTATTTTTGAGTCAATGTTAACAGTTTTGAGTTAAAAAGTTTGTTAAAAATCAATGGACATCCGGGACACCAGCTATGATCACATGGTCAATTGGGGACCGGATACCTTAAGTTGATTGATTGATTGGGTGTCTACTTTACGTCCATCGAGCAGTATTTCAGCTATATTCAGGACGGGAACAAGTTAACAAACAATAAATCAACGGAAAATGGGGGTGGGATGGGTCACAGGGAATACAACTTTGACTTTGTATGGAGTTTTGGGTAGGGTCGGAAAATTTAGCCTTTTGTAGCGGCTACAAAGAGCCTACTCTTTTAGGGGTCTTTATCGTGCAATGAGCGTGGCACTCTCCAAACACGTTACCCACTACGGTCCGCGTTCAGGTTTTCCTGACAACCCCCCAACGAGAGGGTTTCCCCTATCCGCCACCCAGGGACGAGCTGGGCTGCTCTGTGGGTCGAGCACTGGGAGACCTCCCAGTATGGTCCCAGACCTTAATTTGAAGATAAGTCTATAAAAAATGAAATTGTTTTGTTTCTGTAATAATCATATGTCATGTTTGCGCATGTCTCACAAAAATTAACAGAAGCCATTATTAACTGCCTTTAAGATAAGACGGAGGTCATAAATGATGCATATAATATTTAAGGTTATATCTGAATTCAATATATCTAATCATTATTAAGCTATAGGAATATTGGCTATAGGAGATAAACTTAATCACAAACAAATCAATTTATATGGTAACATACAAAATAGTTCACGTGTTAACATCACGAGAAATATTTTAATTAAAAACTGTTTAGATTTGATCTTGGAAAATATCTCATTCAATTTAACGACGGATATGAAGATGTAAAGTCATGATATGTGCAAACATATTTGGTTTTAAAAGATTTCTATGGTAACATCTACTTTATTGTTGACAATGTACAAACAACAGCTGTGATCCATTATAATATATCTAATACTATACTTGTAAGGAATGGTACTGGTTGTATGTTTGTTTATTTAAGAACTGACTTACTGCCCAGACCAAACTGTATCTAAGGCCCCAACGTGACATGTCTTACTGCCCAGACCCATCTGTAACCAAGGCCCCAACGTGACATATCTTACTGCCCAGACCAATCTGTAACCAATGCCCCAACTTGACATGTCTTACTGCCCAGACCAAACTGTATCTAAGGACCCGACATGACATGACTTACTGCCCAGACCAATCTGTAACCGATGCCCCAACTTGACATGTCTTACTGCCCAGACCAAACTGTATCTAAGGACCCGACGTGACATGACTTACTGCCCAGACCCATCTGTAACCAAGGCCCCAACTTGACATGTCTTACTGCCCAGACCCATCTGTAACCAAGGCCCCAACTTGACATGTCTTACTGCCCAGACCAAACTGTATCTAAGAACCCGACGTGACATGACTTACTGCCCAGACCCATCTGTAACCAATGCCCCAACGTGACATGTCTTACTGCCCAGACCCATCTGTTACCAAGACCCCAACTTGACATGTCTTACTGCCCAGACCCATCTGTAACTAATTCCCCAACTTGACATGTCTTACTGCCCAGACCCATCTGTAACCAATGCCCCAACTTGACATGACTTACTGACCAGACCCATCTGTAACTAATGCCCCAACTTGACATGTCTTACTGCCCAGACCCATCTGTAACCAAGGCCCCAACTTGACATGTCTTACTGCCCAGACCAAACTGTATCTAAGAACCCGACGTGACATGACTTACTGCCCAGACCCATCTGTAACCAATGCCCCAACGTGACATGTCTTACTGCCCAGACCCATCTGTTACCAAGGCCCCAACTTGACATGTCTTACTGCCCAGACCCATCTGTAACTAATTCCCCAACTTGACATGTCTTACTGCCCAGACCCATCTGTAACCAATGCCCCAACTTGACATGACTTACTGACCAGACCCATCTGTAACTAATGCCCCAACTTGACATGTCTTACTGACCAGACCCATCTGTAACTAAGGCCCCAACTTGACATGTCTTCCTGCCCAGACACATCTGTAACTAATGCCCCTACTTGACGTCTTACTGACCAGTCCCATCTGTAAACAAGGCCCCAACGTGACATGTCTTACTGCCCAGACCAATCTGTAAACAAGGCCCCAACTTGACATGTCTTACTGACCAGACCCATCTGTAACTAAGGCCCCAACTTGACATGTCTTACTGCCCAGACCCATCTGTAACCAATGCCCCAACTTGACTTGTCTTACTGACCAGACCCATCTGTAAACAAGGCCCCAACGTGACATGTCTTACTGCTCAGACCAATCTGTAAACAAGGCCCCAACTTGACATGTCTTACTGCCCAGACCCATCTGTAACCAATGCCCCAACTTGACATGTCTTACTGCCCAGACCCATCTGTAACTTAGGCCCCAACTTGACATGTCTTACTGCCCAGACCCATCTGTAACCAATGCCCCAACTTGACATGTCTTACTGCCCAGACCAATCTGTAACCAATGCCCCAACTTGACATGTCTTACAGCCCAGACCCATCTGTAACCAATGCCCCAACTTGACATGTCTTACTGCCCAGACCCATCTGTAACCAAGGCCCCAACATGACATGTCTTACTGCCCAGACCAATCTGTAAACAAGGCCCCAACGTGACATGTCTTACTGCCCAGACCCATCTGTAACCAAGGCCCCAACGTGACATGTCTCACTGCCCAGACCAATCTGTAAACAAGGCCCCAACGTGACATGTCTTACTGCCCAGACCAATCTGTAAACAAGGCCCCAACTTGACATGTCTTACTGCCCAGACCCATCTGTAACGAAGGCCCCAACGTGACATGTCTTACTGCCCAGACCCATCTGTAACCAATGCCCCAACTTGACTTGTCTTACTGCCCAGACCAAGCTGTATCTAAGGACCCGACGTGACATGACTTACTGCCCAGACCAATCTGTAACCAAGGCCCCAACGTGACATGACTTACTACCCAGACCAACCTGTAACCAAGGCACCAACGTGACATGTCTTACTACCCAGAACAAACTGTATGTAAGGACCCGACGTGACATGCCTTACTGCCAAGACCCATCTGTAACCAAGGCCCCAACGTGACAAAATTTACTGCCCAATACCAATCTGTAACCAATGCCCCAACTTGACTTGTCTTACTGCCCAGACCAAGCTGTATCTAAGGACCCGACGTGACATGACTTACAGATCAAACTGTAACCAAGGCCTCAAAGTGACACGACTAACTATCCGGAGCACTACGTAAACAGGGCCCCAGTGACATGCTTAACTATCCAGACCACTCTGTAACCATGACCCAACGTAACCAGTCTAACTACTTAGACCACTTGTCAACCAAGGCCACAACGAAAAATTACTAACTACCCGGACCAACCGAACATTACATGAAATATTGTTTATCTTTAGTACCAATAAATCAAGCGACAATTACAAAACAAACAAACAAACAAAACACGAAAAACCGGATAAAAACCATGGATGGACTCGGATGCGAGTAATCACTGTCTGCTTTTTGTAAGACACCCGTCGAATAACTCATTGTCATGTCTAGGAAAAAGTCTTAAATATTTTCGTTCAGTTAATATGTGTTATAGGTGACTGTTCAATTATTTGACCTAATTGTTTTATTCTAAGTAACATAATTCAAGCTGAAATTGATTTTTCATTAGCATCTGTAGGATGTTCATTTCCATCTGCATTAAACTTCAATTACCGGAAGTGAACTTGTAAACATTTCTAGAACAGTATAAAGAGACATTTTGATCTAATTGATTTCCAAAGCTGCTTTAAAGAACACGTTTTGTTGTTAAACACATTCAAACTTCATTGACATGAAGGTTATATTAGAAAGGTTACTCGCTTCCAAAGTATTGTAATGTTAGGGTCATTTATTTTGAATGAGAAATTTAGGAATTTGCACATAACAATTAGACACCCGTTGAATAACTCATTGTCATGCCTAGGAAAAAATCAAATCCATGAATAGGAAAGACTACATATGACGCAGCGAAACTGTCCGATCGTATTTAAATGATTAATTTCCCATAAAGATACATTAAGTCATGGTGAGGCCATAGAACTTCTTGCAACGATTTTTTCAGCTATATCATGACATCAAGGGTTTAACGGGAGAGGACGTCGGAGTATATAGTGTTAACCTTCGACCTTCAGCCTCACAAATGGCAATTCATGTCTGTAAAATCGGAGTCAAATACATTCTGCCGCAGTTAGGCTCGAACTCACAACCACAGACCACGTATAGATGGCAACTACCATAACGTTTGTTTGTTTATTTGTTAATTTGTTCAAATTTTGAACAAAACAATCCACACGCAAATACAAATGACTGAATCAATCTGTAAGAAATTTACAAGCAGAGATCACATTTGAAACAACAATAAATATCACAACAACGTTCCGTTTAATCCTGATATAAAAACAACTCAGCGCATGACAATAAGAATCATAAAAAAGACATTGAACTAGAATTAATCAGTTAAAATAACACGACGAACAAGATTAGTTTAAAGAGACCATTACATGCAATATTTATTCAATTTTTAATGACGTCTTAAATATTTTCGTTCAGTTATTATGTGTTATAGGTGACTGTTCAATTATTTGACCTAATTGTTTTATTCTAAGTAACATAATTCAAGCTGAAATTGATTTTTCATTAGCATCTGTAGGATGTTCATTTCCATCTGCATTAAACTTCAATTACCGGAAGTGAACTTGTAAACATTTCTAGAACAGTATACATTTTGATCTATACTAAATGCCAACCCCCCTTGGAAAAAATTGTCTGCTATAGCATTTTTTCATTATTTTATATTTTACCTTGTTATTACGAAAATTCAGTAGAAAAAACGTAGATACAACAACCTGTCCATGTTTTATAGTATGCCTCTGTATTTAAGTTGTTACAAATCGTCCTTGACTTTTGCTACGGAAATTTCACATAATAAGTCAGCCATTTTTGTTTCTTAAGGGACCTTACGATGTTTACAAATGTTCGTCTGCTTTCGTGACGTTCAATGGTATTCGGACAAACCGCGAGACTTTTCCCGCCTAAACTGCAGACGACATCACCCGAAGGATTTCGAGTAGACAACAATCGATTGTTCCTAAAGTACAGTTCCGTTCTAATTAAGGTCAAATTTTAGTATGAAAAATCGCCCGTTCAAAACTAAAAAACCGATTTATTTCAAAACGCTGAATATCTCGGGAAAATAATTATTGATTTCAAAAAGGTCCCTTCTTGATCTAAAAAAGGAGCATAAGCTGAACCATACGCGGTAAGCAGTTTTCATTTGTAACGCAAAAAACACTATACAACCTACGTCAACACTTACTATAATTGATTTCCAAAGCTGCTTTAAAGAACACGTTTTGTTGTTAAACACGTTCAAACTTCATTGACATGAAGGGTATATTAGAAAGGTTACTCGCTTCCAAGGTATTGTTAGTTAAAATATTGCTTACTAGCAATTTACCTTAAAAATCATTCTTGAATCTGTAAGTCATTTATAACTGTATGGATGTGATGCTTAATTCTTTACGATCGATCTAAGCAAGATTTCCGGAAGAAATAAAATCCTGAACTAAAAAGCAAAATAAAATTATTTCGTCGTGCCCATGATATTCGTTACAAAAATGCAGCCGACACATGATCGTATTTTTGAAGACAAGTTGTAGGCGAAAATGTATTGCAGGCGACCTGGAAAAAGCTATCTCGATTCAATATTTGCTATAACAGATAAACACATACAAATCAATTGAACTCCTTGGATAAGAAATATTTTTGAGGAGAAATATGTCAGTTTAAAAAGAGCTGAACGATTTACTTTGAAACATTGCATTGCCAATCAATTTTGTCGTCTATATTTACCGTAACAAAATTTGTATTATCATTCGTAGCAGGTTTTAATGGTATTGATATCACGTGAACCCCCTAGTCAATAATGGAGTTTGTATGTGTCAATAACGATTTCTAGTTGACATGATTGTGTAACAATAGTTTATTAAGATAGGAAAGCACATTTAAAAATAAACAATACTCTGACATAAAAAAGACTCGTTAGCTTGTTTGTATATATGCGGGTTTACGTCAATTTCAACAGTTTTTACCTATATCATCGCGTTATTTGGTGGGGGATGAAGGAAGTCGAACTAAGGAAAAACTGCCAAATCCATGTCAATCGGGAACAAACACCTAACCGGAAGACATGCTCAGGATGAGTAGCAACCGAAGCCTCTGCTGCTAAAAAACTAATAATGATGTAAATAGGTCGGAATATATAATATAAGTAACAATTAAAACGTTTAGAAGTACCTGAATGTAAATACCATAGCGACACCACGATGGAGGTTTTATATAAGTGTATATGATTTTTATTACATGCACCTTAATTGAAACCGGAAGTTCTATGAGACGAAGGCTAAAACAAGAATAATAACCGAAAAACAGGGAAATAGTAAAATAGGAATAATTTACAGGCAACTGAAAAAGATGAAACAACCGACTATTTAATTATCTTGTGCTGGGGGGAGGGGGTTAATTTATATTGATTGATTGATGTCTAACGTCCTGCAATCAATATTTCAGGTACTCAACAATTTAGGTCAGGACAAGTATTTTAATATTTTTAATTAACATCTACAATCCTGATTTATGTTTTAAAACTGGCATTTCTTACAATAATAAGATGCTATAAATACGTAAATACAAACTAACAACAGCTTAATATACCTTGTATTTATATTTAAGAAGTACCTAAATGGGGGTAGTTGGTATAAAGCCTTTAAATGCTTACAGCAACATGCTGTTTATGGTTTTGATTTCCGGCAAGTGGAAGATTGAAACAAACTGTAGTGCCTTTAAAACATTTAAAATTAAAGAAAAAAAACCGCAAAACAGCTCGATTCTATGACGAAATATAATCATAGGCCTGATAAACTGACACGTATTGTCAACAGATTACGCCCGGATGTAAACTTATGACGTCACAATAGGACATAGGAATAGTGTAATACAAAATTAATAGCTAATCGAAAAAAACTCGTAGCTTTTAATACTGTCGTCATGGCGTGATTTTGATTCCTCGCTTAATTATGTATTCAGTTTTATAAAAATAATGCTTCATTATAAAAAATAATGATAAACTTTAGTTATTTGATTAGAATACGTATTTTCCAATAAAAAAATTGCATCGAGGAACACGCCCAGATTGACAGAAACTCGCCATATAAATAAATATTAATTAAAAATTCTTGTTAAAAGTTGTTCAGACTTGTTCATTTTTTCCTTCACTTCTCTGACGTTTATTTAGAAGGAATAATTTTCGCGGATCATACAATCAAAATTTATTTTGCAACCCAATAAAACAATACCAAAGAGATTCGTTCCTTAAACAATATAATTTATTTCCTTTTCTAAAGGAGGTATAACAAAATTAATTCGTCCGAAAAGAGGACTTACCCGAGAAAAAGGGTAAACCAATTCCACTTTATATCCCAAAAAGGTATTATCTGCAAAAAAGAAAATTAAAGTTGTGTTCACATTTATTGAACAAATTTTCACGTTCCATGTCTTGTCTTAAATGCGCCCGTTTTGCATTCGAAATAACAATTTTAAACGGAAGAAATGAGACACGAGAGATTATACGACCAATTTGTTGGGGTCCTGCAGAATGAAACAACTATTTCTTTCGGGTAAGGTGGACATCCTAATTGTTAAACATTGTGATGTTGAAAACATTTGCATCAAACATCGGAAGCTGACTACAGAAAACAGTACTCGTGGGGAATGCGACATAGCGAGTGGGGGACACGATGAATTGTTATATGTCATGTGACCCTTTCAAGACCAATCTAATTGCTATTTTACTGCAATCACATTATATGTTTTGAACAATTTAGGTATAGGAAATAAAAAAAAAGATATTTTTCCAATTGCAAACACAGACGAATATGATTACGTAATTTGTATCATACACAGACTTCAATGTCCGACATAGGCTTTCATTACTGGCTGTGATAACAAAAGACGTGCCATTATTTATTTTTTAAGATTGCTTGAAGATATTTTGTAATCCCTTAATGATCGTTAGTATAACTTGTTTGGAATCATCAAGTCCTTATATGACATAAAGTGGCAGTACTCGGAATCAGTAAGTTCTAATCAAAGTCCTGATATTGCGTAATCTCTTTATAGTGCTACAAGTGATTGATAAACCCTAACAAACGTAACAGGACATATACTAACACTACTGTACACGACAAATTGTCATGTTGCTATAGTTACTATTAATCCAAATGTGACGGAAAATGACGTTGACAGAAATGCGAAAGAAATGAAATTATGGATAACAACACGCACAGTCGTCAACATAATTACGTCAGCTTCACTACGATAAAACGATTGGTTGCTAAGTACACGACGATTAATATGACTATGCGATGACAGTAAATGAAAAAGGGTGGTACCAGTCTACTGGGCAGGAAATGTATTTTACGACCAGTGGAAAATCTGGGGATAAGGGATGATCTCATGTTGGCGCGTTGATAGCTAGTACAAGATACAAGAAAATATTCAGTGAAAACGTAAACCATCATTGAGCGATTACTTATTAATCTATTGCTATACAGATTACATATACACTCTTTGTTCATTAATCTATTGTAAATATTGTTTCAGAAATTACAGAAATTGAATTAAAAATAAATGACGTCATATTCATGCTGTGGTAAAAAAAAACATAGAAAATTGAAGATAATTAAACATAAATAAAAATACTTAACATTACACCATATTCTATTTGCGATTATGGTACGATATTGCTTGCAAAAATTCAATAATTTCATTTATATTCAATTTTTCATGTTTAAATGGTATTATATTTTTGCGTTTAAATGCAATAATTGTCATTTACATTGGTAACGTTTTCCATTTAATTGCTATATTTCCCATTCAATTGGTATAATTTTAAATTTATATTCTCTATATATTTTCATTTACATGCAATAAATTTTATTTAATTGGTAAAATTTTTCATTTATATGCGATAATTTTTTTCATTCATATGCTATAATTGCATGCTGTGAAATATTTTTGACGTTACTGGGTCAAAATTGAAACGATGTTTGTGATTAAGTTTAAACCAAAACAAGGAGAATAACTTATGAATTCGTGCAATTTTAGCTAAAAACTTAGATAATCTGCGCCAAATAGAATAAAACTAAGGCGCCTTATTTTATGAATCACGCACTCCGCTTCAAATTTTGACAAAGTGACGTCAAAAGTATTTTCTATTCATCGTCGGAAAACCACGTGCGGTCGGGTTCTCGCTTTGCTACCACTTACCGACTGTGGGCACACTTGTACTTGTACTTCCGGCAAACATCGTTCCCATCGGCTACTTAAAACTAATGAATAATTATGAAAACGGGCTAACGAGAAAATATCTACAAATGTGCCCACGTCGGTAAGTGGTAGCAAAGCGAGAACGCTACCGGACGTGGGTTTCCGACGATGTTTCCCATCATGCATTAATAGCATATGAATGAAAAAATTCAAATGTTGATACAGTAATATTAACGAAGTACAGTACAATAGTCTTTTCTTATATTCATTAATTGATTAGATGTTCCCCTTACTTATAGCGATCAGTATTTTACTGTATTCTTAATGAACATAAGTTTACAAAAAATATTGATTGGTTGATTGATTGGATTGATTGTACGTCTAGTGAGCAGTATTTCAGCTATATTAAGGATGGGAACAAGTTAACAAACAATAAATCAATTCAAAAGGGGGTGGGATGGGACACAGGGAGCACAATTTTGACTGCCATTGGAAAAGTACGGAGTATTGGGTAGGGTCGGAGAATTCAGCTTTTGTAGCGGCTACAATGAGCCTACTCTCTTTTGAAATCTACAAAAGGGATCTTTATAGTGCAAGGAGCGTGGCAGTCTCCTAACATGTTACCCACTATGACCAGATTTTCCGTATTATGACCTGACAACCCCCCAACGAGAGGGTCTCCCCTATCCGCCACCCAGGGACGCGCTGGGCTGCTCTGTGGGTCGAGCACTGGGAAACGTCCCAGTATGGTCCCAGACAAAAATATGAATTATTCGTGACTATGAACTAAAGGGACAAAAGTATTAATGTCACTGAAAAAGTGTAGGGTATGGGTAACGGCGAATTTAGCCTTTTTTAGCGGTTACAACGAGCTTGCTCTTATCGACATTTACAAAAAAGTCTTATTCGTGCAAGAAGCGTGGCACTCTCTGACACGTTATTCAATGTGGTCTGCGGTCATGCTTTCCGCATTATGACCTGACAATTCAACCAATGAGAGGGCATTTATTATCGGCCACTTGGGAACGCGCTAGGCAGCTCTGTGGGTCGATCACTGTGGTCCCAGTCTTTTCTTTCAAGGCCTTCTCTCCAGAGATTAAGCCACACAACATTTATGTAATGCTTTTGAACAAAACACTCTCCATAGCCTTTCACTAGGCCACATATTGTGTGGCTTGATGTATATAATAACATACATGTACAATTTGATACTATCTCGAAAATACAGTTTGTTTCTAGCTGCAACATTGATATTATAGAAACAACAGTTGTTTTGGAGGTATTCGTTGGTGTATAAACTAGACCAACTCACTCTGTAACTAAATGTAAATTAAGTGAGTGAATGAGTCACACACCAAGTAAAAATAGCTTTTAGGCCTTGTAAATTATTTAAAGAATACTCGCCGTTCTGCTGCAACATGTATTCATACACTAGATACGTTTATATAAAATGAAGGATCTTGTTGACCAATCAGCAATGACTATTGGAATAACACTTCAATTAAACAAAACTGTTTATTAACTTATAGTGTATTTTTTTCATATGAAGTAATTTCGGATGTTTTCATTTATTTTTTTTCCCAAAATGACGTCAGCGTGTAACAGTTAACTGTTTCACTCCTTCCGGAACGACTGTTTCATGCCCGAGAACGATGCGCAGTGTCAAGCGCACAGACGATTGTCACTCATTATGGACGAACGCAGATTTGCTATCATCTCAGAAGAAGATCTAGAAGATCTTCTGGAAAGGAGGGACTCAAAAAGTACGAAAAATGTTGTAAAAGGAGCTGTACGTATTTTGCAAGAATATTGTTTGGAAGAAAACATTGATTTCCCAACAAAATACAGTGACTTGGCTTTGCTGAAAAAATTCTACACGGCCGATAGAACCAAAGATGGAAGTTTGTACACCAAAAGTCTATGTTGTCAATAAGATATGGATTGCAAAAACATTTCGAAAAGACATTGAAATGGGACATTGTGAACTTGCCAGAGTTTAAAGAGGCGAATAACGTGTTCAATGCAATGTTAGTAAAACTTACAAAGGAAGGAAAAGCCTCAGTAACACACAAAAACCCACTGACAAAAGATGCTTTGCGGAAACTATATGAACATTTTGATATAAATACTCCATATGGACTACAGTGTAAAGTATTTGTAGATTTCATGATAATGTTTTGTAACCGAGGACGTGAAAATCTCAGAGACATAACAAAACAGGACTTTATCTTTAACAACGAGGGCAACTGTATTTCCATGAGAGACATGGCAACCAAAAACCACAAAGGGGATGAAAATGAGTTAAATGAAAGCCAGGGAGGAAGGATTGTGAAAACTGGAACAACTCTATGTCCTTATTTATCTTTCAACAAATATATATCAGCTCTTCACTTGATTGTAATGCTTTCTTTCAACGTCCAAAGAGAATTTTGACTACAGAAGCAACAGTTTGGTATGACAATTCCCCAATAGGCAGGAACACTCATGGAGATAAGATGAAGCAACTATCTACAGAAGCAGGTTTATCACGAATTTATACTAATCATTGTTTGAGGGCCACATCCATCACAATTCTAAATGACTGTTACGAAGCTAGACATGTGATGACTGTTTCTGGACACAAGTCGGAAAGCAGTTTGAGACACTATGCAAAAACAAGTGAACAGGAAATGGCCCTCACCATTGCAGAAGCAACTACAGGTACCAATATTTAATGCATTTTCAAAAGTTGTACCATGTACAACATGTATATTTAAACTTTTAAATTGTATTACATGTATCATGGTTATGTACATATACAAACACAAAAAAATTGAAAAAAACAATAGCAATTTTCAAACACAAAGAAAAAGATGACCTACATTGTACATGTAGTCCTACTAACTGATGAATCTGGAAAAAAGGAATTTAAAAAAGAAATTAATCGTAGAAAAAAAACAATAAAAAAAATAATTAAAATACAATTGTGTGTTCCCTGTATTTTTATTATGTAAACTCATTGCATGCATTTTTATTTTTATTTAATGTTTCTCTTTTTTATATTCAGGATCAACTGTCCAGAAGTTGGTACAGAGTAGCAGCCAATCCAAGAGCCCATCTTCCAGTAGTGAATCAATAGAAACTGTTCTACCTGCTGAATTGTCTAATTTTGATTATTTTGAACTAACATCTTCACAGGAAAGCTACTTGTTTAAAGAAATTCAAAACATTCCACTTCCTACTACATCTGACAATGTAATTACACCAAATACAAATATGCAAGAGAGTAAAAGTATGTCTGAAGTTTTTCCAATGTCGCAACAGCGCCAAGTATTCAGGAATGAACACTTTCAAACGATGCAAACTTCAAGGAAGTTTGTGTCACCTACTTACAACTTCCATAATTCTGTCGTTCATATTCACCATCATTAAGATTGACATTTAAAATATTAAACTTGTTACTTGTTAACGATTCTGTTTAATAAATTTTAAAAAATTGATTTTCTCCTTAATAAATAGACGATAATGAGATGTGGAATAAGTGTACGCGACATAACCTACATAAACAAACGGCAATTTAAAAAATCCACAATGAAAGACCGCCAGCACTGCAGTTCTAAGCATTATTTACATTGTATAAACGCCATAATTAGTGTCTCGGGCATCAATATTTGGTCATGCTAAAATAAGTATTTATTTCATTTGAAATGCATGTACCAAGTCATGACCATTGCGATCTTCATCTTCTCCCTGTTTTGTCATTATCTTCTTGGACATTTAGAATGTTCTTCCCTGTTGATAATTTTGATTTCACGGTTGGTTATTTTGTTATTACTTTATTTTACAAATTAAAGTGATTTCATCTGTCTCAGTGTCCCTGTATTGTTTCCAGATAAAAACTCTAGAAACTATTAGACATTACACGTAAGCTCAGTTATTTATTACTATGAGACACAGCTCTTATGATTGTTTCAGTTCAGCCAATATCCCCAACTGGTCATTTGATGAATATTTTAATTATAATGTGTTCCCAACAACATATGATACAAATCACAGTAAAAACTAGTGTTTTATGGTGCTAGAGATTATTTGGGGTAAATTTCTCATGCTAGGAATTTATTTGCTCAGATCGAGGATCCAAAATTTTAAACATGGCCAACCAAGATCCTTTAATGTGATCACTCTCTCTGCAAAGTCTATAAGTTAATAAAACAGTTATTTAATGCCTGTTCATGGAGTATATTATGCCCTCGGTGCTCAGGAGATGATTTAGGAACTGTTGCCTTCGGCCTGCGGCCTCAGGCAACAGTTCCTAAATCATCTCCAGCACCTCGGGATAATAGTTTTGACTGCTCCATGAACAGGCATTAAATAACTGTATAATGTATAATTCATAATATCATATCACATTTAACAATACTTGTCTTATATAAAGATCGGTTAAACCACAAACTAAACGCTAAAATCATCAAACAAGAAAAAACATAATACTAGAACGAGGGCAGAATATCCTGGCCTAGAACGTGTAACACAATGTGGCAGCGTTGAACGGGTAAAGGGTTCTCTCACCCACAGAGAATAGAAAGACCACACGGCTACTGCACGAATTAACAGTAACGTGTAACACAATGTGGCAGCGTTGAACGGGTAAAGGGCTCTCTCACCCACAGAGAATAGAAAGACCACACGGCTACTGCACGCATTAACGGTAACGTACGTGTTATACACCAGTTATTCTCAAAGTGTTTGATTCAACAAGAGCATGTTTCATCAGTTTTGTGAATTTGTTAAAATTTCGTATGTCATGAACGATCAACGATCAATAGTATTACATGTTTGGGATCATCAAGTGTTCTGTGACAAAGCCTAGTTACTCAAAATTGGTTATATTTGATCTGTATTCTTTGATCTTATGTAACCTCGACTAGTGCGTCATCGATCACAACATCTAACAAGAAAAGAATATGATGATATAAAATTCCCAGGAGACATATTCCAACACTAGAAGACAAATTGCCATAGTTACTATTAATCCAGTTGTGACGAATATTGACATTTTATTTAGTGTAAAAGGTATCGATAAAGGGCAATTTTTGTAGATTTCGAAAGAGTAGGCGTTTTATAGCCGATATAAAAGGGTACAGTTTGTGTACTTGTCTAATTTATTGTTGCTATCTTGTTCTCGTGATGTGAAAACTATGCTTTAGAAATATACCAAAGAAAACCGGCCAAAAGTCAAGGGACAGTTAAAAATCCGGATATAGACATACACAACGCAACAGCAAAACCAAAAACACAAAAACCCAAATCTAATAAAAACCATGGGTTCATTCAGGTGCTCCGAGTAAGCAGGATCTGTCTCTCAAGGTACTATTGTTATTGTTATGCAGGACTGGGACACCTTTGTATAACTGGAAAAAAAACAAGCACATTATAGTCACAACAAAGACAAAATTGTCAGTCCAAAATAAACAGTTCATACTTTTCCAATGGCTGTTAAAATTGTATGTTAATTGGTCAATTTCATTTCCTGAATTGACATAGTGTTGTAAACCTGTTCATTTTCTTAAAGTAGCTGAAATACTGTTTGCCTCAGATTCAGCTATCTTCCAATCAATGAATCTTCATAAAATGCTATCAAAGATACATACATTTATTATGGTAGATGCGCGTTTCCTGTAATCAATTTGAACTTAATGACAAAAAGTATTTAAAATGTTTAATGTTTATAATTAAGATGTGTGCTTTTGTTATCAAAATTACAACACGTTACAATGATTCCATTTAAAGTCATCAACACCTAACAAAGACAAAACGTTAGAAAATGAATTTCAAACGTTTAGGGGCAGTATAATAAGACAGGTACATTATCGCTTAACAATCAATGTCTTCTCAAGACAAAGGCTGGTGATAACCCTCGCGGACTAGCAGTCCACCAGCAAAGACTGGTTGCAAATACAATGTAATCAATGATACCGGTACCAATGATATCCACAAAAAATACTCCAGACATCACAGTGGTTTGAATTTATTTTAACATGTAACATATAAATCTAAACGTCTGTTCCCCCTTCTGTGTACTGGGCATATATTCCATTAGAAAGTAATCGTCTTGGTTTTGTTTTACCACCAACGTCAGCATTATGTCAGCAACATCCTGGCATCGAGTTTTTATTGGGTGAGAAAGCTTGATGGCTGTATGTAAAATACGGACTGACCTTTGGCGAAGTGTACTTTTCTGCTTTATATGTTCTGCTGGGTGTTTAAAGGAAATGGTTGAAAAACCATTTTTCCGGTTACTCTGTTACTTTTTCTAGAGTTACCGTTCATAAACAATCTTGACGTTCATAGTGTATGTCTCAACTGAATAAATGTTCGAGTTAAATTCTAATGCAACCTAAATTAAAGCAATAAATTGTAGGTATTGAAATAATAAGAATCCTGTGTTTTTACTTACACAGGAAAACCATGCAACACTTCGACATTTATAAAACGCATCAAATGTACAAACAAAAATATTTCTAACTCGACATATTTATCAAATTAAAAAATATGCACGTCATAGAAAATCAGTGCAGTAATTAATAATGAGCATCAAACATGTCGATATGTAATTGTTAAGTACTAACGTGGAAGTAAAAATCCTTTGAGATAATAAACCAATACAACAATTTGACAGCAAATAGATGTCATTTTGATCGTGCTGGTTTAAATGACGAACGGTTGTTACGTAAATTAAAATGATTTGAAGTCAAGAATTAGAGAAACTTTTAATTGGAACATTTAAAGTAGGTTTTCAAATAAAGCAGATACACATTTAACATCTTCAACGTATTTTACAAAAAAAACCCACAAAGAGTTGTCAATACGGTTGAATAAGATAGTGTCTGCACTGAAAGGACAGCAAAACTACTTTGAAACTATTTATTCGCTAAGTAATATCAATCATATGCTGATTCTTACTCTAAAGAAAAATAAACCAATTTAAAATCTAAAATTTCATTTGTTAGAAACTTTGGTCATATACGCACAAGACAATTTTAATATCAAATGAATACATTTGTCTCACTTATGCAGCAATATATTCCAGATTCTCATGCACACGGTGTCTATATTTCATAATTGATCAGGCATTCAAGAGATTGCACTGAGTACGCTGTTTCCCATTTTTTAACTTCATTTCATAGTATTTGTGATGCACTGATTATAGGATACACCTGTTACTGACCGTTTGCATCAACACGGCAACCCACACACAACATAATGATACCAAGTTTAATTTATCATTCATTTGAAATGCATGTATCAAGTTAGGATCGTTGCTGTAGTTGCTGTATTTTAGGTTGTTGATTCTAAAGTTTGCCGGTTTCTTGACGGATTTGTGGATTGTCTTTTTTGACAGTTTCTTTGGTGTTCGGTATTTCCTTATTACCTTTATTATGGCATCATGTTTTATGGTAGGAAGATTGAACAGGCCTTACAGTTCTTGTGAATTAAAATTAAATTCGATTTTGTTTGTTTGAATGGGATTTGACGTCATTATTAGCAATTTTTCAGCTGTATCGTGGCTTTCATGCTATTATAGCGGAAGAAGCCTGGGTAACTATAGTCATTTAATTATGCTAATGTTTCGAATGGAAAAATGTAATCCCCCCTTCCCCCCTTGGAATTACAGATTTATTTTTTTTACAACGGTATAAAATGAAATTGATTTGCTATATTCTACTCATATTTTCAATGAATGCGTGATGTCGATCACATCGTTATTCCCTTTGTAGAACATAAAAACCCAAAAATTTAGTAACAAGAACCTTACTCGTTGTTAGTTCAGGCAGGCGGATAAGCAACTTCTACTCCACTAGTGTCATCCGCCGTGTCGCTCAAGATAAAATCCAGTAGTTAGTCATATATAGGTATAATATTCTAAGAAGGAGTAAATTGACAAACGAAACAGCTCAATGGTAATTGTGACAGATATTAAAATGTTCAAACTGTTTCTTAAGAAAGATATTAATAAATCGCGCTAAAAGCGTTTACGTTAATTTGGATATTTGGTAGGCAATACCCTCTTTAAAATTTATGATCCGCACATCTAAGGACATGCAAAATTAGATTTACTGCTACTTATATATAACATGCAGTTATGTGTATGTATTTAAACTAATAAATCAATCAAACATCTTTTATTTTATCATATAAATCTCAAGGCCTTCATATCTGTCCTCGATTTGTTCACATTTCGTCCTTTTATTCATTCAATGTTTTATTTTATTTCCATTAACCTTGTTATATTTTCATAGTTTAAGTAAGATGAATTGATAGCTAAAACAAATCAAAAATGTTGGAGCTGAAACTGTACAAAGTGTTCTGTAGATAGAATAAATAACACTTTTTCAATACTTAGTTAATTACGAAGACTGTTACTACACATTATTATTCGTAATGATGAAACATGGAAATTAAGCCGTTTTGAAATACAATTTACAATTTAATTTCATTTAGTTTTATTCATAAGATAATTAATTTAAAGTAGCCCTGTATAGTTCGTTATGTTTAAGTAAGATTTATTCAATACCAGTGATTGCGAATGGTTTATCATTCTCTCCATATTTAATAAATGGTTAGTAAAAAGTAAAAACTTTTTCTGAGCGAAGCCTTGTGTGGGCTTGAAATAAAAAAACAAAGAGGTAAATACTACATAATCTGAACAAAAACGAAGCTTAGAGTCGTTGAAAAAAAAGCGACCAATATTTCATCTTTATTAAGGGCGAGAACAAGTTAACATACAATAAATCAAGAGGAAAAAAGATAGATCAACAGAACGAAGAAAATGCCCTTTTTAGCGGCCAGAAAAGCCAAAATTTTTTGAAATCTACAAATAGGGTTTTTTTATCTTGCAAGGAGCATGGCAATTCAAACTTTAAAAGCTTTACTTGAAACAAAAGCATGCACAAATAAAATACTAATTTAATATGACGTTTAAACAAGGGATATATGGTAGCTGTGACATAAACAATGCTCGCAAAGGAAGAGCCCATTTTATTCCAACTTACTCGGTTTGTATTTAAAAAATAATTTTTAAACCGTTTTAACATTAAAATACCTAAAACAATGAAGTAAGTTTATTACTCTTTTGTTTTGGGTTTTAAATGTTGTTCTCCGATGATTTCATCAAAAACAAGTTTCACGTTTTCTGTTAAGACTGACAGCATGTGTACAGCTTTGTAAAAATAACGTGGAGGTAGTCTACACGATAATGAACTTAAATGTCCTTTTATACATAACAATACATACTTGTCTAGTAGCAGTCCATATGTTTTGCCCACCCTATTTGTATGTCATTCTCCCTCGTTCTTATCATAACCCGAAAAACTGTGTTCTGAACGTTTTTCCACCATACTTTTAATCAATAGATCGAAGTATTTCTTTCAGCATTATTATTATCTGTTTATAGACACTAATTATCATGACCTAGAACTATGTCTAAGATAACACAAATTGTTGCAAAATGAATATTATATTTATTGAGTATTTTGAAATTCATTAGATTAAGTTTTCTCCAGTTCTTGCCGTTCTATATGGCTTTACTATTCTTCACATTAAAATATATCTCTATTTATATATTTTTTATATTACTAGTGTCTATTTTAAGTGATAAGATGGTAATAAATGCATCATTCAAGAATATCGGAAAAATATTGTGCTTCTGCTTTTTTCAGAAAGAAGACAACATTGAAATTTGAGAGTCATTGACAATTTGTTTCCTAATAATCTTATAATGCAGAAAGATTCCACGTGTTATCGCAAATTATATTTATCAGCTCACATTAGTTTAAACCCATATAGTATTAAATAAATAGAATATGCTCCGTATAAATTTAGTTAGACATTTTGCCATGTATTAATAAAATTCAACTATCATTTCTTAGTCAACCTTTCCGTCTTAATGTAAAATCCTACTTTTTAAATAGCAAGACAATATTACATGCAATTGAAGGTAGTATCAAAATTCTTTAGACCAAGGAAACTGTCAAAAAGAAAATCCACAAATTCAAGCTACAGACACAGACAAACTGTAGAGCTACCGAGCAAAAAAACCAAGACCAAAAACCGAAATACTGCAATTTCAAAATAATACTTTTAAATTGATGATTTAAAGTCCATTTTGATGCAAACGACTTATTTATATGTAGTAGATTGATTGGTTGATTGATTAATGGTATTTAAAGCCCGAGCAGCAGTATTTCAGCTATATTCAGGCGATATATGTAGCAGAATGTGCATACGTAGGAGCTGTGTAGAACAATATATATTTATATATTCAGAAATAACATTAATGTTTTGACCTGACTTTCAAAATTGTGTTTGTAGCATCACTATTTTAATACAATGTCTACATATATATGCTCCAATACATTGAGTGGCACTGTGGCATGGTGGTTACGTTCTTAACCATCTTTTATTTGTCACCTACTCCAACCACAATGAACAAGTAATGCCAGTTGTCTTGGCAAAGGTCCGTAGAATGTACCGTGTACTACGGTTTCTTCTTGTAAAATCAACTGGACGATATATTTTACAGCTTAAACAATGCTGAAAGTGGGTTCAAACACAAGTAAACGTATATTCGAATATGTCGCCTTCAAGACGCTTGCCTTTAAAAATTCTACTGTATCATGTTATATAATAAAATATTGTCTGTTTGCAATGGTGACTACTGAGATATTATCGACCTGCAATGGTGACTACTGAGATATTATCAACCTGCAATGGTGACTACTGAGATATTATCGACTTGCAATGGTGACTACTGAGATATTATCGACCTGCAATGGTGACTACTGAGATATTATCGACCTGCAATGGTGACTACTGAGATATTATCGACCTGCAACGGTGACTACTGAGATATTATCGACCTGCAATGGTGACTACTGAGATATTATCGACCTGCAATGGTGACTACTGAGATATTATCGACCTGCAATGGTGACTACTGAGATATTATCGACCAAGTTTGAATTTGCCTATCAGTTATTATTATTGCGTCAAAGATTTCCTGTAACACAACATACAACTTGTTACATTACAATGTTTATAAACATGGTAGTTAGTTTCTGCCATGCGTATTTGATCGATTAATAACGCCAATTTTTAACAATACACATCCATTAACAATTTTGAAATAATCGGATCATCTTGTACCTATGTAAGCGCGAAATTCTCAATTTGCTAAATTTTATATAAGAAACAAACTATCTTCACATATTTATAAGTATATTATTATTAGTCTTTTGCCTGTTTTCACAGAATCCAGAACCTATATATAATGTGCATGGTGGAACTACCTCGTTTTTACCGAAAATTAACGTGTTCAAAATAGTTTTGGTTTAAAAGCTGCTTATTACTACTTTCTGGAAACGTTTTTGTTTTTACAGGCATCTAGTTATCACATGAATAGAAAGACGGAGTAACCATGTAGAAAAAATTGTGCAAGATTATTCCAGATAAACACCAGGTCACGTGTCACAGTCATTATCATTGTGTTTGAGTCCATAAATTGAAGCATTGTAGAGAAGTAATTAAATAAATACGACCCTTAATAGTGTGTTATTTAATATCATAATAATGGTTCTCGGATAAAAGCTGACACATATATGTTTATAGCAGGAATGAAATCGTGTTTCATAGCTAATAATTTTCAATTAGCGTAATTATGTAGTACAACAATTGTTGCTTATTAACCACGCAGTGTACTTTATATACATTATATACATGTACTTCAAAATGTAACTGAACTTGGTTAGCAGGAGTACATGAATATGTTCCCAGTTGATTGGTATGTTGTTTGTTAAGGCGAACAGCATTAGATCTTTAATCAGGAAAACACAGGTTAACAAACAATCAATTTTCTCGGCCACTAAACAGTATGTATGTTTAGGTAAGGAATGAAAAATGTATCTATTGTAGGGGCTGCATTGCGTTTGTTCTTTTTCGCAAAGAAGAATAGTATTTATTAAGCGAAGCGTGGCTTTCTCCAATCTCCGTTATAACATGACATCCCCTTAATAGGTTCGTCATGTGTATGAAAAACTCGTGGGCTCCTCTAATTTAAAAGCAGCCAACGAGTAAAGAACTAAATTAAATGCTACAAATCACACAGTGAAATTTACTAAAAGCAAAATGCAATAAATAAATAAATATATATATATATATATAATACAAATAGCGAATATGCATTATACGTGCAGATCTATCAGAAATAATATAACAATAGCTTTATACACATAAGTAATAAAATGTTATGGAGGATCTTTACATATGGCAATAAAGTCTAAACAACAGTTTCTTTATAAAAGTGGTTCATTGATGCTTTTTTAGAAGTCTCGGTGGACGAGTGAAAAAGGTAGGATGTCATCAACTATTTATTATTTGTGAAAACTGATGTTGCGGGTTCGAGTCTCACACAAGCTAGGGTGCTCTCAACTCTAATCTTAATTAACTAGGATTGGCAAAGGTCCTGCCAAAGTTCATGAGTTTTCATCGGGTACTCTGGCTTTCTCCCTCCCCCAGTAAAAACTAGTGGCCATAATATAGCCGGGATGAGTATTTAAGGTAGTTCGTCTATTATTGATCACGTGGTATGTCAACACTGAGGTGGCGGGTTCGAGTCTTATTGCGGGCAGGTGCGCTCGACTCCAATCGTAATTGGCAAAGATTGCCAATTTCACTAACGAAAGTCGGGGTTTTTATCCGGATACTCCCGCATGTTTAAGCTGAAAAATTGCTGAAAGTGACGTCAAACAATATTCAAACAAACACAATATACAGCTGAGATTTTTTAAATGGCATTATACCCAATTCAAACAAACCTTATTTTATACTATAAGTTATTCGCTGTAGCACAATACAATATAATTACATAATACTGGATCTAAATTCACGCCATAAGACAATTTATCAATACAAAATGGCTTTCTTTTAAGTCGCAAGTCATGTCAGTAAACATTGAATGGATAGACAAATTGAGATTAATTTTACAGGGCGTAATATCATACTGCCTATAATCCGGTTTCTTGCTCTTATCTCGTAATTATGTCCGTCAGAAAGGCATAACATTTCTCTAATCAGTCAAATAAAAGTCAATTACACACTTATTACGAGGACTGATACGTTTTCATGATACCCAAGGTACAAGAAAGCGATAACCGTAATTGTGTAACTGTGAAATCATTACACACGGGAACAATCATTTAATACTGTAGCCCAGCTTGGGTGTTTTATATCTTGTTGTATAAACAACGGGGTTCAGTATTTGACCTTTTCTTATATTGTTGTTAGGCGTCGCTTGTGATTCCACTAAGAGCGCGTCACACAATATTAATAGTATCTTTGATCAATGTTATTGTATCGGCTTCAACAGGCAATTTCATATCTTTCGTAAATTTATATATAGGGAATATGTAGAAAAAATGGCTATTGTGGCATTTTAGGAAAATGGTGTTAGAACTCGAGATAATATTGTTTAAACACCACCCACCCTTTATATCAAAATGCAAATAGCTTTGATCTCTTACTTATTTCAAATTAATATTAGTTCATTATATTATATTAAAAGATATATATGTCAAATGTGGTACCTGATTTTTTCGAAAAACAGAGCTTTGAACATACAAATGAACGGTTTAAAAATTAAGAAATAATTCACCAAGGCACGCTTACGCGTCGCCAATAAGCTTAGTTTCTAACCAACAAATCAACAATTCATGCCGGCAAATCGCCAGTAAACTTAATTTCCAATCCATCAAATTACCAACTGATACCGGTAAATGCAGTTATCCACTAAATATTATGATTTTAAAAATGATGAAAGACATAAATACAAATGAATAATAAAGAATACTTTATTGCAATTCATGCAAACTACGAATACAATTTATTATGGAAATATGAATTATTTAAAAATACTAGAACTGACAAGAGTAATGACGAATTGAGAACATTTAGACTTTTTAACTATGGCTTTAAATTTGAAAAGTATCTAAACATATAAACAGAGAAGTATCAACAAGTTGGTAGATAAGTGTAATTCATAGCCTGCTTCCTGTTATCTGTGATTGCCGGAGCCTGATATATCTAATTTGAGTTCTGATTGGCTAAATTGTGTGAGGTTTTTGTACATTTATTAAATAAAATATTGTTTACACTAACACATTATTTTCATTTTTATATTATATTTTTTATTCCGTCCAAGTTTGTAATTTTATATTCTTTAAATGTAACAATAATTTCAATACTTAAATTTGCACTGTTCGTGGATTAAATAAATGATGTAGTGTTTAATATTCCAGCCTTATTCAGAACGAGAACACAATAAATCAACATGGGATAGAGTACTGGAAATCAAAGCTTGACCGTCACTCAAAACAGTTTGGATAAAGGAAGTAAGGCCGGCGAAAATGGGATAGAGTACTGGAAATAAAAGCTTGGCCGTCACTCAAAACAGTTTGGATAAAGGAAGTAAGG
The DNA here is from genome assembly GCA_944474755.1 of Limnoperna fortunei. Classification (NCBI taxonomy): domain Eukaryota; kingdom Metazoa; phylum Mollusca; class Bivalvia; order Mytilida; family Modiolidae; genus Limnoperna; species Limnoperna fortunei. The sequence goes on from OX104123.1 coordinate 65,000,882, forward strand.
CCGGCGAAAATGGGATAGAGAACTGAAAAACAAAGCTTGACCGTCACTCAAAACAGTTTGGATAAAGGAAATAAGGCCGGCGAAAATGGGATAGAATACTGGAAATCAAAGCTTGACCGTCACTCAAAACAGTTTGGATAAAGGAAGTAAGACCGGCGAAAATGGGATAGAGTACTGGAAATAAAAGCTTGACCGTCACTCAAAACAGTTTGGATAAAGGAAGTTAGGCCGGCGAAAATGGGATAGAGTACTGGAAATAAAAGCTTGACCGTCACTAAAAACAGTTTGGATAAAGGAAGTAAGGCCGGCGAAAATGGGATAGAGTACTGGAAATCAAAGCTTGACCGTCACTCAAAACAGTTTGGATAAAGGAAGTAAGCCGGCGAAAATGGGATAGAGTACTGGAAATCAAAGCTTGACCGTCACTCAAAACAGTTTGGATAAAGGAAGTAAGGCCGGTCAATTATCTTATTTTGTACCGGATACAACGCGCTTGAATTTATTTTCAAATCTTCAAATTAAGATCATCATCGTACAATACGCGTGGCGTTTTACTTTCAAAATACGTTACTCACTATGGTTCGTGCTCAACCTTTCTGTATTATAACATTAAAACCCTAAAAAGGTAGGGACTTCTTTATCTGATAACTGTACGTGATGATTTGTGCAGCTTTTTGGGTTGAGTCGTGGGAAGCAAAAGGTCGACAAAATGGAAGTCTAACAAGTTCGAGATCGTTTCATTCTTACTGCTAAATTCTTTATACTTAAAAAAAACACCTTTTGTAAAGTGCTTCGCTTCTGACCGACTTGGTTTTGTACAACATAATAATAGAAGTAGAATTCCTTAAGACATATTTGAGGACAAGACATAAGTGAATCCAGAAATACATACAGAAGATGTATATCACTGATTAACTAAAAGATTGGTCGTTATCCTAGCAAACATACAGCATGTGCAACACATACTGTTTCATACTTTAATCTAAACCTTTTTGTCGTGGAGAGGACGGTTGCCTTCTGCAGCCAAAGATTAATAATTGAACGAATTTTATTTTTCAAATTGTTAATTTTTTATATATAAGCAGAAGTAAAGTAGCTGCCTGGCTAATTCTAATGGCGAATGTAAATTACTGTTTTGCAATCGGTAAAAATCATCAAACGATTATCTATTGTAATCAATATAAAGAAATCAACCAATTATTTATTGGGTAATCTTTATCACCGTTAAACAAGGATCACAATATAACTGTATTGAAATATATTTAAAAATGTTGAGATGTTTTATCTTCACCACGTATTTAAAGATGCTACTAATTAACTTGCACTCTTTTTCATATAAATAAAGTGCAGGTAATTTTAAATCTAATTTCAAGTGGAAACATTATCAATGGAAAAAATATGGTACTGACTTGGTTATGTTTTTTCTTGAGTTTTGATGTTTAGGAAGCAAATGACTGTTTACAAGTTCATAAAAATAGGGACCTATTATTCTGACATGGTCATATGAAAATAGAGTGCAAACCAACCGATTTTAGACCTTAATCAATCATCAGATAATAACAAATTTAAGTCTCAACCGATGCGATTCATGTAAGCTTAGTAAAAACAAAATAAATCTGTTGACACAGTTCTTCAATTCATGTATATAAAACAACCAGATTAAAACCGTGCCTTTTTATGTCTTACCATGTTTACGGTTTTGATTTCTTTACTCGGAGATAGGTCGTAATCCTCTGCTTTGTTCACAATGTTTTGTAAAGTTTGTCCATTATTACACTTATATTAATTACACGCGTTTTTTATGATAAGAATATGTGTATTATTATTATTAGTTGTAGTAGTAGTATTAGTATTATTATTAAACATTGTATTTATTGCAACTTCACTTTTGTGGCTTAATTATCCTCGCCGGTATGTTGTGTTAAAAGTAAGTGAATTCCAGTAGATACTTCGTCATCTACCTCTTTCAACATGAACGTGGTCTCAAATTAAAAACAATAATATTTTAAAAATTGTGAAAATTAACAAATCTCGGTAGCTTTGAAAAAAGAGGCTATGTTTTCCTGAATTTCTAAACACGTTCATGGACAAAAAGCCAAAAAGGCTTTAAATGACTAAACAAGTAATTGTGCATTTCCTGCATTTTGCATCGGACATTAATAAAGTTTGAATCAACATGTCTTACTCTTGGTATGATATGTATTCAGAGACTGTTAACGCTAAAGGTAACAAACAACTTAGCGACATTTATTAAATATAAAATTGTATATGATTTGCTATATAAAGAATCATTCAGACGATTGACAAACAAACGCTGGAGGTTACTTGTAGCCTTTATTATAAATGCAAATCTAATTTGCTCAAATGTACTGACTTAATTGAAACTGACTGACAATAGTAACCTCAGTTTATTGTATCGTGTTTTACTTTATTGGTTTCCGTGCTTTTAAAATTTTGTTTATCAGCACGTTCAAGAATATCTTTTCAACTAAAGTTGTAGTCGAGTTCACAGTCAGCAGTAATGCTTGAACACGAACCTTAGTATCAACACGTCTGTAAGCAATAATTTATGACTAACAATTCAACCGACAAATCACGTTATGTACTTGTAAGCAATTGTGCATGAAAAACCACCATAAACATTCGGCCGCATTTTACTTGTAAGCAACTGTATATACAATGTTTCAACCCGTTTTACGTATTGTTACAAGAAAATTCAAGAGTCGATAAGACTTTCAATCTAAACTTAATTTTAGTGCATGTTTTGGAATTCCAACTAATAAAGAATATATGTACAGAAATTTACTGATGTGTGAACTTGACCATTTACTTAAAGTAATAAAATCCTTCCGCTTGGAAGTAAATCGGCTAAAACATCAATAACTACTTTAAAGTAACCTTTATTGCTATAATAATGATAGAGGTTTTTACTTAATTGTAGTGATAAGTAATTACTTGATAAATGGCTTGCACAATAATGCGTTAAGTGTTCAAGAGCGATCAATAATCAACTACTATTGTCAGACATATACAAGACGTGAATTCATTTGAGTTATAAATTTACAAAAACAATATTTTTAAAGGATTAGTATGCAGTTACGTCGTTATGGGGATACAAAATAGGAAACGATAAAAACAAACACACAAACAAAAAAAACAAAAATAAATCAAAACAACTATACAAAATAAAATACCAAAATACAACACAGAAATGATTGTGAATACTAGCAGTTATTTTTTAAGGTGTCATTTATATAAGTAAATGCAGAAGGCAAGTTAATTGTACATTTGTTTTTATCGTTATCGTGTATTTGGGAAAAATACCAAAGCTTCTGCTCTATATATATACTTGTTTCCCAAAATTCAAATCTGACGATAAATTGTACGCAAAACTTTTCGTTTAATGTTGGATAATTGATGTGGCATACGCATGTCCAATAATGCATAATTTGATATTGCTAATTTGACGATATTTAAAACGATCAATCGAAAAGCACGACAACTATTGTTGGACACAAAATATATTATATATACAACTTCTGAACAGTAAAACACACACTATAATGCAGAATATATACGATGTTACATTGGTACTCAAGGGTTATTGGATTTGTGCAACCAGATAGTTAAATGATTGAATTTTAAGTCCAAGCCTTTAAATATCAATAATCTTTGAGTAATACTGTAAGATTTTGTTTATGTAATTTTAAAAATAAGCAAATTATCGCAATCAAATACAAATTCTTCCGACCCCAACTCGACACCCTACCTGTTAAAAAGGCTAATACATAATTTGTCAAGACAAGAAGCTAATATATTATTTTGATTTAAAACACGGTATTAGTTCAAAAAATATTATTCGTTGTTCTTTCGGATAAAAAAACCCCAAAATTTCTGAACATTTATCGGCAAAGGTAAAATAAAAAAAATATAAGATACCTATTTAAAAACACAGACTAGTTTTGTGTTCCATTGAGATATCCTGTTTGCAAAACGGATTATCCCTTTTCATATTAGATACCCATATTAAATAAATATAAAAAAAACCAGTGTATATTAGAATTAATTTGATGTGTTAGATAATTGTTAATGAATGCACAGTCCTAGAGTTTATATAACGTGTCGGATAATAATTAAAGCTGCAAAGTTCTAGATTTTCAAGGATGGACATACTTATTACATACAGTATGTGTAGTTACAGCGACCTCTGTCACCTCAAGTCAGCTGTGAACATTCGTAATCAAAATGAGAGGCGCAGCGAGTTGTGATGCGGAATGTATGCAAAATTCATAGAATGAGAGTCATTTACTGAATCATTGGTTATACCATTCATTGTGACGTCAACAGGTAGTTTCGATAAAAGTACGTCTTGTATCACCTATATAGAGGATACAGGTTGTATCAATCGCTAGTTTTTCAGATTTGGACTTGGACTTTTTTGGACTTTGGACGCAATACAAACTTAAGAAACAATGAGGTAGATGTCTATAAGAGAGCTTAGTTATACGATAAAACAATCTTCATAACAAAGGCTTAATTGGTGAAGTGTTTGCTCTTACGCAAGCGAACAATATTAAACTAGTAAAAAAATTGACTCACTTGGTTAGTTGCTTGCTTTGCAAGAGAAGGCAAAATTACAATTTATTTTAAGACAAAACATAGATCACTTCGAGAAACGGGATGAAATTGAAGCGATAAGAATGCTATAATTTAAAATACTCAATGAAAATACTAAGTGATACTGATTACAATACTCTGTACTGTAAGACATTTCATAGGGATGTGAATATCTACTAAAATAATCAAAAATGTTGGGTAAACTTTTCCTTAGGATTTAATAAATATATTGTTAACAATGATAACTTTTAATTTATAGATCAATTATAGGTATCTCGTTATATATAAGACGAGAACTGGTTAACACTTACATATAAGGAAACTAAAATCCACCAATGTAAAATAATACGTACTGCTATTGGAAAAGTATGGAGAATTCAGTCTTTTTTATTATCATTGTTCGCAGCTTACACACTGTTCTTTGGAGGTAGAGCAACCATATATTCAATCATATCTGCCCCAGTTTCACAAAAATTTTCTGTAACATTAAGAATATTGTTGTTTTCTTGTCAGTCATATGTTCAAGATATGTTTGTTTTTATGGATAGTTGACTTAGAATTTTTTTTGGATAGTGTTTAACGCCACTTTCAGCAATTTTTTTAGCTATATTATTGCGTCCAGTTTTATTTGCGAGGTAGTCGGAGAAATTAAGATTGGAGTCCAGCACACCCTGCCCGCAATGAGTCTCGAAATCAATCTCAATGTTGACTATGTCATCAAGAGTGTTGACGGACCACGTGATGAACTACCTTATCCACTCGGTCTACTAGGCCCCCTTTTAGCTATGTTTAGCTTTTATTAGTGGTCAGGGCCTTTGTTCCCATTTATTAATATCCGGGAAACTTTAAATCATTAGAGTTCATTTCGAGAACACCTTACAATTCCAAATCGAACACACAACCACCATTTTGACCAAGAAGTCCTCATTATTGGATCAGGTTTTACTATTAAACCATTTTTGTTCCGCTGCTTAGCCTCTGTATTGCAATCTGACAATCCACCAATATACGGTCTACTCGACAACAAGGAATGCGCTGAGCTGGTTATTAGACTGGGCAACGCTTAAGTAGTTCCAATTATTACTTTCTCAGTGAGTAAATACGATACGCTGAATTTTAGAAAATAACAAACTTAAAAAACTCAGACAGAACATGTAATAAAAGTTATACAGAGAGATAAAAGCTTGTTAATGGTTTATTGACCTCAAGTTGTAGGTCAGTGTGTTTATCACTATTTCTGAGCGAATTATAAAATTAAATTGCAAATTTGTAACAAACTCTAGACTTTTTACAATACTCACTACTATAGACCATTAACAATGTAAACGACCAACAATTAATTCATTACCGTTGGGATGAAAACTCGTATATCAATATTCAATGTTGCAATATTCATCTAAAACAAGTAAGACAATAGCATATTGTATGAATGGCAATGAAGGTTTTTCTAGTATTAACCGCAACAACAATATGCATTTGGCAACTAAAAATAGCAATGGTGCCTTTTAAAAGCAATTTTTAAGGAGTATTTTGCAATTTTGAACAAGTTATAGGATATAACATGATTTGGTCTGTTTAGGCCTTATAAACCGCGAAGCTATTTAATGAATTAGGCAAATAGACTAAAACAAGGGAATAGAGTATAACCTTTCAGAAATTTGAAATATTACTTTTAATTTTATTTTAACTACATTGTATGAATCTTAAATATAAATGGTAAAAACGTAGATAACTTCATGGGATTATTAGAATTTTAACGGCTTAAGAATAGGTCATTGACCAATGCAAATTTTATCGTAAAATATGGATTGCTCCATTTCAATTAGCCAAACAAATTTTCGCTTACAGAGCAAATTAAATTATATTGTAACAATATTTGGTTTATACATTTCTTAATTCTGATAGTGTACAAACAGCGATTGTTGTCTCATTAATCACTAATATACAGGAAAATATGTATGTTTAAATAAGATTTGGTTTGTTTAAAACGATCATTTATTTCACTAAACGGTGTAGGATAAGGTAATGAAATAGGTATGTCCTACTCTCTTTGTACCTGCTTGTAATTAATAGACAGATTGATACTGCTATCGAACGCGTGATAGTATTGGTGTCGAGTATACAAACCATTAGGCAGTTTCTTTATTCTGGACGTTCTTGAGGATGCCTATGAAATACAAATATGACAACTGTGTTATTGTTTCCAGTCTACAAAGCCAAAAATAATTTGTTTTTATTTGTAAATCGCATTATTACAGCTACTTGTTGAAAGGTCAAGGGTTAAAATAAATTAAATTGTACATGTACTCTTTTGACACTAGACAACAAATACATAATTGTCGGTCAGTAGTCTATCTCTTAGGTATCACAAAAACACAAGGACCTTCTATCTTTTCTGGATACTGAGATAAAACAAGTGTCCTTTCAAGGGCAAATATATTACAAGATCGTTGTAGTGATCTAAAAACCATAATCTTAACTTTTTACTGAAAGCTGCAAAGGAAGCTTTTCAAAATATGGGGATTGACGGATTGTTTGTTGTTTTACGTCAGCAGGCAAACATTTTGACACTTGTTAACAATATCAATTATTTATTATCAATTAGTCTTACCTTAACAGTAAAATGTAATATACAATGAAATAAGCATATATACAAATAAAAATAGAACTAAAACAATCATTACAGTTATCAATAAAGACGTTAAAACCTATTCAGAGCAAGTAACGTAACACATGATCTCAATTTTATCTATTTTGGTCTGTTCAGTGGTGTTGTCTGAGGTCATACAATGCGAGTTCCCAGTGTTCTACCGGCATAGCTGCCAAGCACAGGTAGCTGATCATGGATGCGTTCTCGTTGTATCATGTCGTAACACTAAAAACCTGATCGTGGACTGTAGTGGGCAACGTATTTTGAGAACGCCACTGTCCTTACGCAATAAATACCCCATATGAAAATATCTATAAGAGTAAGCTTGTAGCCATTAGAAAAAGCTAATTTTGGTCTATATTCTTCCAGAGGTATTCAATTTGTTTACATTTTGCCCATCTTTTTAAAGTTAATTTATGATTTGTGAGCATGTTGTCGTCCTGAATATAGCTGAAACACTGATAGCTAAATGTGAAAGAAACATCTAGTCGATCAACCGATTAATCACTTATTTGTTGTTGCCTGTCTTTTTGACTGTGTGTCTTTTTTATAATTTGAAAGTAAATTTCTTTCTACAAAGTGATGAAATCAAGCTATCGGAATTCTCTGCATCGGCGTCACGTAATTACTACCTGCGTAAGTTTTAGAAAAAGCATGATACCATCTGTGCATCACGTAATTAATCTTTAGGGACAATGCTATCAAATAATAATATTTCTAACATATTAAGTCACAGACGTATCGATAGAAAAATAAGGAGAAAAACAATATGCTTAAAATAATCGAAATCATAGAACAGTGACACAATTTCAATTGAAACAAAAAGCACGACACAAAGAAGGGACCAAATTCAAAACGGATTAACTTGAATAGTTAGCATTTTGTTCTGGTAAACTAATTAACGTTTGTGCATTAAGTACATAGATTGCTATAATTAAAATAAAAATTCACAAACATCCCAACACGTTCCCAGTTGGCGGAAAGGAAAAGCACTTCAGATGAAAACTTAGTGTGTAACGTGTTTGCGGGGCATTACGGTCGTGCTTGATAAAGAAACTTTAATAAGATGGGTTTTATTTAAAGTGGGCGTATTGAAGCTGCTACAAAAGTAAAAAGTTTCCAATCCGTACCCAACTCTATATGTTTGCCGAGTTAGTTGCTATTAAATCTATATATGTGCCCTTCACAATATAAGTTTTATCTGTTAACTTGTTGGAGTAAACACTAATAACCGAAGTACGAAGTTAAACAATTATACAATCATTCAATCAAATATTCATCGATTTTGTTAAACATTTCGTTAAATCTCGGACTAGCTCTATTGTCTTATTGATATTACCATTTGGTTGTCTTAGAAATAGAGCAGCCACATCCATTGAGCTCAATTTTAATCCCACACAAGCATTCAAGTAATCTTGTAATAAGTGAAGAACAACGGTTTGTCGACTTTCTTCCATTAAATCGGCAATAGCATGCAGTCTGTTGGCACTAATACTTTCTCAACTGTTCAGCTTACGTTTATTTATAAGATTCAAACTAAATATTAAATAAGAAACATTTGCGTAGTTTAACTTTAGAAACTTATTTAGAATACTTAGTTTGTGGGGTAAAATTAAATCACTTTACAGGGGTTACAATATAAAAGAGGAGGGTGGAATCTCGATGATGGAATCATAAGACCATTTAAACTTGCAGTAATAAATGAGTGAAACAATGGATTCTCAACCTTCAACGAGCAATTCAATAATTAATCGATTGGAGAAATGAAATGAACCAATGGACAACACATATCCGGAGAAGTACGATAATAGATAGCTATGTTTCTTGTAGCGTTTCCAATATGTATACCTAAATTTATTCGGCAAAAAGTGTTTTCATTATCCAAATAACGTGATTCTGTTAAAATTACATAATGTGCTTTCAATGTTATAACATGAACCCCTCAACGTTTTAAAGGGAGTCTTCTTTTCAACTCAGGGATTTGCTTTGGAGCTCAACGTTAAAAAAAAATTCGAAAATTCAACATCGCACAATGAACTGCACAAAATCGATATTAAGTCATTTGAATGCTATAAAACACATTTTTACAACTATATACATGTGCAGTTGACAGTGCATTTGAATCCATTATATTGTATACGATGTCAAATAACTATTTCTATCATGTTAGAATATATTGCACTTGCGTAGGCGTGAAGCAATGTTCAATTTCAAGAAATAGTCGAAACAATCATTAATCAATGTTTTCATAAGCAAACTAAAATTTATATCGTTTCTAGGCAAATATAACGTGAAAACACATTTTTTTATAGGAAATTGTAATTGTCGAAATCAACAAATATGATAGAATTGTGCTAAAGTGGGATCATCGATCAATCATTTCAAGGAAATTTGATAGTTATCATTTTCAAGCAATAATGTAAATGTCATGTAAGTAGTAACTAACACCGAAGTATTTAGGAAAATTAAATAGAAAAAGAGGAAAATGAACACTTTCACTTGTGTTGTCTCTTCTGTTCCAAATATGATGATCTCTATATCAATTGTGAATGATTTAGTACAGTAGATGTCGATTAATGTCAGTTATATCTTCTGCCTAAATATGTCAAAGAGGCCAATCTCCATAAGCACATGTTATAAAGCTGTCTAATACGATTTTCTACACAATATGTAAATAAAGTTCCAATTTTTTTCTACAAAGTAAAACCAAATAGAAAATGAGATGTTATTATGTTGTCCCTGCTGTTTTTACAACAATTATTGACAAAGGGCTTTTGGTAGTAAATAGTGTGTCAAATGTAATATTTGCCAAACACTGCTTTGTATCTTGGTCTAACTAGAATACTTTATACTTTGTTTTATTTATTAACTAATTTTATTTCGTCTTTTCCATTTCAATATAAGTCAATAACTGAGATTTATTTCAGTGATTTGTAATGATTAGTCTATACAATATTATTCTTTGTAGCAGCTATAGCTGGCCTACTCATTATCAACATTCAGAAAGGGGTCCTTAGCTTCCTAGGAGAGTGGGGCTCTCTATTACATCACCCAATATGGTAATGCTTTTGTATGATAGTAAGCGAACCTCCAATCAACCAAAGCGTATCCCTATACGACAGCAGGAGCCGAGATGACTGCTAACACGAATATACAAAACTAATGTTCTGTACAGCTATTCCCCATTTTCGGAATACAAGAGTTACTTCCCTTTGTTAGAGTTGGTTTTCATAACAACAGGTGTCTAATATTAAACAGACAGTAAAAAATCACGTTTTTGTTTTTTTTTAAATAATGTCTGTGGACTGACTTCCAGTACAACTTAAAAATCTGCAGAATTAGTTTGCATATCATAATAAATTTTACCGGATGCTTTGCTATATGTGAATAAAAAAATATTGTAGAAAAACTACTTTTTACCCACAGTATGTAATATAAAGTACCTGCTCTAAAGAACAGATAACTCTGCAAATGGGAGATAAATCTTGTTTACCGCAAGTAGGGAATGGTATATAAAAAATCAATGGCATTTGTCGACATAATAATATTAGAACATATCGCGTGTGTGACTTTCGAAAATACATTATCAGATGCACAATGCCAAGAGAGCAGCTGGGCTAACGTAAAGTATCTAAACAATATTTAGTGTCCAAAAAAGCCAAAGGGATGGACTGGTATGCTTAGATAATTGATTCAAAGACAAAATCTAAGGCAGAATCTATGACAGTCTTTCATTTTCATGGAAATAACATCATGATAGATTTATAGACATTCTTATATATCGTAAAGTCGAATCAACGATGGTAGTTGATCATTTTCGTATTCAGAACCATTTCATGAAGTTAATAAGTACCGAAGGACACTCGTATAAAAATTGTTACTTTTCCACGAAAGCAATGCCCCTAAAGAAACGTTTACTTATGATCTTGTTAACGGAAACCAGTACAATTAACGTTGTTGATTAAACTTGTATATAACTAGTCTTATATGTCTTAACTTGACCCTATAACTGACTGTAAAAAAATCCGTTGCTTGTCATAAATGGTACATACAAGTCCTATATATCCTTCACACCTAGTTTTACTCTTAAGTTTTTAAGGTGTTTGTGTTTTATTTTTGGTGTTTTTTCTATTCTTCAAATTGTGATGCAATGTTTAAAGTTTTGTGTCAGTTGAGTGCAAACTACGACAGATTTTTGGAAAGTGTGATAGATTAATTATATGTTCGCTTATCGTCCAGTTAGCAATATTTAAGATATATTCAGGAAGAAATCCAGTCAAAAAGAAAACAATACATCGACAAAATTGATTGGACATCAGAAACACATTTCTGACTGCACTGTCATTTTCACATCATGTTGGCATGCCTTTTGTGCACGCCTTTTGTGAGATTAGTAATCACAGAACGTCGTTATTGCCTGCAATCGTTAAACGTAACAAATGTTTCTATGTTTGAGCATTTTATTCATATTAACTTCAAATAAATACTATGTCAATAAAACATTGATCTGCTTTCCCTAGTTTTTAACTGTATTTGTAGTGATAATGAAAGATATTATCGACTTTTGTAAAAAAAACTATATTCAGAACATATAAGTGTTTTTTTTCGCGGTGATATAATTTTCGCTATATTCGCGATAAAAGTTGGGACGCGAAAATAAAAACTCGCGAACTATTTAGACCAATGATAGAGTTATTCATTATGATTACGGACCGCTAAAATTACATTACGCCAAAATAAACTCACACAGTTTTTTAACAAAAACGCTAAATTTTCCCCCCGCGAAAAAAAAAACACTTATACGGTATCCCAAAGTTACTGTGAACGAAATAATATGGCGTAATGTAATCATGACTAAGTGTCGTTATAGCTGCATTTAAATTAGCAAATGTCTTGAATAGTAATTGTCAAGTCATAATCAGAGTGCTCCTTACATGCCTTCACAGTTGAGATAGGTTGGTTTTTTACAAGGATTTATGAAATCTTGTGAAACACGTAACAATAGTTTACATGTGAATCCCTATCAAGGATGTTCAGGTTTTGTTGAATTGTATTACATCCTGATTGAAAGTAACACAGCTTAAATGCTTTTGAAATGAAATTTCTCAATTTATATTGTTATAAATTACTTAGTTCCAATTCCTGGCCCAATGTATAATATCAAGATAATTAGGATTGGTAAAAGATAGTACCAAGGCAGGTTATATGTCAATCAATAAAAAAATAGGTAAACACAAAATTGCATAACAATCAAAACAAGTAACCGAACATATAGATACAAGAGCATAGCTACTGTCATTAAACAGTCATATAAAATATGTGGCTTGCTAAGCTTGTAACTCGTGATTAATAAAATAATCATATAATAGTTGCTAATATAAAAGGCATTGTCATTATATCTTGACTGCACAAGGGAGAGTGGTATTGCCTGAAGCATTGATAATGCCCGAGCAAAAGGCATGGGCATTCTCAATGTTAAAGGCAATACCACTGTCCCAAGTGCTGTCAAGTATCATGACAATGCAAGCATATATAATCAACTATTATTTATAGATTATTTGCGTTTTTTGAAACGAGATGCGTTTTCTCGTCCATATCTCATCGAAGGGCGACAGCCCTGAGATGAGATAACGAGAAAATGCATCGAGTTTCAAAATACGTAAATAATCTGTTTATCGCTGTTTTGTAACATTGTGACGTCACAGTGTTTACTTAACGACGTCTTGACAGCGAGCTGATATAGGCCTATCTCACGTTAGTAGAGTGAGATGGAATAATATCGCACACAACGATCAAAGGAAAATACTGCAAAATAGCGATAACTTTATTTTTATTGTACAATTAAGAAACCTTGTGTTTAAGACTGTTTTATTTATTTTCAGCTGAATGTGATGATTTGAATATGGGCCTCATGATATATAATTGTTTGGCATTTTTAGGCAATACATAGGAAGTTTTCTAAACTTTAGGACTTTTTTCCTAATTTAGGTTGTACATATATTTTTGTTATAAATTAAATATAAACAGTTTTATGTTATTTTTAAATGAGAGGGCATTGCCACGAAATGATAATGCCCTCATGTAAAATTACTGCAGATTAATTAAAACCAGCTGACATTGTTTCATCCAATTGAAACAAAAATAACATAATAATATAATGATAGATACTTATGAACAACAAATATGAAAGAACATTTCTAAAAGTATGCTGTTGTTACGCATGCTGAAATCATATTGAACATAAGGTGATCATGTTAAAATAAAGTCAGACGCTTTCTCTTCAATGCGTTAAACAGACGGATTTACATTACACGAAGCCGGGCAACAATTTACCACTCATAATTTGAAAATTATATATGAGTAATAGTGCTAAACATAAAATACTGTGAGCATTGTCTGGAAATAAAAGTTTAATAGTACTGTTACCTTTGACATTTCTGCCTATGTAGCCTATTTCGTTTTGTATCCAATACATATCCAACTCTGGTCTTTACTGAATACATATTAAATGATACATGTATATTGCTTTCAAGTCAACTGAAATACACTTACTTTTAATTTTGTTTAATGTTACTTTAATGAAAGTATTAAATGGTAATAGTAAATAAACTTGTTAATGTGGGTACAGAAGTTAAAAACAAAACGCCTCCAAATTGTTCAGCGTGTTGATCGAGTGTTGAATCAGCTTATTTGTAAGCGTAGTGGAAGAAATACTATCGCATCGTGCTAATTAGTACTCGAGTCTTGAATCGGAATATTGTCAGAATATAGAGCAAAACATTTATTGTGTTATCCAGTAATATGCTTTGGAATATTGAATCATTTTAAACATTGGCGAACAGTTATTTAAACTAGATAAATCTAAAGCAAGAAATTGATTGACCGATGAAGTAAAAACGCGATTGAATTAATACACAGTACATGAAGATTGTTGAGAAATATTACTGGGAGGTTTCCCAGAGCTCGACCCACAGAGCGGCTTAGCGCCTCCCCGGGCAAATTCATGTGAACAACGCTAATACCAGCAAAGCCTTGGAAGCGTTGTCGGCCGATACATGTGAACAATTCTAATACCAGTAAAACTTTGGAAGCTTTTTAGACCGATTCCTGTGAACAATCGTAATACCAGTAAAACTTAAAAAGATTTCTAGGCCGACTCATGTGAACAATCCTAATACCGGTTAAATTTTGGAAGCTTTTTAGGCCGAATCATGAGAACAGTCATAATACCTGTAAAAACTTGGAACCTTTGTCGGCCGATTCATGTGAACAATCCTAATACCAGTAAAACCTTGGAAGCTGTAAAGGCCGATTCAGGTGAATAATACTAATACCATTAAAACTTTAAAAGCTTTCTAGGCCGTCTCATGTGAACAATCCTAATACCAGTTAAATTTTTGGGCCGAATCATGTGAACAGTCATAATACCAGTAAAAACTTCAAAGGCTTCGTAATATGAAACCTTATACCAGTAATGCTTTGAAAGCTTCAATTTGTAGGCAGATTCGTGTAAACTATCCTAATGCCAGTAAAACCATTAACTGTACAAAAATTGTAAAAAAAGTATTTAAGCGGTCGGTTGTCATAGCAGTTTAAGGGTTTGTAATAAATTACTGTCAATTGAGATTTTATTTTGGTGTCTTTATTATTGCGAAAATGCGATTGACCTATAATCACGTTAATTAAACACCTTACTACGTACTACATTGACAAAATGTGTTTGTTGAATCTCTGCGTCAATACAGTAGACGTCGAAAAAGTCGAACATTCCATGGGTATCTAAAAAATGTTTATACAGTTATTTTTTTATTTACGACCCATACAACATTAGAGTTTTAATTTAATAATTATGAGGAAAAAGAATTAACGATACCAAGGAATGATCAGGTTTAGTCCATGGTCTCTGGAGGTGCCGAGGTTTAGTCCAAGGTCTCTGAAGTTGTTGGCAACTCCTGCTCCACGCGTGGCATCTGTCGTATTACTCAATTTAAAATCTGGTGCCTAGTCATATCCGGTGGTAGTCCTAATTCAGTAAGATCGGAAAAGTGGTTACGACATACGAAATCATTGGTCAAACGTGGCACACATATTGCGTAACAGTCAACATCAATAACAGAGATATGGAGTAGTGTTCTATTCTAATTCACTTTATTACAATGAAAGGTAACAAATGCCCCAACAGCATCTAATTCCCTAACATTTCTGTGCATATCGTTTGATCCAGATAAATTATATTCAGACAAAGCAAACATTTTATGAGAATTTGACAAATGCAATCTTATGAATACATTGATAAATATATTTTTCTACCTCACCAATACAAACAATCGAGAATAGCAATACCAAATGCCACTGGAAAAGTATTGGGTAGTGGGGGTAAATTTTGCATTTTTGTAGCGGCTACAAAAAGCCTAGATATTTTCGAAATCTACAAAAGGGTTCTTTATCGTTCAAGGATCGTGGCCATCTCCAAACACGTCACCCACTGTGGTCCGCAGAAAGGCTTTGCATATGCTGACCAGACAACCCCCAACAAGAGAATCTGCTGTATACGCCACCCAGGGACGCACTGTTCTGCTCTGTCAGTAGAGTACTTGAAGCCCTTCCAGTGTGGTCCCAGCATCTTTGTTGATAACTGGATGTTCCGTAATAACTTTTTGAACAGAAGATCTTAGTTTTGTAACGAACATCAAAGAAATACAGTTGACATTTGTTTAAAAAAACCTTTCATAGGAAAATACATCAACATCGTGTTTGACATGTTTTCTACAGGAAATCAACAACTATACAGATAAAGAATGTGCTATCTGGAAATACATAAAACACTTGATTTCATGAACAATCAATAAATTGGAGTTGTGTTGATAAATCATTTTAGTTTTCTTTAACTGTTTTTATGCAATATTATAACTACCGTAGGTGTTGGATTTTGCCGGAATATTCCAACCTCCTCCTCTATGAATCTGACTGCTTGATTTAGCTGAAAAAGTCTTGAAAGTGACGCAACATTTTGTTTGTTCTTTTGTTTGAGTGATTAAAATTCATGTCTTACATTTTTGACACTTGATTCTCAACTGAACTTGTTATCAAGTTGTTATTATGTAATTTCAAATTTGTCGAAAGTATATTAGCATGTTACTTATACCGGAATTAAGGAACGAAGGTAATTTTGTTTCAAGTCAATGTGTCACCCCATACAAACCAAAAGCTTCATCGCAATCTGTTATGCACACACAACACACGCCTACTAAGTGAAACTTAAATTTTAAGGCATACAGCCTAAACAAACATATATTGATAATGTTGACATTTTTTTAATTTCTCGAAAAGTCGTGCGTGTATTCAACATTTCAAGAAAAGGGACTTCAAAAGCATTGATTTTTATAGCTTTAGACTAACAATCGTCAATAAATTGTTATTGACTTGTATGAAAGACTTCGATACTGTTTGTATTTTTTCAGTCGAGTGATATTTGCTAAATTTTGTGTAAACATTGTACTTTCAGCTTTGCACAGTATAGACTTTACATTTTATTTATTCATTTCATGAATATACATTATATTTAGTTGTATTGGTAAAAATATGTAACTTTTAATGATATGTTTGACCACATTGTGTATGAGGAATAATTCTTTGAGATTTGCAACCATGTGTAGAAAATGAAAGTGATCTCTGCCGTTTTGAGGCTTTAAACTACTCCTAATTCTTCTTTAATATCATGGGGGATGTTCACTTGGAAGATAACGTCTACATTTGATTTATTAATTTGATATCTGATCAGCATCCAGTGGGCAGTATTTTATTGATATTCAGGACGATAACAATATTATTGCAGATGTACTTAAGGGCTCACATTTTGAATGACACTGGAAAAGTGTGGAGTATAGGGTCTATTATGATATTTAGTCGTTTCTAGTCTTTAGCGTGTTTACTCGCTTCATTAAACGCGGTCTTAAGTGTGCGAGACATTCGTTCAATAAGTCTGCCAATATGGTTCGCGGGCATGTTTTAAGTATAACCGGAACAAAGGTCCACCTAAAAGATAGCGCATCCCGTTTTCTACCTGTTGTTTGAACATTAGAAACCTCCCGAAATAACTTCAGCATTGGTGCTTTTGATTTGGTTAGTGCTATATCTCATTACATAATAATCAATTTCACTTTGAAACAAATTAGAACCAATAGGATACAGCAACACGAAATATGCTTTGGCTAATCCGTTTCCTATTAAGGTTAGAGTTCATGCAAAGACGTTAGTGTACTATTGAACCTAATCACTGTCCTGCATAATAATGGATGAGAAACTGTTTCGGTTTCTAAAAAGTTTTGTGGATACAGAGTATCACTGATGGGGGGTTCACGGAGCAGCCCAGCAAGTCCCAATCAGGAAGACAAAGCTATCCTCTCGTTGGAGGTTGTCTGGTCATAATACGGAAAGCTGGATTGCGGATGACAGTTGGTTACATGTTCGGAAAGTGCCACGCTCCTTCCACGCTAAAGACAGCTATTGAATATATCGATAAAAGTACACTCTTTGTAGACGCTGCTAAATGATAAATTATCCGCCCCTGCTTATCCCTACTTCTTCAGTGGCATTACAAATTTTAGCCCCATCTTTCCCAAAAGGATTTAATGTTTTATAACTAGCCCGTCCTGAATATAGCTGAAATACAGCTCGTGGACGTTAAGCAAACATGCAATCAACCAATCTGCCTGTTTCAGAACTGCATACCTAAATTTAGTTTTGATTCATGGCAATGAAATCCTAATTATATTTTCTGTGTTGAATATTCTGTACAGCATTTATTTGTATAGAAAATTAAATTGCATTTGTGGAGAAAATAATATTGAAAATAATTAAGTTTTTCCTTGTAAACCAGCATTTTCCACTTGCACATCATTAATGTCTGGCATAGTCAACTGAAGGCCAAAATATGCAGATTACACAACATGGGGTATGCTGACTATAACAGGTTCAATAACAAAATGACGATTTATTGATTCTTTTCGTAACGTTTTGTGAGCAATATTTCAGCTTTATTCACAACGGGAACAACTTGCAGCCGCTCCAAAGAGCATGCATCCGCTACCTTGACAGCTCTATGGGTCACACGAATTGAATTTGCATTTGTTCCTTTATAAGGAGAGCACATAGTAATGATTAGAATACCATTGCTTTGATATTTACTAGTAAGCACTCAATAAAATGTTGAAAAGTTCATTATACCTATTTACACAAAACTTCAAACAATGACCACTGACGAGTTTAAGATTTTGACATACATGTATGCTTTAAGAGATTGCAAAATTTCTCTATAGCAACCTAAATTTAATATTCAGAATAACCGTGACTGGTATTGAACAGAAATTCTTTGTTTGGTAAAATGGTCTTTAGAGCCACTTTGTGAAAGTTTTAGCAATATCAGTGCGTCATGTTTTTATTTGGGGAGGAAGAATGATTACCCAGAATAAACCCTCGATCTACTGTAGGAAAACTGGCAATACTTACATGTATCAATTAAAATCGGAGACGAGCACAACCTACTCGTAGTGCAACTCGGACCAGCAAACTCAGTGTTAACATTTACGTGATCAATAGTAGACACACTACGTTAACCACCCGGCAGCCGAGCGCTCTTGACAATTAGGTTTAAAAGAAAAAAATTGAATTTATTTTAGTAATGTCGTCTGGATCGTTGTATGTGTGCTTAAACGTCACATAAAACACGCTGAATCTTTATACGTTTATCGTACGGTAATCGTATTTGGAGCAAATATGCCGAAAAACCCAGAGCCAGATTTTCAAGAATTTTGTTAACTGTTTGAAATTTCTTATTGAATGATTCTCGTCATGTCACTTCAAGATCAAAGTAACACATTAAGTGACTCACAAAAATAATTGATACGAATTGATTTATTGTTTGTTAAGCCCGAACTGTGCAAAGATATTATTAACATTTAACACGTCTTTAATAAACCGAATGCAACGCTCATTGGAAACATAGTTGCTTTTTTTCAAAAAGCAGTATTATAACAATATAAGAGGCGAAAACAAGTTACATGTACCATACAATAAATTTAATTTTGAAAAGGTACAAATGCTTAGAACACTCGAAATTAAAGTTACGAAGTTATCAAAGGGCGACCATCGAAAACTCAAATAAAATACTAGTACTTTATTTTCTGTGTTACAAAATGCAAAATATTTTTTTATTTTGCGTTCATTATTTCCCAAACATAAGTGTAGATGACAGGACCATTTCCTTTTCAAACTGTTAATCGATTACTCAAAATAATTAATACTTAATAATGAATGCAGGAACTATATTTGCAGATGGCTACAGTAGTCTTTAGGTGGCAGATAGGCGAAGCCTTCCCCTTAACAAGGGATGAAGCTTTTGACAATGTATTGCTAAAAATATGATCGCGTACGATAATTGGCGTGTCGAGAGGGCCACTTTCTTTCACATTTATCTCGATTGATTTTTGCAACTTATTCTTCTCCTGTATATAGCTGAATTATTGCATTCTGACGTCAAGCTATTATTCAACTTTAAAAAATATAATCTCACACAATATCACTCATGTATGTACTACCGTTTTAGAATGGAGTGTTATCTTGCTATTAATTCATCTATTGTTAAAAATAATTAAAGGTTGGGTGTAAACAAATTATCCAAACCACGTTCTTACTGCAATGCAAAGTGTGATACCTGTACTGACAGAGAGTCATGGTTTATAAATCTCGTACACAATTAAAGTTTGTTTTTGTATACAAAAACGATGTCTACCCCTGTTCATTATGTGGATTTTCATCAAAATCCCATAACTACCACAAAATTTAAAATAAATAAATATAAAAATTTCCTGATAACATGCAATAAGTAAAATGGTGTACTTGCTACATACCAAGGTTCGTAAAATTTGATGCAGTAGTTTCGAAGGAGTTGATCAGAAATCATGATGTGGGAATTTCTCGAAAAGTTCAAAGAGCGAAAAATCCGAGGAATAAAATTTCCTGGTAATATACCCCAATAACATATGGTGTTTTCGTTACATACCAAGTTTCTTAAAATTTGGTTAGGTAGTTTCAGAGGAGTGGAACTGAATAACGTTTTGAAGGACAAACGGACGAACAGGACAGACACAATATGTCTCCCACAAAGCGGGGGGAAGACATAATGTACTTCACATGTCTTTCTTAAGCTGATATATATTATACGTCATTCATCTTCGGGAAACGAGTTTGTTTTATCTGTGTAGTTTGTTTCCTAATCCTGATGTTTTGTCCCTAAAAAATGCTAATTCGGTGACTATGTTCATTCAATATCAAAGCGAGCCTGAAATTATGAACGACACCAATTCACTTAGGTCGACCTCTTACTTAGACTACGACAAACGTGTTGACTTTTACTTTCCAATTGTCAACTTCCCGTTCATCGATATCAGCATAAAGCTGCTTTCATATGGTGGGTATATTTAACATCTTATACGTTATGCTAGATCCTGTGATTGGAATTCCGAATTTATAGACCATTAAGCTAATAAAACAAGGGTTTGTTGTAACTAGGTTGATGCTCAATGGAAGTCGCCATTCTCCCAAATACGATCGGACTTTTTCATTAAGTCATAGATTTAGTCTTTCCTATTCCTGAACTTTACTTTTTCTTAGACATAACAATGAGTAAGTCTCTAGATGTCGAATTAGAAGCACGAATGGTTTTATTGGGTTCGAGTTACTAACTTCCTGTTTTTATGTTATTAAGGTCTTTTCCACTACAATGGAAAGACCTTCTTGTATTTCTTATGATTATTGTTTTTTTTTCTGTCGAGGATGTCAAAAAGTGTCTTGACTTATCGCTTCGAAACTTGGGACACTTAACCAACACCACCTGGGCTCGACCTGAGTCACCCTGCGAAACCGATCTATGTTTATAAACAGAGTTTTCTTCCCAAACACTGCTCACCCTTTTTATTAATTAAACTCATACACTGTAATCGATATAAAAATTTTAAGGTGCGAAAATTGTTACTTGACTCCTCCTGACAATGATTAATCACGCAAACAATTTTTTTTCGAACTTCCTGGTTACGCGTTCTTTGACGCGAAGTTTGTCGAAAACGACAAAATTGTTTGATTTCCACAAAACTTGGTTTTCAAGTAGACATTTGATTTCATTAAAACTCAAATCCATAACAAATTGAAGCAGACAATATATCAGAAACATGTGCTGTTATTGAGATCTACATTTGACATAACGGGTTGAAAACTGTGCGACAAACCGTTTTAGAGTTATGGCCCTTGACACGTTGCGGCTAATCAGTTTTTGGCTTATAACTTTTAAACCGTCAGAGATAATATAGTAAGCATGTTTTTTTGTGATTGTCATAACAAGCCCTTCGATTTAAGACCAAAGTCGAATGACTGCGTTCAGCCATTTTCAAAATGGCCGACACCGTAGACAGTTTTAAAAGAATAACACGTAAACTGTACACAATTGAAGCAGACAATACAAGTTACAAGGGAAAATGTTTCAGGTACGAAAGCGTAAATCTTGTCGTTTTTGAGTTATTGCACTTGATTCGTATAATGAAAATGGTTTTTTGTTTATAACTTTTTAAACGTTACAGATGATGAATGATACCATTTTAAAAGAGAATTAAAAGACCTACAATTTGATCCAAAGAAGTACATGATTCGGTTGAGTGGTTTCCAAATGGCGGTCAAAAACATATCGTAAACTGCGTTATTCGTCAATAACGTATAAGTATTTGTTACCGATATGTAAAGCCCTTCGATTTAAGAATAAGTCGAACGATTATGGGCAGAAATTTTCAAAATGGCCGACGCCGTAAAAAGTTTCTATAAAATAACACTTTAACCGTACAAAATTGAAGCAGACAATACATGGGAAACTGAATCGGGATAACTATCTGAATTCAAATATCATATTTTATGACCGGAAGTGACATTTTGCAACCGACTTAAAATACTTAGCAACTATACATTTTCTGACTTGGGACCACTTGTTTTATACACCAAAACCATAGCAACTGACCGTAAAGTAATTAGCAGCCATATACCTAGACATAACACTAACAAAATGCAGGGAAAGACCTCACATTTGTTCTCCGAACAAATGACTTTTTAATTAATCAATACAGATGTTGAGTGTTTTCTTAGTTTTTTTTACAACTCTAATACATTCAGAGGCCATTGATAATAATGCTAGTTAGTGCTTCTGGTCCTAATGGGCAGATTGAAATATTGGACGTGTACATTGAAGTCGCATAAACAACGTGCGACTATATAATCCAAAGAGTAATGCAATCATTACCTTAAAACAGATAGACCAGATAATAAGTGACGATGATACTTATAGTTTTTATTTTATTCGGTAGTATAAGGATAATCAACACAGAATGCGAGATAACTCTTAGCCATTGAAAGAGTTAACATTTCAATTTTTTATCAAGATTCCTCGTTTGTTTGTTTTACAATTGTTTACCGCCACTTTCCGCAACTTTTGCGCTATATCATGGCAATCAGTTGTTACATTGTATTGGGAGAGGAAGCTAAGATAACCGGAGAGAACACCGACCTTCGCTAGGGATGCTTGGCAGTTCAGATTGGAGTCGAGCGAACCCTGCCTGCAATGAGAATCGGGCCTGCAATCTCAGTGGTGACAGACCACGTGATGGATAATAGATGAACTACCCTAACCACTCGGCAACCGAGGCCCCTATTACGATTAAAAAGTCTTTGCAAAGAGATCATGTATCGGAAAACTTATATATAAATAAAAACACCCCCAAATATTAAAAGCCAGAAGAATTTAGATTTAAATGAAATTTTATAACTACACTTCTGAACAATATACTAAATCCACTTTTGCTCAACAACGCGTTCAAAATTATAATTAACGGATGATCCCATGATATTTAGTAGGGAAACAGATCCTAATGGATATTAAATGCTTATGTTTACTTAGCTACTGGTTACGGCTCTCAGAGTGCGACCCGCAAAGCTTCTCCTCAGTGGGTTCTAAATGCCGCATATTAATTAGAGGGTTGAGGTTGTTAAAAAGATCAGACCGACTATGGTGGACGACGTGTTGAAAAAAATTGAATATGTTTTGCTCCCTATACTTCTAGGTTGACATTATGTAATAAAACCATGAGTAAAATCATTATGAAAACCGGTCGAGAATAATGTTAATTGGACATCAATGCGTTATGACATTCCGTTAATCTAATGAATGTTTGCTTAACATCCGACGATCAGAATTTCAGCTCATTAGGACAAATTAATAAACAATAAATCAACGCGAAAACGTGATGAACTCGTTCAAAATTGATGCAGTGCAATCTTCATTTGACTATCAGATCATATTTAAAATTGTCATCCGCAAATATTAGAAATAGTGTTGGGCATGAGACACTACTACTGCCCTCTTTAAAAATATATATTTTGCAAACCAAAACTTGTATTAAACGACGAAACATTACATTTCAGGAACATTACATTTTTATTATCATATATAGTTTTCTTGGTTTTCATCAGTTTACTTCCTCGTCTATCAACGGCATAGGATCGACATGTAGCCCCAACTGTAAAAAAAACATATCCAAGCTATAAATAATCAATCATATGCTGTAACAGTATGTAAATCATTTACAATTCAAATTATGGTTATCAACCCAAACATTGTTTAATCGATTGATAGATGTTTGCTCTGACTAGATGATACGTATCACCCACACAAAACAATCGTTAATAAACACGAAACTAGTAAAGGGTGAGTCATAGCTGATATCATACATTTTAAACAAATATATGTTCTGTGTATGTGTGAATACTAAGGACAACTCTTACTGCAGTCTGATATATTGTTATAGAATTTAAAGCTGTCCCATACCGTTCTGGTGTTCAAATGCTGTAATGAACAGAAGCTCTAAACTAAGCTATAGTACAGCTGCTCTGGTGGAGGGCTTTTTTGGACACAAAATATTCTAGACTAAAGCTAATCAGAAATTGTTTTACATTAGACATGACCATTTATGACTGCTTTTGTAGTCTTTGTTTCTGTCTAAATTTAATAATGGATCTCAAAAAGGGATTTGGTGCAGTCAAGCTTGTAATAAATATGTATTAAGTGATTTACTCACATCATCCTCACATCCTGGAACAAGCTCGCATTCACAATTTGGTGATACCATGTAACACACATCGCAAGCGATTTTACATCCTCCTGCGACAAGCGACCTCTTCTCTAAAACTAAAATAAACAAAAGCGTTAATATTTGCCCTGATATACCACTTTTTTTTCGTAAGTTAGACTGCATCACATAGTGAGAGGCTTGTTCGGATGCACATTTTCCGAAACAAAGATAATTAGTATTGAAACTGCCATAATTGGAAAGAATATCTTCACTACAACTTTCTTTTGCCTTTTTGCTGCTTTTTTTTAAAAAACCTTTCTTGTGCTGTCCTGTATGAAGCAGCTTCAAAATGACATTACGCAAACAGGTAATCAAGACAAAAGGTATATTTGGTGTTGCTATTTTTTACGTTACTTGTATTTGTTCTGTCTTAGTTATTTTGTTCTATTCTGTAAAAAATACGTATTTTAATTTATTTAAAACCGTCGCAGGCGACACAATTTTAAAGTTTAAAAAAGAATTAATGTATTAAATAGAATTTAATTTCACTATTAATCGTGATGCTTCATACCTTTTATTGTTTTTATCTGTACATATTCTCATATTATTGTATGAGATTACGTTTTAGTATAAAAGGAGGTTTGACTATACTAATTATTTTAAAATTATAATTTTCACATCCTGAATAGAGCTTAATTATTGTTTGTTAAACGTTAATCAATCAAGTGCAAAGGTATCTGCTGTTAAATCATGGTATATGCGTTGAAATTTGAAGTGGACTTGTTTGAATTACACGGTTCACGACACATAAACACAAGTAATAATTAATGCGAAGTCGATAATGTACGTTTATGTTATGTGCTAAGCATACAATATTAAAACAACTTATAAGATATTACAAAGTAACCTACCTATATCTGGCCGATCAACTATTCCTGCATTGGTCAGATAAACACAAACTACCAATAACCCTACTAACAACAGAATTCTATTCATTTTAGAGACTTGTAATAGTAATCAACAGGCGACGAATGATAAACAGAATGAAGTCACATATATATATAGTATTCTGGCCAACATATGTTACCTGTCGTACTTTATCAAACTCCTTTGACAAAAGATGCTTCAATAAAAGCTGATATTTACTGAGCATGGGATCAATAAAGGCTATAATTTTCTAATCTATCCGATACGTAACAGAAGGCTGTGTAGCTAAATATTTTTGTAATTGCCACTCAACGCTTCATATATTTTTTTTGCCGCTACTGTAAATAGATACATTATAACATTGTGTTGCTATATTTTCTCTATAATTGAAATTATTCAGGTCATTGCATACAATGACAGTTTTTAGTGCAGTTTGAAAGCTGTTGTATATATGTCCTCACTCCTGAGTTGCGTGGTACATAATTTACGACAAATTCCTTTTCCAATACTTTAATGTAGTTTTACTAATATTGCACAGTATTCTTATAAGAAAGAATTTATGAAAACTAGCTTTCTAGTGTAAATATATATTTGAATTTACGTTAAAAATGTGAGACTTTACAAATGGGGAAACTACAGCCAAATATCTTTTAAAGATTCACGTTAAGTTTTAATCTGGAAAACCTAAAACCATGAATTTTGATTGAAAATATCATTAAAACTAACCTTGATTTAGATTGTGTGTTTGCTTGTTATAGTGGTTATAAATGCCACTTTACTGTTAAGCTACGTCATGGCGTTTTGCTTTTTATTGGAGAGGACGCTTGAATACCAAGAGATAAACCCGACCTTCGTAACGACAAGTGGCAATCCGTGTCAGTCGAACAAGGACAGGGATTGATTAATTAAATTGTGGCTTGAAATCCAGAAAGCAATATATCATATACATATATATAGAACAAGAGCATAGTAACAATTAATAGACTAGAGGGAATTGTAAGGTTTTTATGATTGTGTAAGAACGAAACATAATATCTGCTGTACAAAACTACAAAGGAGCGTAAAAACCTAACAAAACACTGCACTTTAAAAACAAATCTACTTGATCTGCCACGCGGATCGCGCAGACTTGCTCTCGCCAAAGCGTACAATGTTTGCTTGTAAACACAAAATACACCAATATGACTTCTTTTGAAAATCCCAAGAGATGAAACCGGTTGGACAATCAATTTACTGTGCATTTAACAGATGTGATTTTCAAAAGAAGTCATTTTGGTGTATTTTCGTATTTTTATTTTCATTATATCCTACATCTTGTGAAGGACTTGTCTATTTTTACGTATATAATTTACTTACTGTGACTGCATGACAAGTAACTTTGTCATCCTATATAATATATACAAAAATGCTGAATTAGATTACTGTCAGATTAATACGTATTGGTTACGAAAATTCCATCGTCACACGCTAGTACACATGTACTATGTCTATGTCTAAGATTCACCCCGGTTAATGAAGCTATATTTTTCTATATAGCGGATTTGGCCGAGGGGTCTAGACCGCTGGACATAGTGCAGGCGAATTGGTGCCACAATGTCACAACGGTGTGAGTTCGAATCCCGCTGAGGGAGAGCAAAAATTTGACAGTGTTAAAAATCTAATTCAAACAGTGTTGGGCTTAATTTGTAGACGTATATATAAATATTTGATATTAACCCTGTATTTCTGATGTTTCAGAAATCCGCTGGATAGATATATTATATGGTTGTCACAATACTTAGACGTTTGTATATAATTTACTTACTGTGACTGCATGACAAGTAACTTTGTCATCCTATATAATATATACAAAAATGCTGAATTAGATTACTGTCAGATTAATACGTATTGGTTACGAAAATTCCATCGTTACACGCATATATATATATATATATATATATATATATATATATAAATTTCCTTTAAATATTCAATAGCTGAGCAACATTGTCCACTTCGTATAACCTAACTTGCTATACTAGCACGCGACTGATCGTTGACGTCATAAAGTATTGATAACGTTGACTACAAATGGATTCTTCCGCTAACAACAAGTGACGACACTTAGAATTGTGAATTGCAAATATTAATTAACTACTTGTAAATTGTTGTTTTTGTTATTTCCTTTCATAGTATTTAATTTAATATATAAGAATTGTTTTCTATGGTTGGATAGATTATTGGATATAGACGACTTTGGATGGGCTTACGCTTAACATAAACCGCTTCGCGGCTTATTGTCGTTAACCGACCCAAAGTCGTCTATATCTAATAATCTAACCAGCCAAAGAAAACAATCCTTAAATATATATATACTGGACCATTTAGACAAATATGTGTATCTTCGAACAATCAAATATGAAGGGACGACCGTAGATGCAGCCGACAAAAATATAATACAAAAATAACATTAGCATAACCATTTATTAGTTTTATATGCAATATATTTGAAAAAATAACATTGAACAAAATTTTTGTATTGCGTGTTATGAATAGACGAACTTTTTTCATCAGTGGGATTTTGTTTATTTGAAGACTAAGAAATAAAGGTTCCATTAAATATTTTCTCCCAAAATCAATATGAATTTTCATGAAAATTGTCTGATTACAGTAAAACATGCAGTACACTTAATTTAAAAATCATAAGAAAAAACCTGTTGCTTTGCACGTCATTATAGATAAAAAGATGTCATGACATATTTGTCATTAGTTAACTTAGCATATATACTATTGATATA
The DNA here is from genome assembly GCA_944474755.1 of Limnoperna fortunei. Taxonomy (NCBI): domain Eukaryota; kingdom Metazoa; phylum Mollusca; class Bivalvia; order Mytilida; family Modiolidae; genus Limnoperna; species Limnoperna fortunei. The sequence goes on from OX104123.1 coordinate 65,029,015, forward strand.
CACTTAATATTTTGCCTATTTTAAATGTGATAGAAACAAGTTAGACAAAGCATTAAGATGTTTAGGAAAATTGACATCATTTTTAATGTAATTTACAACTATATAGAGTGTCTTCATTTTAGGTGCATACAGGTCATTAGAAATTAAAACAAATCTGAATACTATTTTATGCCACCCAAATTGCTTTTGTAAACATAATTATTCATCAAATTGCATTTCTATTACACGATATTTCTTACAGGCCATGTTTAATTTCCAATGTTATTTCTCAGTTTAAATTTGTTTTTCTCATGGTGAAAAAATATGTTTTATTATATTTATACAGAGTTATACATTTAAACATATTGAAGTGAGTCTCTCACCGTTCTCACGATACAAATGACATCAAGGCACACCTTTTAAGTAAATAAGGCAGAGTATACATTATAAATGATATTGTTCATTAAGTCTTTTAAACACACCCTTTTAAACCTAGAACAGGTGGAATATTATTTAGGCATTTCTACAAAAAGGGACCTAAGACACGACAAGCATGAACATAGATTTTCACGGAAAGACTGCTTTAGTCACTGGTGCCGGGAAAGGTAACCCATTTGGTTATGTTATTTGTTTTTCTGTTTTTTTATTCTGCGTTAGTTTAAAATGTTTTAAAACTGTATATAAGTATCTACAATGGTATTAATTTAAAATAGGTTTTCCCTACCAAGGAACAAATTAAGTACACATTAACGGTGTTTTTTAATGGTGAAACCGTTAATGTATCATTGTTCATTTCAAGGAATATATGCTTTTCGAACCATACATTTTATTTTGCTTGATGCGTTTAATGTGATTCCAAAGAACGTCAAATACTATACTTAAATTTCCAACGCTTCTGATGTCGATTTTGCAATGTTCCGTTCTTGCTACACCACATTTTTTATTGATTAATTTTGTTTCAGCTCCAGCGGACAGAATTGTAGCTCTATTCAGGACGAGAGCAATTTTAGCAAAAAATAAACGTAACAAAAGGTGATTTTTTATTACCTTATATTTAGTAGTATGGAATATTTGCTAGAGATGGCAAATATAAAATTGTATAGCGGCTTAAACGAAAGTACTCTTTTTCGAAACCTTTAAAAGAATTATTAGTTACCCGTGCTTTAATTTGACTTTATTTCATTTTTTTGCGCCGAATAAGTCTGATTATTTCATGTGTATCCAATAGCACAACTGAGAACATGTGGGGAGGGTTCACAATACATGCCCTAAAGAAAAGTCTAGCGCGTCACTCTGTCGCAGATAGTTCGACCCTCTCGTTGGCGGTTGAAGATATAATAAATCATAAACTTTTTATTAATTAAAAAAACATTTCAAATTTTGTATGCGACTTTTCTCTTTACAAATGTAAAAATCTAAAGATTGTTAACTAATTGTTCGGAATGAGCCAAAGTAATTTCTTATGAAAGAGTTGGGATTACGCGGTAGGAAACATTATTGTAGGATCGTCTATTGAGGACTCGTATATTTTTATTATAGATATATGAACTAATATGTGGTGTCATATAAAAACAATAATAGAGCTATAACCATTTAATGTTGTATAAGGTGTACTATATTTATCTTGGCAAAACGAGGGTGAACACGTGCCTAGAATGATTTGATTTAAACATATTTTATTCATGAAATACATGAATTGGATTGGATAGCATCCAATTCATGTATTTCATGAATAAAATATGTTTAAATCAAATCATTCGTGCCTAGAATGTTGCGTAATGTAATTCAAATATTTTACTAAAATTTTTTTTTATTAACAAGTCATCGTACAAATGTTCATCTTAATAAATATTTACACCACTAAGCGTAACTATCATATTGTAGTCAATAGTTCTAAACATTGACATGATAGTTAATTGATTTAGTTTATTTAATATCAAACATTGTACTTTAAAAAACTGTGAAGACGTTTTCTCTATACAAATGCATTACAACTTTTTGTGCATTTCAGACGAAAGGTAAATATTGCATTAGAACGCCCACTTATCATAATTATTGATCTGAAACGTCTTTAAAATGCAGGTTAAACAGAACGTTGTGCAAGCGAAGTAAATATACCTTAGTATAAGGAGGGCTGACATATACAAATACAATTGAATTTATTAACAAAATGTTTAAAATGATAAAAAAAAATCAGCGCTACATCTTTATCACAATCGTAGTATTTGTACGATTAATTTTCTGCTCTGCTGAACTCATTACTTTTATAATGACATTAAAATCACTTTAAGATTGCTACTGCATTTTAACAAAAACTCTCAACATGTTTTTTAAGGAATAATAGATTACAAGCCATTGTTATGACTCCTAAATATATATTCACGTTTTAACTAGGAACGCCCACTTTAAACAGATATTGATCTACAACGTTTTCCTATTGTAGAAACATGCAGTGTCAAAAGAATGTTTGTAAGAATAAATATAGATACTGCATGACATAATACATCTACATTGAAAGGGTGTTTGTCAAATAATATTTCAAAATCCACAGTAAATTTTTTTCTGCTCAAGTTTTGTATCTACTGGCAATAACAAAAGGGGCTCAATTAAGTAGTTAATTTAGATAAAATCCAAAATTACAGTCAAGAAAAAAAACCAACTGATTAATAATTAAATGATTGCACGAAATATTTTTATTCAATGTAATTTGATAATACGCAATTCGCCTAGTGAAGAGTATAAAGCATGCTGAATAACGGTTTGTCATCACAGTATCGACACACCAAGAAAATATAAATCGTGCCTGTATATAATTATTTCAGACATCTAATGTTAGATAGTAAAATCTTAAATATTAAAATTTAGATTTCGTTTGAACCGGTTAAAAGCCACTGTCTGGAATTTTTAGATGTATCGTAGTGCACAGTATTTTCTTGGAAAAACCCTACCCGTTGTGTCGAACTGAAACGAACCAAGAACATTTCCAAATGAAAACAAAGACTAAAAAGATAGGAAATACATTAAAGCAGAGAATAATATAATCTAAATGAACTTTACAGTAACCTGTGGTTAAACATAAAAGTAACTGTTTGGTCAAGTTGCAACTTTAACGCGTAAACAAATCAACTCATTAGTACATTAAATGTGAAGTTGTGAATTCTTCTTGTACCACTAATAGAATTTGCGTGACTAAAATAACCACAAATAGCCGAGTTCAAAACAATCAAAAGTCCAAGCATTAAATTATACGGCCAGACAAAAAGAGAGCATACGTGAAATAGTCCTAAACGTGATGTATATAATAGCATGTTGCAGGTTCAAATGACAGTACTGAGACATGTATATTACAGACATAACATTAGCTAGTAGATTAAGATAATGTGTTTGTCCGTGAAGTGTCCAGATTTATAATAGGTGAAGATAAATGTTGGTAACATGTTCAACAGTTTATCGGTAATGTTTACGAAAAATCGCAATGACGTATAGTGTTGTACTCGTTTATAAATATGGTGGATCTTTATCTGTTACGTATCGATTGATCGTTATAAAATACCAATATGAAGGCCCACCATGTACAACACCAATCCATACGTTATTAGGCAATTTTCAGGCGTTGTTCGGCATACAATGTAGGTTCTTGGCGTTATTTAAGTTTTTCCATCTAACTCCCCGACAAGTGTTTATACGGAAATGTACAAATATTCAGTCTCGTTTTATAGTGTATTATTAAACCATTTTAAGACAAACCAGTTAACATTCATACATTTGTTTTAATGATTTTTGAAACAACAAAACCAAACGCGGCCGTGAATAATTTTTAAATATTAAAACAAAAGAACTCATTCATTTATATATTTGTGTGGTTGGAAAAGGAAGGTACTCCGGAACAGGTTGTGTTGCGCGATAGCTATGATTGTTTTAAACAGTTTTATGATGTTTTGTAAACTATGCACAATTAAAAATAAGGTTACTGCAAAACAACCTTTAAGACACATTTTACACTGAAGAGCGTTTGTTACGCGGTGGCAAAGTGGTTAAGGTAATTAGTCTACTATTGATCACGCGGTCTGTCAACACTGATTGCCGGTTCCGTTCTCACTGCAGGCGACTCCAATCTTAATTGACATGGATTGTCCGTTTTCCTACCGCAGGTCGGGGGTTCTCTTAGGGTACTCGAGTTTCCTCCCCCAATAAAAACTGGATGCCATGATATAGCTGAAAAATTGCTGAAAGTGGCTTTAAAACACCATTCAAAAATACAATCAAACGTATGTTACAATACGCATGAGTGAAAGGTTGATATTATGACGTCATTTTAAAATTATTTTATCTCGATTTTATTAAATGTACATACACAAAATTAGTAAAACACGAAAGGTAACCTTTTCAAAGTCAAATAATTTGTTAACTACTTGCTAGATTAGTCAGATGTATCATTTTCTACTCTGAAGACACAGTCTTTTTTCTGATTTATTTAAAAGTGCAGATTTCCGTGTCAAAACATCCTTTATTTCAGTATAAACGTGCTACTGTATATGATTGCCCTTAAACTCTGAATATTGTAACGGTCATTTGTTTAATTGTCTCTGTTTAGTATATATTTACACTGACCCTATCAGTAATTAAACTCTAAAGATTTTCTCATGCATATTTATAATGTCGTTAATCGTTTTCGGCATCCGGCACAACACGATTACAACAATACATGACCAGTAATATTACCTCACTGGCCCAAAATGTACAATTTTATTTGTTTAGCGTATGTTCTACTACCTCAACACCACGTTTGTATGTCGATCTGATTCGTCCATAGCGCTTTTGTGTTTTTCTTATACCAGGAGGTTTCGACATCAAGAGAGTTTTCAAATAGCCTAAAAAAACTTCATGAGCACTATTTATACAAAGGATATGCAACAAAACCAATTAAATATATGACCACTCATTAATTTTAAGTTTAATATACAGTATGCATTGTCAGCATTCATTATTCTGAAGTATCTTTCCTGTGATTTTTTGCCAGTAATTTCTGTTTATTGTCGATACCGTAGCTGAAAATATATCGCATCTAAGCAATAATTCTACCCAGTCAGTCGGAAAGTCTTGTTAACGGATTACTTCGACGCTTTTCAAGTACAGTAACGTTCTACGTACATTTGCAAGAAGTGTATTGGACATTTTTGTGGGAATCGACTTTTTTTACTGATTAGTTACTTTAAAATACACGTAAGATGTTGTAAAGCAACAAGAAAAGCACTAGACATTTAAAGAAGCGTTTTCACTAATATCTTTGCTTAAGCACTACTGTTACAGTTCCTATGTGAAGATTTAAATTCTAACAATGTTGCTGTTAAGTTTTAGTGACTAAAATTCCAGTAGGATGTAACAGTTGGTTTATTATATATTGCTCCCGCGTAGAATGTTTTATACCAGGTCATAACCCTAATTATTAGTTTATTGTAACGCAGAATTATTATGAAGTTTTTTTTTTAAATAATTGATTGAATGGGTCCAGCGAGACGTATTTCAGCTGTATTAATGACGAGAAATAATTAAAGGGAAAAAAGATGGGTCAACGGGAAAAAATGGTGTGCAACAGGAAAGATATAGAGCTTTGCGTTGGGACGAAATTTACAAAGATGTCTTTATTAAGCAATTCACTTTATTACCTATACAAAGAGACATAACTCAGTCCTGACGTGATTACGCAGTTAATTGACTGGTAGATACATAGGAAACAAGGACATATTTCTGAAGTACATTGTATAATGTCAACACTTTCAACAGGCATTGGTCGATGTATAACACTGAAGCTAGCATCTCTTGGAGCCAAAGTGTTTGCTCTAAGCCGCACAAAAGAGGATCTTGTAAGCCTAAAGAATGAGGTAATGACTGTTGTATGAATTGACTATTTACTAATTGTTATTGTTTTAGTTTACGAGTTGTTACGAGTTGTTATTCGTTTAAATCTTAAATTGTGCTCACCGAAATTTGTGTAGAAGGTTGGTTGTTGGTTACTTAACATTCGGCAATCGGTATTGTGGCTGTATTAAAAACACCTAAACACTAAAACATCAATTGTAAGTAAGAGATGAACAAACGTACATAAACGGTTTGTCTTCTTCGAAAGTGTTAACAGCGGTAGCTATTATTCATTTATGTATGGCACGTCTTTAAGTTTGTATCAGTAGGTGTAATCTAACTTGGTATTTTGAAGCATCAACTGATTGATGACGTCACAATGACCTACATGCATTCTTCCGCAAACAATAGGCGACAACGCTTAATATTGTAAGATGTATATATTGTTTGATCGCGTATAAAATATTGTTCTTGAAATGTCTTCTTATAATATTACATTTACAAAATAAGAATTGTTTTGAATTGTTTGGTTAGATCGTTGAATATAGAAGACTTTTAATCGATTTAGGCATCGCCGGTTTTTTGCGAAGTCCAACGCAAAGTCTTATATATAACCAAATAAAAATAAATACTTAAATAAAACATTAAACAGATATTTATCGTATTTGAGTTGATGAAAGTTACTGGTATCTTTTACTTTCTGGTTTGTCAAAGCTGGAGTTGCAAGTTTAAGCCCCAAAAAGGTTCGCAGAGGTTAATTTTAACCGTATTTGACAATGATTGCCATGTTTCATGTGTGATGTACAGCTAAAAGATTTAAAACGATATTTTATACTGTAATATGTATCAAATACAATAGTATCTTTTTTTGTTAGAATCCTTTGATAGAGACCAGATGTTTAGACCTCGGAGACTGGAACAACACTAGAAGTGTGGTAGAAAAATTAGGACCCATCGACCTTCTTGTGAACAATGCAGCTATAATCGCCTTAAATTCATGCTTAGATGTCAGCGAGAAGGATATAGACACGTATGTTGGATATTGTTATGGACAAACCATTTTCGTTTAGCTTAAAAATCTGTAATTTTCACTAAAACACATTGTTATATATATTAAAAAGCGCATAAAAACAATTCCCAATAAGAATCCAAAAACGCTTTATAAACAGAAGCACGCGGTTTAGAATCATACCGATAAAATGGTTGGTGATATAACACATAATATGTGTACAGCAATTTATAACATGTACTATCACGTCTTTTAAACAACAAAGATTTGTTTGCAGGTAGTCATAGCAAATACGGTTGTGTATCTATAATTATTCAAAATCAGAATATTTATAATTTAAATGCAGACAAATCTAAAAATAAAATACGATACATATCAAGCATTTTCTTAAAATAAATATGTTATTAACAACAGCTTTGTATATTTTTACATTATGCATTTTGAATAGTTATTGTCCGTTTCTATAGAAAGCCAAAAATTTACATAGGATGAATGTCATGTACTAATAAGCAGATTCATTGACAAGTAAAAACTGTCAGTACGGTCATCTTTTGACATCAATATTATCAATCGTAACTATTAACCCAATTATGCTAAATGCTCAAATTTGCCAGCTGTACAGCAGTCTTTGTAAATTATTTCCCCGAAATGAACTGCACATTTGTAGCTCTAATTTCCCTAAGGGCCAAATTTGGAGGTTACACAGTCCTCAACTATATAGTTGTTACAGACACTCCAAGTGGCTTAGAGGTAGCTCTCGTATTGGGTGTATCAGGTCATAATACGTAAAGTCTGATCCCGAACCGTGATGAGTGACGCCTTTGTAGAGATCAAAGCATATCTTTGACCATATCAAAGCCATGCTTTACAATATTATAACTTCTTTTCAATTTGTATTGCATTAAATATATTGAGGTCTATTAGGCAATGTACTTGTCTTAAAATCAATACCATGTAGGTTTAACTTACAAGGGACATTCCTTCAAAATCAATGCCATGCAGGTCTAACATACAAGGAACATTTCTTCAAAATCAATATCATGCAGGTCTAACTTACAAGGAAGATTTCTTCAAAATCAATACCATGTAGGTCTAAAACTGTACATGTTTTCAAATCAATATCATGCAGGTCTAACTAACAATGTACATGTCTTAAAATCAATACAATGTACCATGTAGGTCTAACAATGTACATGTCTTTAAATTAATACAATGCTGGTCTTACTAACAATGTGAATGTCTACAAAATCAATATGATGCAGGCTGACTAACAATGTACATGTCTACAAAATCAATACGGTTTTGTATAGCCTCAAATACTATTAAGACAGAGTTAACAATGTTTTGATTTTGAGTTCTTTTTATTTTAGGCATTTCGATGTGAACTTTAAAGCAGCTTTAAACGTTTCTCAGGTAACGGCTATAGTATATGTAATAATAAAGATATATCATGGTAATTTACAAAGAACAACACAATCGTGCATACTCCGCTTGCTCCCATTAAAATAGAATACGAAAAGTATAATTGCAGTTTATTCTTTCGATGATGTATCGCGTCGTTAAATTCAAAGGAAGTAAATAAATATTCATTATTATATAGATAGAGATGAAATATCGAATTTTCCAAGTGACAGAAATCACGGTAAATCACATGTGAAAATTATCGTTTATTTTCACTCTCGGGTTTTTTCCCGCCAAAACGTCACAATGGTTTTGTACTATACAGATATTCATCTGCCGTTCATAAAATTTTGGATTAAGCATGAAAATTTTACGAAAACAATTTTGATCTATATAATAAATAGGATAATCAATTAGGCATCGTGAATATCCAAAATATGATCACTCGTGCCGCATAAAGCATCAGATTAAACTCGTGCGCGGATCAAGTTCCGCGCACTCGTTTAATCAGATGCGTTATGCGGCACTCATGATCACATTTTGGATATTCACTCCGCCCAATTAATTATCCTATAATTATTGTAATACGTTTTAACGTCATGTATTGTTGTTTATGTTTATGTAGTGGGTTTATTTTTATGTAGTGGGTTTATTCTACTCTAACCAGTTTTTCGCTTGACCTTGGAGTCCAGTATTTATAAGGGATGAAAAAACTTGTAAGAAAACTGGAACACCTAGTCAAATAAATTTGGTGTCAAAAGCACCATGATCAAAGACACCACCTCAGTGTTGACGGGTCAGTTTTCAACAACATATGAATAACTACTTGATTAACTGGCCTCCTAGGTTCCTAATTCTACAGCTTAAAATTATAATCTATATTAGCTAAAAGATCAAACTACTTTTAAATTCATACTTAGAAATACGTTTAATTACTTGGTCGAGATCACTTCTGGTTGAGGTTTTAAACAAAATTTATTTTTTGATAAATAAAGTTCACGCATTTTTTGGATACATGACGATGACCAAACTATTTTTTGAGAAACCAATGTAAACAAAGATGGCAGCATTCAATAGCGACAACGGTTGCAAATTATTTGTATGATAAATCAATGATTCGTTAAATTTAAAACAAAATTTAAATGTAACGAAAATAAAGTTAAAGATAAGTTAAAACTTGTTGTATGTATTAAAATCTAAAGATGGTTTATGAATAACATGTGTTACGTAAAATTCAACAAAATATTCATACGTTAGGTCGACGATCGCTGCTACATGTACCATAATAAAAAAGAAACATGGAATACTTAATAGGAAAAATGTTTCTTAAGTAACATCTATGCTAGAGAGTGCTTGTATCAACCACACTGACCGCGAAATAGTCTTAATTGGGAACACTCCCGGTGGTCCTAGATTATAGACTCTTTAAATACAATGTTTATAATAATATCTACTATAGTAAATGCCACTCACCTTTTAAAAAAGTTTTGGTTGCATTTTTGTATTATTACGTATTTTAACTTTTTTATTACAAAAATCTAGTAGAAATTTTTTTAGATACAATCGTCCTTGACTTTTGCTACGGGAATTTTACATTGTAAGTCAGCCATTTGTGTTTCTAAAGGGACCTTGCGGTGTTTACAAATGTTCGTCTGCTTTCGTGGCGTTCAAGGATATTCGGATAATCCGTGACACTTTTCCCGACTTAACTGCAGACGACATTACCTCAAGGATTTCGAACAGGCAAAAACAATCGATTGTTTCGAACGCACACTTCCGTTCTAATTTAGATAAAATTTTACTAAAACGGTTGATCGTAGAAAAATGAAAAAAATACGCTATATTTTAATTAGCTGAATATCCTGAGGAAATAATTGTTGATTTCAGAAAGGACCATTCTTGATCTAGAAAAGGAGCATAAAACCATAGGCTGTCACACAAAAAACCCTCAACACAATTGTTTCATTTGTAGTATAGTAGCACTTGTACTTAACATAACATGAGGTTTGTTACATCATTGAAAAGTCATCGACAATCATGTTACAATTGAAAGGTAGCATGCAGCGATTCCAGTGAAATGGGAGGATTTAAGACATTCAAGTAGGCAGGAAATTTATAGCTATATCTATATATACAACCAACTGAGGTAACTGGTAAATATTTGGATAACAAGATGGGTATTTTACACAGACCCTGGTTTCATTCTATACAGTACGACAAACTTGAAATTTTGAACTTTCTCTTAGTTGGTATCTTGTTGACAATATTACAATGATAGTGAAATAAGGGCATTCGTGGTAAGGGTAGTTCGTCTACTCACGTAGTCTGTCAAAACTGCGCTTGTTGGTTCGAGTCTCATAGCGGACAGATAGCGCTCGACTCCAATCTTAATAGGCAAGGATTACCAGTTTTCCTACCAAAGTTCGGAGTTTTTTTTTCTGGTTACATCGCTTTCTCTCCCAAAAACCCTGGATGCCATGTTATAGCTGAAAAATTGCTTAACGTGGCGTTGAACATCATTCAGACAAACAAATTGACAGTAAAATATGTAAACAATTGATTTCTTTTCTTTTGATGCTGCAGGTTGTAGCAAGGGGTATCATTTCTCGAGGAGGTAGTGGCGCCATTGTCAATATTTCAAGTATTTCTGGAATCCTTGCTACACCTTCATATCCTATTTACTGCACAACAAAAGCTGCAATGGACATGTTGACAAAGTGTATGGCATGTGAGTTAGCAAAGCAGAAGGTGAGACAGATTTTGTTTAGTAAACACATTTTACCTCGGGTATACTACGACTATCACATGGGTCAGCGGTAGATATAAGAATATAATACGGAATATAATTATATAAATATAATAAATGATATATTTTAGAGTTTGCCGTGACCTATTCGTACTACCTCTGTATACCTATAAATTGCAAGTAAAAATTTACTGCACGGTCTTTCCTTTTTTCTTTTCTTTTCCTAATCAGGGCATCAGAGGCCGAGTGGTTTAGGTATTAAGTCATCTGCTTGACCACATGGCCTCGAAGCACTGATGTTGCGAATCGAGGTGTGCTCGATGTCTTCACCAAATAAAAACCGTACGCCATCATAAAATAAATTGCTGAAACTTGATTTAAAGAATAATAAATGATTGGTTAGATGTTTGCTTAATGTCAAACGAGCAGTATTTCAGTATATTCAGGACGAGAATAAGTTAACAAGCAAATAAACCCAACTTCAACTACTAAGCTACGCGGGCGAGCTTTCCGTATTATGACCTGACAACATCAAACGACATGGTTTTACGAGATGTCAAATACGTACCGTCTAGTTATGTGTCTACAAACTACAATTCAGTTTCGGTTTGCAGGAGTTATACACAAAGCTTGCTACATAAACTAGCGGGGGACTACAATTTATTCCGAGTGTTAAAACCTGTCATTTGTTGAATCTGTTCAATTACTTGGTTTTTGGCGACAAAATATTCAATAAACGGTCTAAATTCAACAAGAATATACTGCAATTTAGCATTTATTTATATAAAATTTACTGTTTACAGATCCGTGTAAATAGTTGTAATCCGACTGGCTTATTGACGCCTATGGGAATGAATCTGTGGGACACACAGGACAAAATGGATGATTTTACTTCTCGTATTCCAATGGGACGATTTGCAGGTATGACTTTGTAGTGGTAATGGTTTTTCGGTAAATCGTCATTCACCCCAAATTGATCAGCTAACGGGTACTAGAAAATTGATATTATGACCTATATGTATGGCTTTTGTCAAAAATCAGGTAAGGTGCATTCCTACTTCCTAGATACTAACAAATGCACTTCTATTCATTTCAGAACCGGAAGAAGTTGCTAACACAACTGCTTTCCTGCTCAGTGACTATGCATCAATGATTACTGGCGCTTTGGTACCAGTAGACGGAGGGCATATCATTCATATGGCCACAACAGTTTAATATGTATCAATCCTTGAAATTTGCAACGAAGCACTATTCAAGAGGGATTGTCGTGTGTTTTTGTTTAAAACATAAGAATATATATAAAATACATGTATTTTAATAAAAACTGTATGTTACAGCACATTTATATATCCTGCAATTATAACATTTGCTGTATAATAAAGGTCGCCGAATTTATTTTTATTTTTCAGCACAAGCGCGCTTGCATATTATTCTGAATTTGCAATTTTTATGCTAGACCACCCATTTACGAAACTACTTTTCACATTATGTGGTCTGGAGATGGAGGAATGTACACAGAACTGTAACTATTGAAAACAACTAGCGGCTGGTTTTAATAAATAGTATTTTTACTGTTCTAAATAACAAGCAACACAATCTTGATAAAAGCAAAAATTAATGAAAATCTTACAATTATTCATTTTATACACATGTGATATTAAAAGTATTCCAGGAAATGAATGAAGATGAAAAATCTAAAACCAAAATAGGTCTGTAGGCTATTAGTGAGGACAATATTTATTATACGTAACAATAAAGCATAATGGCTGTACAATCAGTTCAATGTGTCGTAAAACTACGACGGCTTATTCGCGCCAAACTAAATAAAGGGAAAAAAAATTTATTTCGTTTGTACGGTTTATTAAATCGTTTGTACGGTTTATTGAATCGCTTGTACCGTTTATTAAATCGTTTGTTCGGTTTACGAAATCGTTTGTACGGTTTATTAAATTGAATATACGATTTATTAATCCATATGTACGGTTTATTTAATCGTTTGTACGATTTATTAAATCGTTTGTACGATTTATTAAATCGTTTATAGGATTTATTAATCCGTTTGTGCGATTTATTATTCCGTTTGTACGGTTTATTAAATCGTTTGTACGGTTTATTAAATCGTTTGTACGATTTAATAATCAGTTTGTACGCTTTATTAAATGGTTTGTACAGTTGATTAAATCGATTTAATAAAACGTACAAACGATTTAATAAAATTCAAAATTTAACTGGCATTCAAAATTTTTGTCCTTTGGAACATCTTCCCGAATTGATTGGCTGTTTTAACAATCATCTAATCGATCAATCAATATAGTTATAGCACTGGTAACCTTTTTTTCCTCTTAATCGCTAGTAGATTTCCACCCCCTGCATCTCTAGTAGAAAGGGACAGTATATTCAAATTTCGATAAAATCTGGCAACTGTTACGGAAACTTATTATCTAACAACGACAACACAAGACCCATAATATAATACGAACACTATTTCGGGGGTTGTATAAAATGAGCAAAAATATTATATACAGGTATGTCATGTCATGCTGACATAAATGTAAATAAAAGTAATAAAATTTTAAGCAAGCTAGGGTCATACTATATTCTTCTTTCACATTTGTAATTGTGGCATAAAAAAATTCTCAAAGTTGCACAATCTAGATATTCACAAAAACATTATGGCTCGTATGTTGTTTTTTTTCATGTGTCCGTCCACTTTCCCATCCCAAAGTTTGTCGGGAAAACTTACTGAAACTAATAAAAGAAGACTTAATAGGTTATATGTTCTAAATATGAAGACATATTACAAGGATTTCTAATCTCATACTTGGACCATACTTAGAGAATGTAACACAGTGCTCCACACGCAGAGCAGCCCAGCGCGTCCCCTGATGGCGGCTTGGGGAGACCCTTTCATTGAAGGTTGTCAGGTCACAGTACAGAAAGCTTGGTCGATTACCGTAGTCATAATACGGTAAACCCTCCCGCGGACCACAATGGATGACGTGTTTAGAGAGTGCTCCTTGCACGATAAAGAGCCATTTTGCAGATATAGAAAAAGAGTAGGCTAATAGTAGCCGCTACAAAGGGCTAAATTCTCCACCCTTTCCCGATATTACACACTTTTCCAGTGCAGTCAAAATTGTGTTTCGTTTGTCCCATCATAAGCCCTTTTAATATTGATTTGTTGTTTGTTAACGTGTTCTCGTCCTGAATATAGCTAAACACTACTCGCTGTAGGTAAAGCAAACACCTAATCAAGATAATCTGATGAGTTTTGTACGAGTTATTCTCCTTTTCATAATGCTTTATGTTGAATAATATATTTGAGATATTTTAGTATATGAAAAAATTCTACAGTCAGTACAAGATAGCGAAGATATACGAAATAGTGTTCGTATTATATTATGGTTCTTGTGTTTATAGGTAATTCATCCTTTTTCCTTTCTTGTGCGCCGATCAATAAAACATGTAACAGCATACTGGCTTCGATACAAAATATAACAGGTGAATCACTTCTCGGCATGTGTGACTAATCGTGGAGGAATCTGTTCATCTAACTTAGTTACAGTAATAATACACCCAATCTAATCCCCACCCAATAAACGATAATTGAAATATTACTATTTTTTATACAAATCTAGCATTCTCGCCCTTATGGCGCTGGGATCTTTATAAGAAATCACAAACTCCTAAATGCAGCAATACTAATTTCAAAGGGAATTTCTAAGTAAATGATGTGTAAATCGTATCTCATCTCCCCTGGCCACTTTAACTTAAAATATAAGAAAACACCATGTTACCAGTAATAACGATAAAACATACATTTAGAAAACAATAAAGGTGAAACTGATTACGTTGGACCTTAATTTGGCTATGGTTGAAAGAGCTACAACATTATTATTAATTATAATATGCATGGTAAGTTAAAGTTAAAGTGCATATTATTTAAATACAACTAACTCTAGAACATTCCTTCGCAGTGGCCAATACATTTGTATATGTGAAGAAGCATAATATCTATTGCTAATTAAAATGGCTGGTAACTGTGCAGTGTTATTATAATAAATGCAATTATAACTTTACCATTTTTAAAGTAACATACATAGCCTCTTCTCTTTATTAGTGCATCAACTGAAATATTTTCATTTCAATCTAAACTAGCAAAAGTGAAAAACAAAATCAATTGTTCTAATCAATCTTGTTAAAACATTTTTTGATAGATCAACAGTCTTCAGCAAATAGTCCTCTGTATATGTACATTTTCTAGGAAATAAGCAAGATATCTTTTAATTTTGTCAGTTTAAACAAGTGGACTGGAAAGTGTTATTGTAAATCCCAGTTAGTATACATTGTGAATATATATCCATGTATGTTCAAAAATAATTATGAGAAAAACTCTTATTTGTCAGGTAAAACTAGAATTCATTATTTTTCATTTAAATCTCTAGACGTGTATTAAGAATTGTGAACTAGGATTGTGATTTTTTTAGTACTCCTATTATCAGCGGAACAATGTTTTAAAAAGTTGTTCTCCAGCTCTCACAATTATGGTGTCCAAGATGAGAAAAAACACCAAAGAGACTTGCAAAAGTTGAACTTCAATGAGAATTTACTTCTATAAAGCCCTATGAAAAAAAATTTTGAGGATTTTTTTGCGAAAAAGGAAATATTTTTTTCCCAAATAATTGTTTTGTATTTATCGAAATATAGACTCAAAAATAGATTATTGTTTAATGGGGTCAATTGATGTACTTGTGTATTTCTGTGTCTTTAAAAAATTATCAGCTTACATTGGTATGCATATGAACCTCAATTTATTTACAAACAGTTGAACATTTCAAGCGTATATAGCCGATTTTGGTACAGATTAGCTTTTGCGCATGCATCTGTAATCAATGCATGATCCAATTAAAACTGATGAAACGCAAAGTTGAAGAAAGTTGTTATGGAAACATAACGACGTTCTTGATTAAAGTTCTTGTTTTTGGAATTTCGATTTAATGTAGGATCTTAAACAATTAAGGACTATAGGATATTGTGATGTAAACGTTGATTTATAGGAACCGTCAGGCGCCTTTGCGATCTTTCACTTGTGAATGAATTTGTTTATGGCATTTTACTCGTTGCACTGCCCTCCAACTGCAAAGAAAAAAATTAACTAAATTTGTAATTTTCTATAAAGATATTTAGTGTACAAGTAAGAAATCAATATGTTTAATTGTGAATAAATTTAAGAGTGCCTTGCGATTTGGTCTCTCGAGCAGCGATTTCACGATAAGTATCATTGTTTTGAATAGTAACAGACATGTCATTAAAACAGATTGGATTAGTGCACCGATGTACTGTTAAAATGCCTACAGATTACACTGTTTATAGTTATCATTATCAACAATTTTTTTCCGGATTAAATACTAGTATATACAAAATACATGTACATGTATATAACACTGAAACCTGCAGGAGAAGGATAATCAGGCATTGACACTGTACCCTCATGTACTTTTATTACTATATATGTTTATTTTAATATATAGTGTGTTTCTAAAATTGTTTTTTATTTGGACTGGACTTAGTAAAAAAAAAGACGGTGTACATGTCTTGTATGCTATAAACATCCCATTATACCCATCCTATTACAACAAGAAATGGTAAGCTAAATGTATAATGCTTTAGATAGAACGGCAATATGCATTTCACTTTTTTACCTGCTGCCAATTCGGCGTTCACTCCCGATGCGTGACCATGTGTTTTCCAGTTTGATTATTTTTTAGGTTAGCATTTTGTGTTGACACACATTATAGTCAAAGAAGCGGCTTGTTCAAGTGTTAACTTGTACGCTGTTTTTTTCTACTTCTTCGTGAACGAAGCGGAATATGACAGATGTGACTCTGGGATAAGTTGGCATAAATATCAATATGAATTGGGACGATGCGTCTTGACCTATTCCAGCAGATTTAAAGTTTCACGTCTAGCCATTGCAAATGAATAATTCGAAAAGCATAATATAAAAAAGCGTATTAACTTTAAAAACAATAAAAATACTAAAAATGTTTGAAATCGTTTCCAAATTTCGACAAGAAACCCCTTTTTGCTTTCGCTGCATGAACTTTCCGCATAGTATCTCGAGTTCCCTATCAGTTTTAATATTCATTTTAACTTTCCCCCACAATTGCAGCAAAAGGATATATTCATATAAATTTCAGACAAACATGGCAGTAGCAGCCGTCACAATCAATCAATAACATAATTAATAATTAATTAGGCAATATAGTTTATATGTTCAAATGATAACTCTTATTAGCACTGAAAGCGTTAAATATTACTAAGAAATATCAACATCAGAGGCAAAGCTGTGCAACAAGCATGAATATTGACTTTCAAGGAAAGACAGCGCTGATAACTGGTGCCGGAAAAGGTAACAAATTGTGTTTTGTTTTCTTTTCTTTTCAGTATGAATATAGGTGCAGCCTAACTGTGAGCACCGCACATTTTATGACTTTTCTTCAGGGCACCCAAACAGTGCCGATGTATTCCGGTGGTCACTTAACGTCTTTTCTTGTGGTATTAAACGTTAGTTATTTAAAAAATAAATCAAATCACATACCGATTGTATACTTTTATTGACATATTGTAATTGCACAATGACTTCAAATTATTCATTCCGAATGTTTTTATTTGAAATTTACTTCGTGACCGTAATAAAACTTCCTCGATGAACAACAAAATAATTGTCTTTGTCAGCAAATGGCAGATTTTGATGCCGTTAACCTGATACATTATGCTATAGAGGTCATCGACACAAGCTATTTATTCACCATCAGTGTCATTAAATACAACATTCTGAATGATCAATTATCAGTTCTACACATATTACTAGTATACTGCGACTAGTATAACTTACAGGATATATATTTATGTTTATATTTACGAATTCCCAGACGGAAACGAGGCCGCATCTAAATTTAACGAGATGTATATAGTCGTTTTGTATTCAACTTTTCCATTGTGTATCAACATTTCGTCAGCTTGTATCATACGCTGTTTCGCCATTGGATGTACTGTACAACATATAATTTAAGTGCTTTAAATCTTGGATCTTGATTGCAATGTGATTGATGACAGAAAAATGTGGTTTGCAAGATTATTAGGTTTTTGCATATGATTTGTGGGAAAGACCGGTTGATCTTTTACGAGTGATAGAAATTTTATATCTTTTCGCGAGAGGAGCGCGGCGAAACGAGCCAAAAGACATAAAAATTTATATCACAAGATCACAAATGAATTTTTTGACGAATCTTTGTAATAACCCATCTAGCTGATATAGGTCGGATCCGTTTCTCTCAAAAAGAGTCCTCTAAAATGATTGTTATAATGTAGCAATAATTAGAACTTTTCAAAATCAAAGGTATACTAGAAACGGTTTAAATTAAACTTGATTTCTATGTGAATGATCATAATAGATTTCCAAATTAAAAGCAATCATGAGGAATGTTTCGACAATTATTTTCAATGATCGTTGAAGATGATATACGTCTGAGCCGTTTCACTCAAATGTATAACGTAGCATTCAATATCACTTTTCATAATGAATCATATACTTAAAATTCTTTTAAAATTAAATTGACCAAGTATAAATTATCACTACAACTGAGATTGCTCATCAACAGCGTTATTTTTTCACAAAATTAAACTGGCCGCTATTTCAGAAGCTTATGGAAGGCACTGTTCATATCAATAGGGTAACTAGAACACATAAAAATGAAAATAGGATGACCTTCAAAAATTCTTCTTTTACATGCGCTAATAACGAGATCTCTATATACCATTTGCTTGAACTCATTTCCCGATGGTTTTTGTTTCACAAAATTTGGACATTAGAATTTATCAAATTTAAGAACATAATCTTGTTATTGTGTATTGTAATATTGGTGTGTATTTTATAAATATAAGCAATAAACAGAAAAAAACTTTCATTTCTCTCATTGTATAGTAACGATCCAAACCTACAAATAGAAAATCATCGCAAATACACAAAAATATTTTCAATATGGTCTCAAAATATCCCAATAATAATATGACATAGAAATTTTTATATGGTAAGAATGATCTCAAAAATATTTAAATAAATTATTTAATATTCACATTGACTTGCCACAATTGCAAGTCCCTTTGAATTTTTTTTTGCTATTAGAGAGATAGATTTCAACATTTCTTATAGTATCCACTTGTGTACAAAGGGACTTGTAAAGTCTGCAGGGTTTTAAAATGAGGTCAGAAAACAAAACAAATAAAACTAACTTTGACCGATTGGCAATACAATCGCAATAAAACTACGTATTACTAAAAGCCACGATTCTGCTAATGGCTTTATTCTTTCATGGTTTTGAAAAAGATAGGCAAATGCTTCAATTTCAAATGAGAGCAAAACAATGCATCCTGTACATGTCAATAGGCTTCCCACAGTGGTTTTTTTGTATGAATTAATATCAACATACATACGTTTAGACAATATACATGTATAATGTAGTATATCTTCAATGTCTATTTCAACGTCTAAAAATCTGTAATGGTTCGGTTGCAAAGCAAGTAACTTAATAAATGGAGAATGGTTAACAATTTGTTGGAAGAAATTTGGGATATGTGTCAAAAATTTAGGACGGTTACACAAAAACTACTATGATCTAAAAACATTTGACAAACAAATGAGTTACATTGCAGTTCCACGTCTGAAAAAAAATGAAAAAAATCATCACACAATTCCATAATAAAGTTACACAGCTTTAATATGTGTACAAACTTTCTGTGAAGTTCACTTTTTTACAACACAAGGATCTGGGTTGAAACCTGTAGGAGGAGTTGATTATGCAAAATAGATACCCTTTTTTCCTGCCATCATCTTACCGAGTGTAGCGGATATGGAGTTGGAGTTCAAGTTATGTTTTAGTTGAACTACATGTTCAAGTTGAATACCGAGTTAAATTTCAAGTTTGGGTAGGAATTTAATTTACCTTTCGAGTTGACCATCCATAATTAAACTTCGAGGAGTTAGAGTTCAAGTTAAACATTTTGGGGGGAATAGAAACAATTGAGGTACTTTTGGGGGTGCATTCATTGTTAGACTTATCCCAAAATAATTATACCTAAAGAAGAAATTAGTTATCCCCTCCCTGGATACAGTTCACAATATAGTAAAGTACAATTATTACATGTTGCATACATGTGAAGCTTATTCTTTGCAGTTTCATTGAGTGCTTAAAAGTCACATACACAAGTTAAAAATTTTGCTGTTTTGTACCTGTTTACATTTGATTAAATAGAGTGTCTAATAGTTGTTTGTTGATTTGACATCCCAAAAAGAAGCCTTGCTAATCTTCTACATGCAAATTTAGATGTAACTACGTTTGTCAAGAAGTTTAATTTAAATCCCCGTTAACAAAATTTTTAAAAGTGGTGTCTGTTAAACATAACGACTCTAAATATACAAATAATTATATGAATTTAACTTCAAACTCCTACTGCAACTAGAAGTTAGCTCAGATTATTAACTCGAAGTGTCACTCTAATTCAACTCGAATTCCAAATTGGACTTAAAATCAAAAGTTCAGCTGAAACTCTAATTTGATGATCCCCTAAAACTATAACTTGCACAGAGTGCAACCGAATAAAATTTCACCTACGATCACTTCTACTTTACCACAGTAACATTGAAATTTTATCTTAAGTTTTTTTTGTAATATGACACAGCACTCTAACATCATGTTAAATTGAAACTCTGCTGTCAGAACCAATTAAATTTTATTATATTTTACTGGTAAGGTTTGAGATGTTTATGTGTTCTATTTATATGTGACTGGGTTATGGTCACAGCCTATGCAGACTTTACAAGTCCCTTTGTACACAAGCTGATAGTATGGGAAATGTTGATATTGAAGTAGTATCTCTCTAATAGCAAATTCAATGGGACTTGTGGCAAGTCTTAATTCACTAATGGTACAATATTGTTGTTGTATTTACATCTCACTTGCAAGTACATAATATCCATAATTGAAATATAAATTCGCCACAAAACTGAATTGTACAAAAGCGGTCATGGTACGGAATATTTTCTTGAAATAAATTTGCACGGTATGAAACGAATATAAAACAAATGAGAATGCAGAAATGACACAATACCGATACAAATAATTAAGTTTAACTTAATACAATACTGCTTTTGAAATCAATATATGTAAATTTAAGTAATGTTAATTGTAATACAGGGGAACCAATAGCACAGATTGCTTTAGTTTAAGAGAATGTTTAAATATCAGGCTTTCTATAATAACATGTCTGTCCCCCGAGATGGCGTCCCCTTTACTCCAACGAAGGAGGTACTCAGCACATATGTTTGTAAGTCATATACACTTTTTCAATTCCCAGGTTGTTTAATAATAAAATGTCAATAAAAGATTCCAAGGTCAATAGAATTAATAACGTCGGACACGAGTTTCTTCTATTTAAGACTCGTCTGTCTTAAGATTAAAATAATGCCTTAAAATTTCATGCGAACTATGATAAATACCTCTCCAAAGGTAACATAACTCCGACACAGCCTGAATTTTAGCAAGGAGCGATTTGTCATGTCGTTGCAAATAAATCAAGGAGAAAAGTCTAGGCTACATACAACTTTTAAACAGTCCATTTATTTCAACAGGCATTGGTCGTTGTATAGCACTAAAATTGGCGTCCCTTGGGGCAAAGGTGTATGCTCTGAGCCGCACATTAGATGATCTTGTGAGCCTTAAAGCTGAGGTAATATATTTTGTATAAATTAACATAGTTCTTTACTACCTAACAGAACTTTTTAAACAATACACATGTAAATCTCAAAATTAGTTAGCCAAGTTTTTTTCACACAAAAATGAATGTTCCCACAAAGTTTGCTTCTCAGCTTAACATGTTTCTTCGTTTATATTAACAAACAGTTTTTTCGGCTATGTTGCAAAACAAGAACAAATTAAGTCTAATATTTACGTGGAATTAGGATTAATCACCATATAGACACGTTTGTCTCTCAATAACGTGTTAAATGAATGTGCGAGCTAACATCTTCTGTACACACCGGTAAAATAACCCGACCTTCGTTAGGAAAACTAGGAATTCTTGTCAACGAAAGTTAGAGCTGAGCTCGCCCTGTCCGCGTTAAGACTCAAACCCGCAACTTCAGTGTTGGCAGTCACGTGATAAAGATAAGATGACTGAAGTACTTGGCAAATCAGACCCCTACACAAAAATCTTTTATTTGACTGTATTGCAAGGTTTTTTGCAACATGTTCATATTATTTAGTGCATTATGACATTTTATTAATGTAATGAACACCTTTACGACATTATTGTCAGATCCTAATTAATAATACAATCTTTAATATCTTTATGAGCTATTTAGAAGATTACTTATATTATTGTTTCTTTTGCATTTTCTATCACAAATTTTAACCGGCAATTTTAAATACTATGTAGATCTTGAAAATAAAACAATAAATAGGTGCTGTACTGTTTAATAAAATGACAGAAGTGTCATACATATGTATGTTTCGCCATGGACAACACTAGATACCTTTCTCAGTGGTTGTCAAAATAGTGTTTCCATGTTTATTATAGTCGATCGCTTTTAACGGTTGATTTATTGTTCGAAAATTGGATTTGTTGTCCTTGCTGTCTGGAAGTTTAACAAATATTTAATCAAGTAATTGTTTATTTACTTTATGTGCATGAGTTGTGACTTCAATCGCGACATAAGATTTAGTGAGATTTGCTCTAACCTTTTACATGATAAGCATTGCTATATTTTATACCGAAAGTATGGAGTTTTCACCAGATATCACAGTTGTTTTCTAAAATATAGCTTAAATACAGCTGAAAGACATAAACCGCTATATAAGTATTAAAGCATACATATTTTTATATATTTTTGTTAGAATCCGTCGATAGAGACCAGATGTTTAGACCTTGGAGACTGGAACAACACCAGGAGCGTGGTCGAGAAACTAGGGCCCATTGACCTACTTGTGAATAATGCAGGAATAATTGTCCCTAGTTCATGCTTAGATGTCACAGAGAAAGAGATAGACTTGTATGTTAGATACTTTAAGGAACATATTTTCTTGATAAGGGTACGGGTGTAAGGATTGTGATTTTGGTCAGAAATATCACGTAGATTAAAAAAAATAATAGATGCATATAAAGCCAAAAGCTGTTTGAAAATGATTAAATCTTAGTCAGCCTATTTATATATTAGAAAATTGTAGGTGTTTTAATAATAGGAAAATAATATCATTTTGTTCAACGCCAATTCATATGGATTATGTCTTCCTAACAGTCAGATCGAGTTTGGAGGTATTCGTTGAACATAAAGAACGATTAATTCTTTTAACAAAATACAGATGTTTAATAAAAAATCTGTAATGTTGAAGCGAATAACTAAGTACTATAAAGTAGTATTTGATGTTTTTTGTTTACTTTATGTTCGGTTTTTAGGCAATTTGATGTGAACTTCAAAGCAGCTTTGAACGTTTCCCAGGTAACAGTTATAGTACATATAATCATTTAGATAGTTGCTACCAAAAACGAAACATGCAAATAATTCTGTATAGTGAATGTTTGATATTTACCATTTTAGCTATAAAAGGACAAACAAGCAAACCAGAAACAAGTCTGATCTCATAAAAGAGTGGAATGGAAAAACCGACCGAAATTAAGCCTTATTTCTAAATCCGGAACAATTCATCGAAGTCTGGGTTATACACTGTTTCACAATATAAAGATAAACACCTGGAAATATGATTTGTAACAATGTGTTGTAATTCATTGTCACTGCATTAAATTTTATAAAAACACCTACCTTAGTGATACTTTGTTTAAGATAATACTTCATTTATAAAAATTAATAGACAGTATTTTTATACTGTAGGTTGTAGCTAAGTCTATAATTTCACTCGGTGGTAGTGGTGCCATTGTTAATATTTCAAGTATTTCTGGATTCCTCGCTTCACCTCAATGTTCTGTTTACTGCGAAACAAAAGCTGCGATGGACATGTTAACAAAGTCAATGGCATGTGAGTTGGCAAAGAAAAAGGTGAGAAATATTTTACTTAGTTAATAAATATCTATCTCTGGGTTCTGGGACTGTTCCAAGTCCGCCATGATATGCGTGGGTGTGGGTGTCGGAATGGAATGTAAACTGACTTGTTCGGATAGTTCTGTTTTCTTTGCAAAATTAAAATTCTCTATTAATTTGACTAAATATTTTTTTTATTGCAATGCAAATGTTTGGTGAAAGCTTTACACAAAGTTGTCAAGTATATAACCATACCTTCAGCTGTCCACTATATTGCCATTCTGCTAGCTACCAAATTTATTGCAGTGCCAAACTTTTTGCTTTCAAATATATTGCTTTACCATACAAACGCCTCTCAAAACTATTGCTATACTATACGGTCAGCTGTCCAAAAAATTGCTGTACCAAACAGTCACTTCTCAAATATATTGCTATACCATACCATCAGCAGTCAGATGTATTTCTTTAGCATACCTTCAGTCCATAGTTCATGGAGAGGCTGTCAACAAATGGCAAAAAAATCGCCTTGTGAAGGTTATACGAAAAATTAGCGAGGCGTCGCGATAGCTTTTCGAAATGTCCCAACTATGATTCGTTAGGCATTTTGATTGCAGGGCTTTCAGATATAAGATATAAAGCACACAATCTATTTTTTCTTTAAGATCCGTGTAAATAGTTGTAATCCGACTGGTTTATTAACGCCAATGGGAATGAGAGCATGGGACACACAGGAAAAAAAGGATGATTTTACCTCTCGCATCCCTATGGGACGCTTTGCAGGTAAGAATTAGAAGTAATTGCGTTTAGTATTCCAAATCGTCATCTTTCTCAAAATATTTTGCTTTTATATACTTAAGGGAGGTAATTGATGTTGCAGTAATAAATAAATAGTACAAATCGTATATAGAAAGGGAACACAAATAATGATTATATTGATTAAACATCCTATTATAATTATAGAAGCTTGTGTACGTTTTACTCTAAATGTATAATGCCATTATGTGCGATATCGCATTGAATGTTTTGTTAACAATCGTCAGGTAAATATACTCTTATTTAGTTTAAACAGTCTACAGTGTGTATGTAGTAATGTGGAGTATAAATGAAGGTAATAACAAAATACAGAACACCAAGGAAACTGAGAAAAACGACAATACATAAATCAAGTCCGAGAAACTGGCGAACTTACATATAACATCTACAGAGCATATAACTAACGTTAAACATAATTGAACCAAGAATGCATTTACCGTATGACCGTATAACGTCAAACAAATCGAACAAACACTTTCTTTAGTAGATATCCCATCTATTAAATAAACATTTCAAACACTTCCTAGCTTGAGTAATGCTACTGAACGCACAGGAGAGCCACATAATCACTGCAGATAGAACTACTGATAATGTCTTGACTCTCAACTGCAACAGTTCAATTCTATATATATTTCAGAACCGGAAGATATTGCCGATACAACTGCTTTCCTTCTGAGTGACTATGCATCTATGATTACTGGTGCTTTAGTACCAGTAGACGGTGGGCATACCACCCATATAGCCACAACAGTGTAACTTAATGCTTGGTGCATAATGTTGTATAAGGAAAAAAACATGTTTCTTATATCTAACCGACAGTTTATAGCAAAAACTTGCGGAATAAGCAAAATATTGATTTACTAAACATTTATACTTTTTTCGCAATTCTATACCTAAATAATTTACTTCTGGGAATAGGAAAATGAAAATACTTTACACAAACTGCAATATGGTTTTAGTTCATTGAATTTTCATCTTTTCGCAGCATCCTAAGAAATTATCCTATGGGCTCACGTGGTTATCAGTGTCAAAATGTACAACATTATTTTTCTTTTTCACTTTAACTATATGGAGAAATTTTATTAAATATTATTTAGTATAATAAAGATAGCTTGAGTTTTTACCAGGTATCCTCCTGATCGACCTATGGAGCAGCCCATTGCGTGCCTATGTGGTATACAACTGAGACCCTTTCGTTTCGGGTTGGCAGGTCGCATACGCAAAACCTTGACGAGTGCCATGATAAAGAACCCTTTTGTAGATTTCCAAAAAGAGTACCGCTACAAAAGGCTAAATATACAGGCCCGGCACAGTACTTTATATTTTTCCAGTGGCATTCGAAATTTGTTCCGTACGTCCCATCCCACCCACTAAAATTTAATGTTCATAATTTGAACATTTTCTTTCTTCGTAATAGGTTTTGCGTTTTGAGTAATACAGATAAATTGTACTATCTCAGCTATAGGCAGGACAAGTTAAACAAAAATATTTTCCCAAAAGGGCCGAATATAAAATTTGGCATCCGCCACAAGGATATCGATACACTGGTGATGGACGGACGTTAACCCACAGAGCTATATCTAGCTTGATCCTGTCATTATAATATGTAAAATGAATTATTCTTATTGGTAGTTTTTGTGTGTCAATACGGATGCCCCGCTTTAGATCATTCTTGCTAACGTGATATTTCAAAAACTATACTAAAGTTACACCCTCTTGCGCCCAGTGCATTGTTTTATTATTCCATATTGTACCTTTATAGTGTTAAAATCCAATTTAAAACAATTCTACACGTCTATATTTAATAGTATGCCTTTGTTGTTGACAAATACCAAATCGTCATTGACATTTCCTACGGGAATTTTACATAGGAAGTCAGCCATTTCAGTTTCTAAAGGGACCTAGCGTTGTTTTAAAAAACATCGTCTGCTTTCGTGACATACAGTGGTATTCGGACAAACCACGAGGCCTTTCCCGCCTTAACTGCAGACGATATTGCCGGAAGGATTTCGAAGAGACAACAACATACTCTTCCAAACTTACACTACCGTTGTAATTTAAGTCAAACTTTACTATAAATAATTGCTCTATCAAAATGTAATATTCGCCGCATTTCAAAACGCCAAATAACTGTGGATAATAATTGTTAAATTTAAAAAGGAGCGTAAGCTGGACCATACGCGGTAAGCAGCTTCATTTGTCACGCAAACACTATCACCAAAATACGTAAACATTTAGTATCGTATCCCACAGTGCAGCCCTATGGGTCGAGTCCTGGGACCCATCATTATTATTTTCTAAGGAAAAAGAAACGACGCAAAAAGTAGCACATTTACAAACTTTTTAAAAAATTAAAATTTAGTACACACAATTTAAATGAAAGAATTACTATCTCTAGGTATTTTCTCTCAAATATGCTAATTATCCAATACCACATCGTTTGGATAGTTTAATGGTACTTCAGTTAAACGTTCATGTCCACCACCAGCACTTTCACAGTGGCACATATTTATAGCATGAACTACGTTTCCATAGTCTATGAAACTAAGGAAAGTTCTGCTGCTGTCTATTAAACAGTTTTAGACTAAAATAAATGCTCAATATGGTTAAAATCAGAACTAAACGCTATCTAATCTATACCAATTACATTATTCTGTACGAGATTAGATCTGTACTGATTGCCAGCCAATCTATGACAAAAACTCTGTTGTAAAAATTCCATTGATGCTCTAGCTATATTCAAACGTGCGTTATTATGCTGAAATGTCCTATTTGGATGACGTGCGAAATGTGACATTCTATGAGATACCAAAACGTATATGTATAACGCAGCTGTTTAGCAAGTGCCTTTTTCCGGAACCAATGCTTTGGAAGTTATGTACATGTTTTACCTGTAATCTAATAACATCCCATGTTTGGACCATCCACACATTCTTTTTCAGTTTACAACCATTTTAAGCATTTCTTCACACTCCTATTCTGCCATCTGCTCTAAGTATGAATAAACGGCTTCGGTGAGAATAGATGGTGTTACGCCATTGCTGATTGTCCCAAGTTTTTTTGCTGTGAAGTCCATTCAAGTTCTGTCGGTTTCTCTGTGTTGGAACAGGCCCTGGTGGTAGGAATACATCTGATATTCCTGGAAGCTTACCTGCGACAAACTATATAAACACTTATTAGTCGCTTGTTTGTTCCGACAGTATGCGCTCAACTTTCAATAGCCGTGGTGAACTGATTCATCAGATGGTGGAAGGCAACTTAAATCTGTCTGACTTGATTATTTATTCAAAGTAGCGACGTATTTGCAGACCGGCGTTAACCGAAGTATGATTACAAAAGGACCATTATGTCGATATATTGCAGTGCATTCATAATCTACGAGACATTGTAAAAGTAGTTATGCATTTATGTGAATTTTACTATCAACAAGTAAGATTTATTGCTTGTAATAGAAGAATTCCGTCAGACCACGCCTATTTTATTACTTAACCAATCAAAAATCAATCTGACTCGCAGAAATGCGTATCATTTTGCAAGACAAGCTGGTCAGACCTGAAGAACAATATAGTAGCGTTTTATCCTTGATCAATCATTATAATCAGTAATAAAAATGATTGGTGGAAAAATGCATTCTAAAATTGCAATTCCACGTGGTAAAACAGTTTACTCATTATCTTTTCAGGTATAATAACTCCCGAATTAATGTTTTTTCTTAATCAAATTATTGGATCTTCACAGTTTGCGGACGGTTTGGATATATTTACGTTACAAGCGATTTTTTTTCACTTTAAAAATGTTTCTGTTTGTTCTGTGAATGAAGTTATTGTGTGAAAGCTATTTATAGTTGTTCATTTTAAATATACGAATTTGGTTTCTTTCAAAATTATTGCTCAAAGTTTCCAGCTAATATTTAAAGTGTTAAGTATCACAGATCTCATCGTACTTATATTTCCAAGTACAATATTTTATACAGTATACATTAATCAAAGTATTGCAATTCAATATATTGTACCAACATTGATTTAACAAAACTTTTAAAATAATCAGTGTTGAATTTGCATAACAGTAAAATTCCGGCCGGTCTAAACCCATTTTAGAAATACATTGATACAGTATTTTTGAATAAAAATCTTTTAGTTACATCTGCTAATACTATATAGAGTAATTGATCCAGTTTAAAAAATATAGATTAATATATGTAAAAACAAAACTTACATTTCTTACGCCTTTCTTGAAGTAGCTTCTGATACAAATTGGTAGATTTTCCAATAAAAAATAAAGAGTGTAGGACTAAATCCCCTTCTGACAAAATCCCTTCCGTGTATTATCATAACCGGATCCAGAACGATTTTGTCAGCCTTGTAAATTTAACAGGGGAATTTTGTCTGCGCCTATGCAAAATTACGAAAAGAGATTTTGTCCCGGTGGATTTTGTTTGTCCCCTCAAATCAACTTCTTTGTTTAGTTTTAACTAAAAATATTTAATTACATCTGCTTGTACTATATAGAGTCAATGATACACCTTTTTCTCCAGTTTTTATGAAATATCACTAAATACAGATAAAAACTTGCATTTGTTTCATCTGTATTGAACTAGTTTGTGATACTAAGTGGTAGAACTTGAAATTAAAAAAATATATATCACCTTCTGTTACTAACTTTTAGTAAAAATCTGCCAGTACTACATGTATATAGAGTACGTGCTTCATGTTTTCCCCAGTAATGAAATATTACTTAATATAGCTAAACATATAGGCATTTATAAGGCTGTCTTGAAGTGATTTCTGACACAAACTGGTGGAACTTGCAATAAAAGTAAACTTCTGTTATTAGTTTTGAATAACGAGTAAATAAAATAAACTTTTGTTATTAGTTTTGAATAACGAGTAAATATAAAAAGGCTAGTCTTTGTACCTACAGTAAGCCATTTGTTATAAACACCGGTATCACATTTATTGTAGGCAAAAAACTTTGTTATGGCTGTATATAGAATAATTTAAGCTGTACATCTTTTCTGACATTTAACAAATATTATTAATTATATTAATGTGTCCAGTTAGATGATATTTTTGACACCTATCACCTTTACACTCCTTTTGTTATGATAATGACTTGATCTAGCAAGTGTTATCAATTTCCTCATATTTTTATTTTTTATTCGTTTCTCTGCATTATGCATTTGTAAAAAGTTTATGTAATTAATATTTTCAAATACAGCACACATTTGTATATATATTTAAGAATAACTGACCCTAATGTGTTGCCGTTTTGATTAAAGTTGTGATAAATTATGAATAATCAATCTTTAAAAGATACAAAATTATAATATGATTCTGGTTCATTGAGTAATGTAGCCAGTAAGTAAAGTATGTGATAATTGAAGTTTCTATAAAATCCTTATAGTATTTGAGATTCTTATTATCATATTGTAATTTTAATTAGCTTGCACAAATGTACATACTTTATTTAAAATTAAATCTTCCGCATACTACCCCATTTTTTATTGTCGCTTCTTGGAAAAAAAATACCTGTTATATCATTAGATGGGGTAAACTGGCTTAAAACTTATAACCCCAGACTTAAATATTAATTTACACAGCAAAGAAAAAAAATCCGTGCATTTATTACTTCGATATTTAACATTTTGATGCGACTTGCAATTTTTACGGGGATAGATGTTTCCAACGAATTATGGAGAAATTTGGTTTTCTGCTAACAAGAATTCAATTACACATTTTTTTTATGTCACACATAATGTTAAACAATTTCGCCAGGTCTTATACTAATCTAGTGATTTCTAATCTGGAGAGACTTTTACAAAATTGGCAACGGAAAAATGCAGTTGGCGATTTTGGGGGCCTGATCTTTAGACGCCCCGTTTTTATTGATTTTGTAATGTACAATGTATGTCAAAATGTCAAATCAACCTTTTTACTTGGAGTGAGGGAACACTTGGATTATAATGCATGTGAAAACTCCTTTGTATCTTGTAGACCTTAAAATAAGCAAACGTATTATTCTTTCAGATCCAGAAACAGTCGACATTCATTAAAAACGTGAAGATAAAGGCTTAACTCCTGTAGCAACTGGAAATGCTAAAACTATTTTGACCTCAAAACATGTCTGGTTTAATTTAAGAAGTGGGAAATTTAAACATGTATATGATTTGTTGATGATATGCCACATAAACAACTGTAGTTTCCTCCTCGCTGCTGACCAGCTTCAAATTGTCGAGCAGGATTGTCCCCAGAAAAACCTCTAAAGACATCATAAAGTTGGATCTTGTTGAACTTTATTGGTTGTTCAAGGTCATTTATATCTATAAGTCTGAAAACCCTTGACCTGGCGATCCTGCCTGCAGTGAGACTTGAACCCGTAACCTCAGTTGTTAATTAATGTTTACCTTAACCACTCTCCCCCTAAATTGTTTTGTGTGTAATTTGTGTTAATTATCAGTCATTTTTAGTGTAGATCAAAATAATGTTAGGAAACTCCTGTTATCCATATCATAGATATCTAATGACTACCTAAAACAACACGGACAACATTTGCAGCAGAGAAAGATTCAACGCTGCACTTTGTAGGGCACGTGTATTGATCGAGCAGACCTTTGGGATTCTATAACGACGATTCTCTTGTGTGGCGGTAGGACTACGGACAATACCTGCAAGAGCTTTTATTTATACATAAGACTGTGTAATTCTGTCACAATATTGGAATTTTGAAAAGAGACATAGTTATTGAAGATAAAGGGGGCACTGACTATTCATGGACCAGACAACCAGGACGGATGCAGCGTGCAAGAGAACGGGCTTGGAATGCGGAATCACATTACAAACCCTTTATTTGTTACAATTGCATAGTTTCTTACTGGTTTGGTAAAAATAAAACAACAAGCTTGGTTTTCCAGCTAACTTGTTCAATCTAGGTATATTACCAATTAATGAATTTAGTCTCTTCAGCTCAAAAAGTAAAGACGAAGCGTGATAGTTTTTGGGATCCCTTAAATTTTCATTAAATAGTATTGAGTGCCTGTTCCAAGTCCGGATTTTGAAACCCATGTTGCAGTATGTAGTTTTCTTCATGACTTTTGTATGTGCTCATGCATGGTCGGTCATACCATTTAATCGTGTACCTTGTTTTTGGTGAATATATATGGTATTTTACAAAAGCAGCTGTCGTTGTTTCAACTTCATATTGGATATCATAATTATGACACTGCGTTGACAAATGTCCTGTTTAACAGTGTACCAGTATGAGATGTTCCATGTTCCTTGTGTCCTAATTGTTATAAAACTTTAAACTTGCACCATCCTTAATGTTACAAAATTAAAAAGATAATATTTTCAAATTAATTTTATTGTCAATTCCAAAACACACAAGATAGAATCCCAGGAACCTGTAATCACTCACCGTGAAGATAACCAACTGACCTATTTGAACAAGATGTTCTGCATTTTTACCAAACACACAATTTTTAATGATATAAAAACCCATTTGTGTTCAACCAAAAAAACAAACAATCTGGGTTATAAATGAACAGACAGACACACTGAATAATACTATAAAATACTACTCGATCTCCAAGTATAGTCAAAAGTATTATTAAAATTGGGGGTGATTTGTATCCACTTTATTGAAGTCTTATGTGGACTTGTTATAAGGTAATTATATAAATAGGATTAATAGGTACATGTCCCGCCTCGGTCTGATATTGGGGTCTCGGGATGATACCCTAGCCGATTTCCGATATGGATTAGCTTATATATTAAATAATGATAATAACAAAAAAGAGAACAAATAACAATTTTATCAGTTTGCAACAAATACTGATCGTAAGATTTTCAACAAATTTCTCCATGCCTACAACGTCTAAAACCGTTCAGGCTCGGCCATTGTTGATATTGATGTTAGTGTCGACGTAGCGGAAGTAAAGTGCACGAGATGCTCATAATATGGAATTATCAGACCGGAGTGTTCAGACACGGGATGTTCAAATACGGGTTTGTCATTTTCGTTCGAATACAATATGCAAAATCCATATTATTTAACCATAAGTATATGATAAAATAAATTACACTACACAAATTTTACTATGTATAATTGATACATGTATTATTACATCTATCCTAAAGATAACGTTGTATTTCACAGATTAGAAAATACCTACATTTTATAATCACATAATTTTATATACATCTTAACATTGTCATTGCATATAAGTATTTAAACACAAATAACTCATATCACAGCTAAAATATACTTCATGAAATATACATAGGATTGTACATTGGAACGAGTGGATAATCGGATTTCTCCCATCTAGATAGTTAAAGTATGGAATTTTAAGTCCGAGCCTAAAGTAGTAAATTTATGAAATGAAGTAAATATTCTCCCAACCATAATTTAACGTTCATGACTTGAATACGCGGTAAATGGAAGTTGTTTTGTTAATGACGTCATGAGTTCTTATTATGACGTTATTATTTTAAACCAATAAACTGCTCAGAACGACAAATTCACTAGTAACGAGAAAATATTTTCCAAGCGGTTGAAATATTACGTCAAAATTAGAGAAAAAAGTTTTAAATAGGCAAACAAATGACACATATTAGTACAAAAGTCCAAAGCCTCATTTTGGTAGACTGAAAACTAAAAAAGTTTGAGTTTGTGTTTTATAAAAATGAAGTATAAAACCGAAAAACTTATACAGCTTTATTTTGAGCTTGGACTTGCGCACACTGAGATTTTACGTTTTCTAGCAATTTTGCATAGAATCATAATAAGCAATTCGACACTAAAAAGAATTTTTTTAAATGCATTTAACGAGAAGAAAGAACTACTCTGATGTTTGTGATGTTGCTTTGTTTATTTTATATGAACTTCTAATTCCGGACAGCAACATGGCTACAAATGGATGTATAGTAAATGTAAACTCTCTGAACTGACTGTGTCATGAGAAACAGTGTATCAGCTTCTTAAAATTCTTGATCCGTATGTGGCTCAAATACGTCAGACTAAAGGCTACACAGACGGCAGTATGTGAGCAATTGACCCGACCATGTATGGCATATAGACTCATTTGACAAACGTAAGCAATATAGAATTGCAATAAACGATTGCATTGATTGGTTTTTGGTTGGACGCAAACTCAAATAACAGCGATCCTAAAGTTATAGCTGACTATTATATTAAAGCTGTCAAGTGCCGCAAAGGATGTCCCCAAAGATTGAGGGCCGACATGGGAACAGAAAATGTGTATGTCGAGCAAATGCAGAAATTTCTCAGACGTAATCATATCGATTCATGCAGGTGAAAAAAGCTTTTTATATGGAAAAAGTACACATAATCAAAGAATGGAGTGGTTCTGGGGAATATTAAGAAAAGAAGTTGGACAGTTCTGGACGGATTTATTTGCAATTATGGCAAGTTGTGATGGAGAAACTATTGTTTATGGAATTCTGGACAAAAATATTTTACGATTTTGCTTTATGGACGTAATTCAGGTACATAACGTTTAAATGTTACAATTTTAAATGATAAACACTTCAACAAGCTTAGTCGGTTTGATCAATTCAAAATAGATGGTCAAAAAAAATTATCAAAAAACGCAAGTAAAAAAAACAGACGACTTTATATTTAAGTGCACAACGTCAAACTTTATGGGGCACAAAATACAATCGTATATCCTTTTAATGTAAATGTTGAAGCAAATTAAAAACTATTATATGGTAACAAAATTGTTCAAATTACATGTAGCTATAGTGTAGGTATGCAACGACGTATTGTCAAATATATATAATTATAAATATAAATTTAATGCGAAAACAGGGTAGAGAACGTATTGAGGTACTGAACAACTATTTGATTTTTATGGGTGGGAGCAACGAATATTTTTTGCGTTTTGTATTTTTATTTTCGAAAAAATGAAGCCTGGATTTTTTTTGCACGTTTGCGCCCGCCAATTTTTTAAATTTTACTTTATCTTTAAATTTTATAGCCTAAAATACCAATCTAACTTTTATTTAAGGTGAAGCACTGTCCTGACCATTTTGTTAATGATTTTTGCCATTTTGCCTTTTTATTTAAAATTTGTCCATAGACCCCCCCCCCCCCAAAAAAAAATCAAATGGATGCTCCCTTATTCATGATATGATATATATTGTTATTGCATTAAAATTAGGGAATATTGTCCCAGGTAGAATTTTATATTGCACGAGCAAGAGAGTGCAATATATATTAAAGGTATAATAATTTCCCAAATTCATGCAATAAATCTTGCTCTCTGGGAAGATTTTGAACGTCCGTATTGTACTGAAACCCGTATTGGATGAGGCGCCATAAAACGTCGAGTCCAATTATGACACTTCTATGCGATTAGTATGAGGATTTATGGAGCAAGAAAAGTAATATTGAACTAAGCGCTCCATAAATCTCATATTGATCGAACGGAAATGTCATAATTGTATATTATTGCATAGCAGTAAAATACCCAGATACAAAATAGATTTAATAAGCAAATAAACTAACGACCTTATACCCCGGTATGTATTGCAAACTATAGAAAGGGTTTGACAAGTTTCGCATTTCGAACTAAGACTTTTCCTGTATATATGTTCCAATAAATGTAAACTCAGAATAGCAATCTGTTCTTTTTTAAAAAGAAAGATTGGACAATTTGGTTGAAATTTGGAATACACATACCATAAATTGTGCTCTATATGATACCAGAACTATACAACAAGCAGCACTGTCTTTGAAACTCTAATGAAACTGATACAGATGTTTGCGCAGAGGAAACTGTCCAAGAAGCAGAGATTTGTTTAGTTTTAGTTTAAACATATTTTATTTGCTCAAATATGCAAAAAGGATAAGACACAAGTTAATCAAACTTATGAAGTCTTCTCCAGTATACAGTATGTTACAAAAATATTGATAGAGCAGCATACATTGTAATACAATACAAATTATATTAGGTTTGTTGGAGACATATCAAAATTTTGTATGACAAATATTAAAGGGAAAATAGAGAGAAGAAGGAAATTAAATAAAGAAAAAAATGATGTGA
Organism: Limnoperna fortunei; assembly: GCA_944474755.1. Classification (NCBI taxonomy): domain Eukaryota; kingdom Metazoa; phylum Mollusca; class Bivalvia; order Mytilida; family Modiolidae; genus Limnoperna; species Limnoperna fortunei. The sequence goes on from OX104123.1 coordinate 65,064,983, forward strand.
TAGATGTGATGGACGTGATGATGAGTGTGGTTTCAAATCCTTGTGAGTAATGATCAAACTATTGGGAACCTTTCTGACCTTTTGATATACTCAAATACATGCTTAATGACTTGTTCATTCTGATCATTAGACAATTGCGAATTACCAGATGTAACAAGTTCTAGATTTACTGGACAATAATTTGGCAGCCAATGAAGTTGTTCGAATAATCTATTTCTAAAATTAGCATATTGCGAACATTCAAAGAAGTAATGATTTGAATCTTCGCGGTAGGATCCACAGCGACAAGATGGATCAGATATAATATTTACCTTGTATAGGTCATAATTCAATATTGATGCTGAACATCTTAATTGGGTTAGAACAATGTTAAGTTTTCGATGACCATATTCATAGTGCTTTGGAACTCTTCTTTGTGGGTTCAAGTTCTTTAGTTCAGATTTAAACTTAAAAGTAGAGTTAACATTGCGGATTGATAGATCTAAACGGTTCCACTGTCGTATAGTTGATGGTATGAATGATTCTTCAGTCAGGGATAGTCTACAGAACGGAGTCATAATATTGTTACCATTACGCAAGGGATACACTGTCGTGCTTTGTATTGTAGGGGGGGGATTAAGTTGCAGAGATATGCTGGTGCCGAGTCGTGCTGTATATTATAGAATATTTGTAACTTCCTGCGTTTCCTGCGCTCATCCAAAGACTCCCACCCAATTTCAGTATAAATATTTATTGTTTTGGTAAAAATTGGTAGGCCTGTAACAATTCGAGCAGCCTCAAGCTGTAATTGTTCAAGTTTGTTGCAGTACCCCACCCCCATGTTATCCCAAACCTCACAGGCATATTCAAAAAGTGGTCTTATCAAGACTAAATATAATTTTTCTAAGTTTTTTCGGGAAAGTTTATATTTCAACTTCCTGAGTACGTTCAGGTGCTTTGAAACACTACATATAATAGTATCAATGTGTGTATTACACTTAGCATCACTGCTGAAGGTAACACCTAGATGTTTATGGAGTTTAGTAACTAGTATATTAATGTCATTTAGTGTAAACCTCATATCTGGTGGCATTATATTTGAAAATAACATGATTTCAGTTTTTTCGGGATTAAATGCCATTAACCATTTTTGTGACCATATGTTCAGCTCTTTCAAATCGTGATCTATAACAGCCTGAATCTGCGAAGAATCACGACTGGAATAGCTAAACGACGTGTCATCAGCAAACAATCTACATAGGGAAACAAATTTTTCATCTATATCATTGATATATATAATAAATAATAAAGGGCCTAACACCGACCCTTGCGGAACACCAGCATACACATTACAAAGCTCGGATGACGATTGTTTGATTACTACTATCTGTTGCCTATTATTCAAGTAGCTTTTAAACGATTGTAATAGATTTCCATTTACTCCATACGATTTCATTTTAGAGTTTTGTTGTGACCAGACTGTGCGAGACCTTTGTTTGTTGGTAATGGGGGAAAATGGATATGTATTTTCTGAAGAAGCTGAAGACGCAAGAAAACTTTATACATATTTACGGGGAAAACATTCTAATGTTGCTTTAAATGAATATCCATGTCATTTTTATTTAAAACAGTAACACTACTGATGATTTGTATTACTAGTATTATGACGTTCAATAACCTGTCCTGCGAGAAACCATTTGACTGTGCTAGTTGTCTGCAGTCTCTTTTTCACTTTCTTTGAAACTAGACTCTATCCAAAAAGAGAAAGGATGCATTTTAAGGATTCTTACAATATGTCCCAATGATATTTGAAGAGTTATTGTTTGGTTTTGTCATGCACTTTCATTACACGTTTCGGGGACTAGTTAATTTCAACATATGAGCATTTTGATGATCAATAAGTGTACATGTAGTCATACTTTACTACATTTAATTACCTAATCATGAAAAAAATAAGTAAAATTATTATTACAACTTACAATTAATACCTATTAAAAAAGAAACTACTTGTTAGTAGAAATTAGCTAAATACCGCTTAGTTTCAAATGAAAAATACAAATCTGTAAACAGTTTTAATAAAAACTTGAAGTTATTCTTAAATACCAAAGCACGTAGTACAAAAAAACTATGTTAAAATTTTAAAATTAAATTGGAACATTATAATTAACTACAATTACTTAGAAAATATATCAAAAATTTTAATAAATATTGTATTTCCTAATTACATAATTTAGCTTACTCAGAACTACATGTATACAAGAAATGAGAAAAACATTTCAATACAAAGCCTGATAAAATAAATGATGTCCATAATCTAAACATTGGCATTAAGAATAGAAACGAAGTTAGTTCTAAACTGTAAGAAATTTTCATATTGTTTTCGTAATTCCAACAACGATGAACACGTGTGGGCCACTTGTCGACGTGCATGGCCTTCAACATTAACAAATGATATGTCAATGCATTTTTCTGTTAGCAAATCGGCACAGGTGCAAAATCTAAAGAAGCGAGTTGAAAGATCGGAATCCATCTCTTTGACGAAACTTTTTCGATGCATGGGGCGTAATTAACTATGATTTTTTTAAAGTAAAAAAGCACCTTCGGTAAATTTGTTTAACAGATTTGTAGTTGTTGTAGTCTTACTAATTATTTCAAAGAGAGTCCATTAATGTGTATTATTTAATAAGTCCTACATGTACTTTTGTCTTTTACTGACGAAATGCTACAAAGGAATGTAAAAAATACTTTTCCTTGTCCATTTTGGCAACAATTGATTGAAAATAAACATAACCATTCATTATATAGTATTTTTTCGCGTCATTACGCGATATGTTTAGCGTTATAATGCGATAGTATGGCGTTATTACGCGATAGTTTCGCGTTAATACGCGAAAGTTATGCGTTATTTTGGAAAAAAAAAATTTATTTTCAGTCTACCAAAATGAGCCTAATGGGCTATCGTATTTTAGACACTAATTTCACCATCTGTAAAATTTCAGAACGTTTTCAGCTTAGAATATAATATAATATATTTTAAGCAATCAAACAATATTTACTTTAGATTCCCATTAAAATCCTCACCAAAAATCAATTTTCAGCATTTCTTTTCTAATTTGTAAGTATATTTATAAATGTAAATGAAATTCTTTACTGGTTGTATGACCATATCTCATAATCTATTTTAAAGAGCATTAAAAAGGTATTGTTTATGCTGATTGGCAAAATTGCTTCGATATCAGAACTGCAGCAGTATCATGTAAATTACCCCTGCACCATATAGAAGACTACCGAAAAAATAGGTGCAGAGCATCATTACGATTCCTTTCTAAATTTGAAAAAGCTCAGAAACACTATTATGACAAAATGTTCCATACATGTGACATGAAGTTTAAGTGGTCAAAGCTTATATCATATTAGCTGTGGAACCGTAGCTCTTTAGGTCCCTTTTTGCGGACAATATGATCCTCCAAATAAAAAGAAATGTCAAAGAACCCGAAGAGTTACGGTTCCGCAGCTAATATCATATAATCCGCGAAAAAGTTTTTTTTTGGGGGGGGAGGGGGTATTCATACTTTATTAGTCTTTGTATGAAATGAAAACTAATAGTTTTTTCGGTCAGGGGAGGGGGAGGGGTGAACGCCGAATGTCCGGCTGTAATTTTCTACTTTCGGAAAGTTTACTCCCCACAAGGAAAAGACAATTGTTCTTCCAAACAAAAAATTGAATTGAAATATTAATACCTAAAGAGTTCACAATATCTGCAATTGTTTTGCATTCCGTAAGATTGGTTTAGGCTTTTACGCCACCGCCGGATAGGGACCTAAACAGAAGTTTTTTATCTATCTCTTCCACAAGTACCATTTTTTCCAGTATCTCCTAAATTCGGTTATTTTTACGTTTCTGTTTAACTGAGTCGGCTGCTTTTATAACCGCCTCACAAGGCAGACGGTATACATAGTCAAATGATGACTGTAGACGGAGTAAATGACTATCTGGTACTTGATTCTGTGGTCCGCCAAATCTATAAATATCTTTGTCATACCATTTGTTTACGTCAGGATCGCACTAGTATGTGTACTAAAATTTCGATATATTCTTGGGTGGAATCGGGACTGTAATAAGTATTTTTGTGTAGTAATGTTACGTTCCACATATTGACTTCTATTTCATTCAGTGCATTGGTCAGTGAATAATCAAAAGGTAAACATTGCACTAAAATCTCCCTACTTTTAAAGTTGTTTTGGAAAAAACTGATATTTTCTGTATCTATTTTCGTTTGGATATTGATGCAAATAGCACAACACATATTTTGATCGCTCATTTTAAACATTTGTTCGGGGAATCAATTTTTGTTTAATTATTTTTTTTTAAAAACCACGTGTGAAGTGACGACAGTTATTTAAATCGCGCAACACTATTGGTTAATAGTTGAGCGTTAAAAATGTCCTTAAACGGTGCACTGCTTACCTATCTTACATCTAATTACAAAAAATAGATACTTTAATAATACCCATAAAATTGGAAATGCAGCTAATAGACGGTAGGCTTTTTAGAAAAGCTAAACTTGTCATGTTAAGTCAAACGTCGGTAACGTTGTCAAGAATCAGCAGACGATCAAACAAGGCGGAAATTTATAAGTTTGTTTATTTGACCTCTTTATTGAAGATTATTCCGTAATTATACAAAATTACACTGGCATTATTATGACGTTACACTTTTGCAACTTAAAAATTCTTTCTTACGTAAATCTTCACAAAGATTGTTTCTTGATCCCATTTGACACAAAATCTTACATTAGTGAAAAAAAACTTACACATTTTGAAGTCTGTATTTATGCTAAGACAATTTTTAAAACAAGCGTGTTTCATGATGCGAAGGCTTGAAATGTAGAGATATGGCCTTTCCACAATTTCCTGGAAATTTTCTGGCTTCTTGAAGGCATATTTTTGTGCATTTACTCATTTGTTAGAAAGTTTGCAGAATCGTTACTGTATGAAATCATCATGTTGATGTAGGAATGATTCAATAAATTTGAATGATCATGCCATAAATTCAGATGTCATGTTCTTTCTATTTTTATAATTCCTTTTTTTAATTGAACTTTTATTTAAGCAACAACTTTATTTTTTTGGAGTTTCGTGTAATGTAATTAGTACAGTTATCTTTGATTTAAATACACGTTTGCGTGATCTTTTTGTGCGCTTACATTAGTCTCGACCACTTACCCTTTGATGTCTGTTGAATTGAAATATATCAATTCCATTGTTCCTAGCAAAGTTTAAGAAAATTTGACCCACATTTCCTACTTGTTTTCCATTGCAACATATTCTATTTTCTTGCCATAGTGGACCAGTTGATTCGACTGTTAACTTGTATAGGAACAGAAAATTGTAAAATGAATATTTATTGTATGCAAACATGTGTTTTGTTTTCTTTTTCCTGTAGAAACCTTCAATTATATTTCCTCATTTTTCTGCAGACTCCTTGCTTCATAGCTACTTTGTAGTCTTTCCTTATCGTGTTGCTAAAGACTTTCCTGAAAGCAAGTTTTTCAAGGAATGGTCATCCTGCCTATATGTTGTTTCATTTGTTTAGTTGTTACTTTAAAAGTTCTTTATTAACTGCAGTTAAAATTACTTTTGGTTGATTGTTTGAATGATTGATGTTTAACGTCCAGCAAGCAAAATTTCAGCTAAATCCAGGACGTAAACATTTGGATATGAATTAAATTATTTGAAGAATATCCCTCTTTGAATTCTAAAACGTGAACTCATACGATAACATGAGCATATTTACAGATAAAAAAGAAACTAAAAAGTATGCAGTATCACAGTTTAAAGTCAAATTTTGATTTATAGATTAATTTCTTTTAAAAACTGTAAAATTGTGTCGCCAGCGCCAATTGTTAATAAATTATAATATGAATTAACAGAATAAAACGTTCTCGAATGCACGCCACATCAGCACGGTCCATCAAGACATGCTTAATGATCTTGATGGCATATGGACAGTGATATGGCACACTTCGGGTCTTGTCTCGTTATTTAAAAATATAACTATATGTCTTCATGGTATGACCAAGAAGACACCTGGTTAAAACAACTCAGTATCTTCGACGTCCGCTATTTGAACTAAAATTACCTTTGCGCAGTTGTGGCTGGATCTCATGAAGTTTATTATGAACTTGGAGATCCCAGCCACTCTGCCACAAAGTAGAAATATAGTTAAAAATGTATGGTTACAAATCATTTAAAGAACTGAACATCATTTAAGGCTTTCTTGGCTTCCTGGTCAACGACTGTTTTTCCATGGATTCCCATATGAAAACACAACCTCTTTAACAACTGTACCAACAGTAACAAGACATTTATAATTCAAGTATTTTAAGAATACAGGGATTTTTTGTTTTCAAATTTTTAGTAGAAATAAGACAAGACAAAGAGTCTTACCAGATGATAAATTTACGCTCATCTGGCGTAACGACAATTTTCAGTGCAAGAAGAATGGCGTGAGTTTCTGCACTAAATACAGAGGATTCAGAGGGAAGACGGCGAGTCTCTAAGCGCTCTCTAAAGACAGAGGCTGAAGCAACTTTACCACCGTCCTTCGATCCGTCTATATAAATTGCACCATTGTCAGGATAGTATGATTTTATCTCTGCAAAATGTTGTTGCAATAATAGAGGGTCGGTGTGGACTTTTTAAATCTTCTAAGATTATAAATAAATGTAAGTTTCGGATTTAACCATGTGGGATTTTAAGGAATTTCAATAGTGACAATTTTATCTACATTTACATCAGAATTTTCCAAATAAGGTTTTATTCTCTGGTCAGAAGGTTTAATTTTATTTGAGTGTTTTTCAAAACCGAGTTTGTAAAGAAGTTTGAAAACGCAGTCGTGAGCGGGATTGCCAGGACAAAGCCTTTAATTTGGTTTCGTATTGCAAACCGAGCTTAATTCTTCTTTGATACAAAGAAGGCTCGTTTGCTTCAACATATAACAGGTGTGGTTCTGAAAGCTCCCGGGCATTGTCGCAATTCTTAATGGTGTATAGTATCAAGGATTTTGACATACGAACCAGCGATCTATATAGATTGAGTAAAACATCGCATTCAGCACTTTAATTCGGTATCAGGATGCCTCTTTCGTTTAATACAAAAATGCATCCCAACGGGTTTTGCAGTGGAGAATTTAAAAACAATTGCCCATTTCTCTATTCTATTTCAAATCAACTGCAGTTGACGTTCGATATCATTCATGTTTTTGCCTTGGTAGCATATAAGGTCGTCAACATATAGAGAATCATCAATATTATCTTTTAAAACCTCAGCAAGACTTTTAATTTTGATACAAAATAAAGTGACAGAAAGGATGCTTCCATGGGGAACACCCATCTCCTGTTCAAAAGGGTCAGATAAAGACGAATTTACCCTAACTTTAAATTCTTTGTCAAAAAAGGTTTGATATAAAGGTAGGAAGTCTTCCTTTCAACCCCATATCAAAACGATCATTTAAAATACCATATTTTCATGTTGTGTCATATGCCTTTTTTAAATAGAAAAGACAGACACAACATGTTACTTTTTGGTAAGGCCTTTCGAATAAAAGTTTCAAAACGTACCAAATGGTCCATGGTACTTCGTCCTTGTCGGAATCCTCACTGTATATTTGATAAAAGGTTATTGGATTCAAGAAACCAGACAAAGCATTCATTTATCATCCTTTCAGGGTATTACAGCCGAACTTGTAAGGGCTTTAGGCTGATAGATCGACGCTTCTGGGTGATCCTTTCCTGGTTTTGGAATACCCTGGTAGCTATTTTCCAAATTGAAGGTAAGTCAGGCTACTATCACGAGTTTCTGCAACATTTGTTTTAATCAAGTGGTTGGTGATAACAGGTTTCAATGCTATGATAACTGTTTTTACAGTGTTTATTGCTTAATTTTGTGGATTAAATGAGGGTGTTTGTTCAAACACATTTTGAACAGGTTCATTTCAATTATTGTTTATTCCTGTCATTTTGCTATAGCTGTTGTGCAAGGATGATAATTCTATATGTTTTGATTGGCATGCATATGCATTGCAGTTTTATAGCTTGTGGAAAAGTTTTTGTAGACCAGTTTTGTAGAGAAAAGTATTGTCCTCTTTCGTCATAATGGATATTATTAATTAATAATATTATACAATTGATTAAAGTACAATCTTTAACACCATTGTATGTGTATTTATTATAAAAGTCTATTGCAGAACCATTCGTCGTTGACTTTTGCAACGTTGGCAAAGTTGCAGTATTTCATTTTGTTCATCCACTAAACGGGACTTTCGTTGTGTAAAATTGCATGGATATGTTAGTAATTTGAGTCGGTGATTAGCTGTGTTTTGTATATAATTCTTCTTGAAAAGAAAGTGTTTTGCCGTTTTTGAGTTAAATAATAATAATGCTGTGCTGGAACGCATATCTGGTAGGCAGGACCTGAAAAAAAGGTTTGACTTGTGTATCTTAGGGAAATGCATGTTTGTTTAAGAACAACGGTATTCTAGAAATTAAGACATGATGACCTCCATATGCAAACAGTTAAAACATATGAAATACGGACTAAAAAATGAATTGGACATAGACAAAAAACTTTTTTTGTCCAAAATCTCACTTTTTCCGTTTTAATATGTAATTAAATATTGGTCACGTATACTGCTACATGTATTGTAGAGCATGTGTTTCATGGCAACACACGTCTGCTTGATAATTTATATATTAGTTTTTCATACGTTTTTCACTGTTTAAATGTATATTGAGGCAAGAAAAAATTCCAGCGTGCAATATTTTGAATTATATTTCATATCGATCTAGAATGCACGTCTTCCCTTCTCTTCCTGGATTGACCTGTAGGCAATGTTGTCCATGGCTGGTAACTCCACCATACAAAAAAGAAAGAAAACAAAAGAACTGTGCATAAATAATGAACCCACTTTTGACTAGAATGAATGTCCAGGTGTGTAGCCATATATATGAAGCATAACTATATTCGTAATGTATAACATGACTAGCAATTAATGTTATGAACTATTATTTTGCCAGGAAAGGTTAATCAATTTATTATATAAAGGCTTACGTTTTTATATGCATACATACATTATATATTTTTATGCCATTTAAATATTTATAAAATGCTCGCTATGGAATCGACGAGTTCCGTCCGACCAAGGGCATTAAGTTGTCGGTGTAGGGCGTAAAAATATCCCCAAGTCAAGTCATCGACGAGTATATGAAAAAAATTCATTTTGTACGAGTTGCGTCCCTTAGAAGTTCACCCGTGCGTTTGAAAGACTCGAACATAAATATCAATCTTCAGATTTATAGCGAAAACAATTGAAAAGACAAGTAATTCATTTAAACGTTTATGTTTTTAAACGCATGTTAGAAAACTGCAAACATTCAAAAAAAATGCTACGCAAGGTATTGAAATAAATTGTGACAGGTAAAAATATATTGTACGAAATTTCGTTTATGCAGATGTAGCAATTAGAAAAACGTGAAATAAAACATTATTATTTCATAAATCTTTCGTAAGATATGCTCTTTTTATTTCAATATCTTTTTGTAACCATATACTGCAATACTCAGTTGTCTTTTGCCGAGAAATACGACATGTACTTTTAGCTATTTCAATGTCACGTTACACACAAGACACAATGGTAAAAGATTTCTTTTTCGAAAATGTATCCACTGGGATCTTTTAGAATAAAACAACTCCTTAAAATAAATGTTTTACCTTACTATATCAAAATCAAACTGAGCAGAAGTCTTGTTTAGGCGAGGTGACACAAATTTAAATTACATAACTATAATAACTTTAGATTTATTATCAAGTACACATATATTTTTGTTAAGGTTTTTCTAGCTAGTATCTCAGGATGTTTTGGTGTGGAGTTTAAGAAATGGTGATTCTTTAAGGTACACGAGTTTTGTACGCTTTTTCTTTTCCGGCGACATTTCCCTTCTAGTTTTCAGCAACTCTCCTCTCAATTGTGCTAGCCCAGGCGAAAGATCTGGTACAACACTGTAACCGGAGCCAGGTTCAAGCTTCAGCGCGGCCTGAAGGATGTCATCCCTGTCGATTAAATCTGATAATCTCAAAATTATATTCTGGTTTTGAAGGTGACGGGATGGTAGGCGATATAAAGCGGTAAATAGCATTGTATTTACCCGCTCCTTCTGCATACCAAGAGTCTTCTCAAGAAACTCCCTGACAAGTTTATTTGTCGTTTTTGGGATCTCTCTCGCATCGGGCGGCCTTTTATTCCGCGATTAATTAGTTCCTTTTACGTCCACACATCTCAAGCTTGATTCTCTCATTACGTTCGGCGTCCAATTGTGCTTTTAAGTTGGGTATGAGTTTGTAGTGGAGATCCTGAAATTCTCCGTTGAAGAATTCAACCGGTTTTAGACTACGTCGACTCTTTTTGTTAATTCACCATGTTCAAACTTAATTGCTACAATTTCAGCTTCTATATGATTGTGATGGCGTTCAAAGCAATTCAGCAATATCTTTAAAATTCATATAAAAAGTTGTTTCCTGTTTTCTTGCAGTATAAATATAACGTCGTTTTCGTTTTGGTGCATAATTATACAAATTAGATTCGTATTGATTTTACGCTCGTGCTTGAAATTGACAAAATTGGTCCTATTGTCTGAAAGCAATTTTTCTCTCGTAACACAAACTATGTTTGAAACAATTAAAAAATAATAAATGTCTAATATCTTACATTTGTATCAGAACATTGCCAGCTTACCGGACGTAATAGTCATTCAATCTTATGCACACTCGTAGTACAGGTAAATTACATAATCTTGCCAACAGTTTAAATGACATGGCATATAATTCTTAAATAAGTCAAATGTATAAGTGTTGAAGTGTTTATACATAGAACGCCTTGAACATTATAGAGACAAATCAACAACGACGGGACCCACTGCACAGCTAGAATGAATATTGCGTTTCACGGAAAAACAGCTCTTGTCACTGGCGCCGGAAAAGGTCACACATTTAAAATGTTTTCTTGCTTGCTATGTTGTTTGTTTAGTTGTTGATTTATTTCATCTTCATTGAATACAATGTTTTGATTGTATTTAGTATGAAGGTTTCATTGTGAATGATTTACTTTAGTCTAGCCAATCCAGACTGTTAACTAAACATACTGGTGTTCTTTATATGGGCTGCTTTCAGGTCTTTTGTAAGCTACGAAGATAGCAAACCTAAACTCTTGCTGCACTACAATTTTGAAATATTGCTTCTTGTTTATTTAACGTTCATCGAGCAGCATTGTAGTTATGTTCACCAAAACAATTGTCTTACAACAAATGAACTAGGAATGTGATGTATCATTGGTAGCGAAATAAGGACTATACCACAATAAGGCCCAGTGTAGGGATAATTAAACATTTTGTAGCGGCTACATTGCAATTAATAATCTGTTCTACATCTATCAAGTGTAGTACTCTGCTACTTCGTAACCTTTTAAGATAATTGGCTAGACTTTATATCTTATAACCAGACAATGCTCAACTAGCCTACGCTACAAATTCCTTTTATGGGTAAAATCCTATAATCTTCTCATGTCTAGCCGACGATTTATCGCGAGCTCTGAACGTAACTTCGATTCGTAACGGAAATCCGTGATTAGGATATCATTTAGGATAGTTAATGTCTGCAAAATGTATGTAATAGTGTCTATATGCAACAAGTTGCATTTTAAAGCAAACAAGTTTCCTATAACGCTTTAGGCTGAAAAGTAATTACTTGTTTTCTTTTATTGTGTGTTGCGACTCGCTCAGAAACTTGATATAATGTCCACTGAGTTCACACATTGATAAATACTGGAACTCGGTTCTATAAAATTTCGGATTAACTGGAAAATTAAATATGCCAACGTGATGGTGATGAGTAAAATTCTAACTTAATATACTCAAAATATCAACAAATTGGAAGCAGAAATCTTACTTGTTTTGTACCTGCTTTCCGTACTGTAACCTGATGTTCCTTTAAGATAGGGCATTCTCTGTCTGTCAATCAACCAATTGAACTTTAATAAATAAACCGTTCATTCATACATACGCAGTTACCCAACTAGACCCAAGGCTACAAAGTGATAACAAAACTCGTGCCTTTTGTACCTACTATGGTCCGCGGTCAGGATTTCCGCACTGTAACCTGACATTCCTTTACGATAGGGCATTCTCTGTCTGCCAATCTAACAATTGATACATGTGTAACCAATTTGTTTATGGTACCCAAAAGTACCATATGATTTTATGATAAATATAAATAAATTTATGAGAAGAACGTAGATTGTGTAACGAAAAAGTGGTGAGGTTGAAAACGTAAAAGACTTTTAGACTGACTATTCTATGTCAACAATGCAGAGAATAGAAACATTTGCAGATTTTAATCATTGAAATAACATTTATATGTCTAACATGGACGCTAAGCATGTCGTTAAATTTATCAATAAAATAGTTAAAAACAACTTTTCTTTCAAGACCTAAACGATTAGTTTGCTACATTACATTATCTAGTATAGCTATGTTTTGCAAACGTAATGAATGTGCATCCACAGACCTCAAAAGTCTGGCTGAGTATTTATCATGTAATCTTTTGTCACATAATGTAAATTAGATAAAACTATATGCAGCCACGAAAATCGACCAGACGCGACACAAATCGACCAGTCGCGACACAAATCGACCAGACGCGACACAAATCGACCAGTCGCGACACAAAACTAATGGCTTACATGTTAGGTAACCTTACATTTCGCTAGACATGTACTAGTAATTTAACTTGAACGAAACTTTTTTTCAAACTTACGGTATGCAGGCATTTTATATGGTATTTTTAAGTTGTTCTATAAGTAACACATAGGTAGTTTAAACAATAATTGTGATATCTTTGACGATCTTAGAATTTTAACAAACAATTTGACAATAATTTATTCCTTTTTTAAAAACTTTATTCTAAAAAGAGTTTTTGGGGTATCCACACATTGTTATAACACATTTGTTAAATTATAAATGTAAAATGATTATAGCAGCCATATTGAGTTTTGGCATTCTTTATTTTTACAAAGTACTTAGGCCTTTTTAAAATGAAATCTGTTTCCTGGTTGGGAAAAATATTTCTATTTTGACGATACTTCTTGAACTTTCCACCTCTTGTGCGCTCTAAAATATAACTATAATATGGCGTAATAGATAGAAAAAACGATTTGTGACACCCACCCTTTTGTATCTGCTCATATTGAAACTAGCATCAGTACCAATATGAAAGGTATTAGAAAAAATATCTTATTTTAAGTTTGAATGATTGGATTCATCTTTAAGATTCCCTTATCAGATTGACTTAATGCTCTTGCGACAAACGACGAATGTTTTTGTAACTTACCAGCTCATTCATTCATATTTTTCCTAGTAGTGCTAAACATTTGGCATTCAATGTCCCATCTAATTTTACCTTTGAGTTATTTTATGTTAACTTGCTTTTTCGCCGTAAAAATAGTTATAATTCTGATCGAAAGTTTAGAATTAAAAAGAGGACAGCAATTATTGTCGATTCTACAAAGTCAACGATTTAAACGATAAATATGTTTTTAAACATTTTACTATAAAGTGCATTTGCAATCCAAAATTCAAAGTTATTTTTAATTATGAATACATTTATATAGGTATGTGCAGTCATTTGAATCAATGCGACGTACCATTAGAAAGTTGCCTTACTTTCTAAGTAACCGAAGCCGTATCTAGATCAAAACTTCCACTTAACTAGTCAAAATAGTTCTGTAATGTGAAGGTCATACAACATTGTGTCACACTTAAATAAACTGATGTGTGAGACGTTAAATGTTTCTCCTTTATTTTTATCGCATTTAAAACTTGCAATGATCGCGATTTAAATTACTCTATACAATGTTACTGCTGAAATATTTGTTTAAGTTGTTCGTATAGGATGAACAAAGATTTGTAAATAATTAAAACAAATATTATGTGCTTATTTAATGTATGTATACTTCAACCAACACGGTAAGCTTACATGTACTTCAGTTAACTTGTAATAATAACGAGCGCACAAACGCTAACAAATTTACAAACATATTTTTTAAATTTCAACTATGTAACTTTAAGGACACTTTTTAGTTATTGATTCTATTACGTTTATCAGTATCAATGTTGAGATGAAATCAAAAGAACAAAATTCTTCAGAAAACGAACGAGCAACAAACACGAAGAACATTAAAAAAAAGTTCATGCCTTCTGTATAATAACTTGTAAGCTGCCAATAAATGGATATAACATTTTTTTCACAGTATCTCTGTTGGGTAGACATGTGAACCTTTTCCGTGCCCAATGTGTTGGAATAAGGGTAAAATAAGACCAGTTATAACCATTCTAACTCTAACCAACAGTGACATACTTGTCACACAACCTGAGTTTTTTGCAAACAGGAAATCACCATGTCAGTACAACGAAATCAATGCCTAACGATTGAAACTGTCTACTTAGACACAACTTTTAATTATTTTTAACAGGAATTGGTCGTTGTACAGCACTTGAACTAGCCTCTAGAACTGATTGCGGATTGTCTTTGCTGACAGTTTTCTTGGAGTTCGTTATTTTGTTATTATCTTTATATATCTCGTACCTATCAAGACGTTGCGAGTTAAGATATCACAGCACGCATAGTGTAAGCGACTTCAATCTTAAAAACACAATGATTGTCAGTTGTTCTATTAAAGTTGTTGACAGTAATGTTAAGCACAATTCAGTTGAACAAACAAAACTAATCAATTACATTTGTTCTTCAGTTTGCCGGTTTTCCGGACTTTGATTTGAGGTTTACGTTTGACAGTTTCCTTAGTGGTTTTTGCTATTCCATTTATTTTTTCAATTAAATAGGAGGACAATTATTTTGATTATTAAAAAGACAACTTGCGAAACAAAGTACTTGTCAAACAAATAATGGAAGCAACGAATGGGACTGGATAGTACAATAAATGGCATGTATGGTTAGACTATTAAATTTGAGAACTGCAACCACATATAGTAAACTCGCGTGGACTTGAATGCATGGACGAGTGTAAAAAATTATTATTGTTAACCAATCTGGATGGTACAATGCTAAATACAGTCCCTGGAAAAGTTAAATAAAAGAATACATATTTTGGGGGTTGCAGTTAATATAACGGGACAGTCAAACGAACTGTCTATCGATTCCACCTTTTGTTATATACATGTTTGTCCATAGCTTACCATCCTCAACTTTTCCGACTCAAACGTGTGCATGTTTTCTGCTAATATATGTTTAACGGATTCAATACAACAGTAACTGTTATTAAAACATATACTGACAGTACATTGAATGGAACAACTTTATGGACACTGCAATGAATAATAAAATCAGCCTAAAATGAGGAACTTCAAAGGACGTGTTCAGACTAATTATGCTTGTTTATATATGTAAGCTATTGGTAGGGTCATGCAAAAAAATTGTATTTCCTTAATCGACCAAGTATAGAGGCATAAAGGTGGATATTGACTTTATCACGAAAAAAGTAAAATTCATATCCGAAAGTTTTCAATCGCAGGCGGTCGCATACGGTGTAATCCTAATGCGCTTGCTACCTTAAGTTGTTGACTTGTTTTTCACGCTTTACACTCAAAGATTTTTGGGCAATTGTGCTGGTTCAAGACAGAGCTGCGTCTTAGTTCTGGCCAATAGTAAAATAACTACTATTAACATTTTGTTCGGGTGACAATACTGGTTGTGGTTCATATAGGGGGAACGTATTAATTCACACACTAGGGTCAACTTGGAAGCTCTGTGGGTGGAGTTTAAGGAACCGTCTCCAGTATTTTAAGGAGAAAAATATTTTCGTCGAGAACATTTTGAGACAATAACAAGTATATTTAGAAATGTAATCATGAGTATGTAAATGGCTTCATCATATTTATACCCAATCGATACAACTTGTGTCAAGGGTCAGAAAAGTGGCCGCGGACGGGCGTAAATTTTCTCCATGTTGAACTATCATCAGTACGTCTCAATTAAACCAT
Organism: Limnoperna fortunei; assembly: GCA_944474755.1. Taxonomy (NCBI): domain Eukaryota; kingdom Metazoa; phylum Mollusca; class Bivalvia; order Mytilida; family Modiolidae; genus Limnoperna; species Limnoperna fortunei. The sequence goes on from OX104123.1 coordinate 65,081,067, forward strand.
ACACTGTCTATTATGTCATGTATCGTTACTTTATTCATTGATTAATTTTGTTTTCAATGACGTTTAGGTAGTGAACATGTTGTAAACAAATCCTCTTCTGTCAATAATATTACATACATGTATATTATTTTATATTGTAAAATATTCGTAGGTCTCCTCCTCCCACGGTTTCTTTTCTATTGTTTCTATAACATTTTAATTATTTAAAAAGGGCCCAGCCCCCCACAACCAGTGCCAGCATGTAAACTTATTAGGTCTTTCCACCTTTCTGTGGAAAGACCTATAGTTATTGTTCTGATTATTAGGTCTTTCCACCTTTCTGTGGAAAGACCTATAGTTATTGTTCTGATTATTATTATTATTATTATTATTCTCCCACTTCTTGCGCAAACTTATATGGGGTTTTTTCATTTCGCGACATGTCGCTTTGATATTTTATATCTAATATCGGTGACCCATTGCGCTTTCGCAGTTCACCCTGACTGACCGCACCCTTTTTATTTACTGAGTTATCTCCCCTTTTACTAAAAAGCTTGTTCCTGCTACTCCTCTTAAACCAAAAAAGATATCAATACCAAACCTTTACCAAAATGTGTCCTATATCCTTGCGCAACTTTGGGACAGATTGATTGAAGGGTTCTGACGACATCTTATAGGAGTTATCTCCCTTAAAATAAAAAGTAGTAAGTGATATTCAAACAAATCTCAACAACTAAAAGAGATAGAGGCCTGGGGTCTTCACCATAGATCATCTTGACCTTTGACCTTGAAAATGGACACAAGTTCAAAGGTCAAGGTCACGTTCTAAATTTTGACATTTGCTTGTGTCCGCTACTCCTCTGAAACGGTAAAAGATAGATAATCACTTATTGAGAGTAAAATGTTCGTCTTATTAAGACGCAACTTTGTCACATTTGACGCGAAGTAATATGATTTCATTTTATAGGAGTTATCTCCCATTATATATGTAACTGATTGGTTTTTCACATGGTACTCATTAACTATTAATGATAGAGGGAAACTAAAGAGTGCAAAATGTTGGTCTTTTAAAGGAGCAACTTTGTCATATTTACAGGGAAAGGATTTGACTTCATTTTATAGGAGTTATCTCCCATTATATATGTAACTGATTGGTTTTTCACATGTTACTCATTAACTATAAATGATAGAGGGAAAGTAAAGAGTGCAAAATGTTGATCTCTTAAAGGAGCAACTTTGTTACATTTACTGGGAAAGGATTTGACCTCATTTTATAGGAGTTATCTCCCATTATATATGTAACTTATTGGTTTTTTACATGTTTCTCATTAACTATTAATGACAAAGGGAAGGTATAGGGTGCAAAATGTTGATCTCTTAAAGGAGCAACTTTGTTACATTTACAGGGAAAGGATTTGACTTCATTTTATAGGAGTTATCTCCCGTTATATATGTAACTTTTTGGTTTTCTACATGTTACTCATTAACTATTAATGATAAAGGGAAAGTGAAGAGTGCAAAATGTTGGTCTCTTAAAGGAGCAACTTTGTTACATTTACAGGGAAAGGATTTGACCTCATTTTATAGGAGTTATCTCCCATTATATATGTAACTGATTGGTTTTTTGCAGGTTACACATTCACTATTAATGATAAAGGGAAACTAATGAGTGCAAAATGTTGGTCTCTCAAGGGAGCAACTTTTTTACATTTACAGGGAAAGGATTTTACTTCATCTTATAGGAGTTATCTCCTATTATATATGTAACTGATTGGTTTTTCGCATGGTACTCAATAACTATTAATGATAAAGGGAAACTAAAGAGTGCAAAATGTTGGTCTCTTAAAGGAACAACTTTGTTTCTTTTACAAGTAAAGGATTTGACTTCATTTTATAGGAGTTATCTCCCATTATATATCTAACTTATTGGTTTTTTACAGGTTACTCATTAACTATTAATGATAAAGGGAAACTAAAGAGTGCAAAATGTTGGTCTCTAAGAGGAGCAACTTTGTTACATTTACATGTAAAGGATTTGACTCCATTTTATATGAGTTATCTCCCATTATATATGTAACTGATTGGTTTTTCGCATGGTACTCAATAACTATTAATGATAAAGGGAAACTAAAGAGTGCAAAATGTTGGTCTCTTAAAGGAGCAACTTTGTCACATTTACAGGGAAAGGATTTGACTTCATTTTATAGAAGTTATCTCCCTTTATATATGTAACTGATTGGTTTTTCACATGTAACTCAATAACTATTAATGATAGAGGGAAACATAAGATTGCAAAATGTTGATTTCTTAAAGGAGCAACTATGTTACTTTTACAGGGAAAGGATTTGATTTCATTTTATAGGAGTTATCTCCCATTATATATGTAACTTATTGGTTTTTTACATGTTACTCATTCACTGTAAATGATAAAGGGAAACTAAAGAGTGCAAAATGTTGACCTCTTAAAGGAGCAACTTTGTTACTTTACATGTAAAGGATTTGACTTCATTTTATAGGAGTTATCTCCCATTATATATGTAACTTATTGGTTTTTACAGCTTACTCATTAACTATTAATGATACAGGGAAACTAAATAGTGCAAAGTGTTGGTCTTTTAAAGGAGCAACTTTGTTACATTTACAGGGAAAGGATTTGACTTCATTTTATAGGAGTTATCTCCTGTTATATATGTAACTTTTTGGTTTTCTACATGTTACTCATTAACTATTAATGATAAAGGGAAAGTGAAGAGTGCAAAATGTTGGTCTCTTAAAGGAGCAACTTTGTTACATTTACAGGGAAAGGATTTGACCTCATTTTATAGGAGTTATCTCCCATTATATATGTAACTGATTGGTTTTTTGCAGGTTACACATTCACTATTAATGATAAAGGGAAACTAATGAGTGCAAAATGTTGGTCTCTCAAGGGAGCAACTTTTTTACATTTACAGGGAAAGGATTTTACTTCATCTTATAGGAGTTATCTCCTATTATATATGTAACTGATTGGTTTTTCGCATGGTACTCAATAACTATTAATGATAAAGGGAAACTAAAGAGCGCAAAATGTTGGTCTCTTAAAGGAACAACTTTGTTTCTTTTACAAGTAAAGGATTTGACTTCATTTTATAGGAGTTATCTCCCATTATATATCTAACTTATTGGTTTTTTACAGGTTACTCATTAACTATTAATGATAAAGGGAAACTAAAGAGTGCAAAATGTTGGTCTCTAAGAGGAGCAACTTTGTTACATTTACATGTAAAGGATTTGACTCCATTTTATATGAGTTATCTCCCATTATATATGTAACTGATTGGTTTTTCGCATGGTACTCAATAACTATTAATGATAAAGGGAAACTAAAGAGTGCAAAATGTTGGTCTCTTAAAGGAGCAACTTTGTCACATTTACAGGGAAAGGATTTGACTTCATTTTATAGAAGTTATCTCCCATTATATATGTAACTGATTGGTTTTTCACATGTAACTCAATAACTATTAATGATAGAGGGAAACATAAGATTGCAAAATGTTGATTTCTTAAAGGAGCAACTATGTTACTTTTACAGGGAAAGGATTTGATTTCATTTTATAGGAGTTATCTCCCATTATATATGTAACTTATTGGTTTTTTACATGTTACTCATTCACTGTAAATGATAAAGGGAAACTAAAGAGTGCAAAATGTTGACCTCTTAAAGGAGCAACTTTGTTACTTTACATGTAAAGGATTTGACTTCATTTTATAGGAGTTATCTCCCATTATATATGTAACTTATTGGTTTTTACAGCTTACTCATTAACTATTAATGATACAGGGAAACTAAATAGTGCAAAGTGTTGGTCTTTTAAAGGAGCAACTTTGTTACATTTGCAGGGAAAGGATTTGACTTCATTTTATAGGAGTTATCTCCCATTATATATGTAACTTATTGGTTTTTTACAGCTTACTCATTAACTATTAATGATACAGGGAAACTAAATAGTGCAAAATGTTGGTCTTTTAAAAGAGCAACTTTGTTACATTTGCAGGGAAAGGATTTGACTTCATTTTATAGGAGTTATCTCCCATTATATATGTAACTTAATGGTTTTTCACATGTTACTCATTAACTATTGATGATAAAGGGAAAGTAAAGAGTGCAAAATGTTTATCTCTTAAAGGACCAACTTTGTTACTTACATGGAAAGGATTTGACTTCATTTTATAGGAGTTATCACCCATTATATAAGTAATTGATTGGTTTTTTACATGTTACTCATTAACTATTAATGATAAAGGGAAACTAAAGAGTGCAAAATGTTGGTCTTTTAATGGAGCAACTTTGTTACATTTACAAGGAAAGGATTTGACTTCATTTTATAGGAGTTATCTCCCATTTATATATGTAACTTATTGGCTTTTTCACATGTTACTCATTAACTAGTAATGATAGAGGCATGGGGTCTTCACCATAGACACTCATGCACTTTGACCTTGAAAACTTATATGGGTCAAGGTCACGTACTAGTTTTTGACCTTTGCTTTTTTTAAAGATATTGAAATTTTTTTCGTCCTAAAATGTTCTATTAATAATTTCGAGTAAATTAAGACATGGCGTGAAAAGTTGTATTATACTTTTATCAGAGTAATCTCTCTTAGAATGCCAATCTGTGGTAAATAATACAAAATATTTTTTTTAAATATTTATAGCAAAGTTATAACATTTTGCAAAAAGATGATTATTTCAAATGTCATCATGTAATACAAATTAAAATTAATGTGGAAAGACCCTCAAATGTTCAACCGAACAGTTGATCTTTAATATTATTATTACTTTTCTTCCGATCTAAAATTCAATTTAGTGCTGCCAAAAAGTTTCTTATCCGATCGAGCTGAAAATTTGGCGGTGTGATGGATACCCCGTGGGCTTTCTCCCATTCACCCTGTTAGCACGCCCCGTCAAAAATGAGGGCGTGGCAGGGACCCCCCATGAAAACGTTGTTATCACATCTCCTCCTAAGGCACACAAAATGGTACAATAAAATGGACGCCGATTGCATCTGGGATCGATGTCCTCGAATTGTCGATAGGTAGAAAATCGCTGGGCGCAACCAATAAAAAGTTACCAGTCGTGCAAGTCCAACACCACTTTTTATGTAAAAATCGTAATTTCCCGAAAAACGATGCATCCCAGCTGTTTGAAACCCTCGCCATTCGCTTTAGAATGTCGATTTCAGTCTAAAAATGTCTCCCCGTAAGGTGTACGAGTCAATAAATCCTTAAAATCCCACATTGAAACACTTGACCACCCCTCCCCCCAGCCACGTAAATTTCGTCTGTCGTGATGTCCGTTTCAGCCATCGTCAGTGAATGACCGTGTAAATCGTGTGTCAACAAGTTGTTCTAACTGTCCGAACTGCATTTTACCTGAAACAATAACAAATTGAAACAATTTCCGACGTCACTTTTTTGTGTATTCCATCGTCTGCTACGTGCCTCGTGTAATTATTTTACAGTGTAAAATTCCACTAAAATAAAATAAAAAAGTCTTTTATTAATTGTCGGCATGGTCCGTTGATATTAATCCGTGTCGTCCTGAAATAAACAATCACTGAGATTACAGATCGTGCATCATGTCATATATACGTCCGTACAGACCATCGTAACTCCCTGTTGTGATAAAATAAAACTATCTCCGTGATATTATATAACAATGTCACGTGACTCCAGCTTAGTTCATTTCTTTGCCTTTTACCATAAATCTCTTTCTCTTCCCCTACAAGTCAAGAAAAGTCATTAAAATACCAAACATATAGTTAAAAACAGAAAAGTAAACAAACAAACAAACAAATAAACAAAAAAGCTGGTTCCCGGTTTTTATATAATCATAGTTGCATATAAAACTATGAACCCAAAAAGGGCCCAACTCTCCACCCAGGGACAGCATGTCAAAAACAATAAATCATGCTGGCCCTGGGGTGGAGGGGCCGGGCCCTTTTTTTTTCTTCAATTTTGTCATTAGAACGTTCTAGAAACAATGGAATAGAAACCCCCGGGGGGGGGTTATACGGGTATATTACGATGTAAAATGATAGATTTTCACCCTCTGGGGCCTCTTTTTTAACGTTTAACACCAGTTTTTCCTATAGAAACGATAACGAGGGAAAGACCTTCCTGTGCATTTGTTCTACTGAACAAATGTCCTTTTAATTATTATTATTATTATTCTTCTCCCACTTCTTGCGCAAACTTATGTGGGGTTTTTTCATTTCGCTACATGTTGCTTTGATATTTTATATCTGATATCGATGACCCATTGCGCTTTCGCAGTTCACCCTGACTGACCGCACCCTTTTTATTTACGGAGTTATCTCTCCTTTTACTAAAAAGCTTGTTCCTGCTACTCCTCCTAAACCAAAAAAGATATCAATACCAAACCTTTACCAAAATGTGTCCTATATCCTTGCGCAACTTTGGGACAGATTGATTGAAGGGTTCTGACGACATCTTATAGGAGTTATCTCCCTTTAAATAAAAAGTAGTAAGTGATATTCAAACAAATCTCAACAACTAAAAGAGATAGAGGCCTGGGGTCTTCACCATAGATCATCTTGACCTTTGACCTTGAAAATGGACACAAGGTCAAAGGTCAAGGTCACGTTCTAAATTTTGACATTTGCTTGTGTCCGCTACTCCTCTGAAACGGTAAAAGATAGATAAACACTTATTGAGAGTAAAATGTTCGTCTTATTCAGACGCAACTTTGTCACATTTGAAGCGAAGTAATATGATTTCATTTTATAGGAGTTATCTCCCATTACATATGTAACTGGTTGGTTTTTCACATGGTACTCATTAACTATTAATGATAGAGGGAAACTAAAGAGTGCAAAATGTTGGTCTTTTAAAGGAGCAACTTTGTCACATTTACAGGGAAAGGATTTGACTTCATTTTATAGGAGTTATCTCCCATTATATATGTAACTGGTTGGTTTTTCACATGTTACTCATTAACTATAAATGATAGAGGGAAAGTAAAGAGTGCAAAATGTTGGTCTCTTAAAGGAGCAACTTTGTTACATTTACAGGGAAAGGATTTGACCTCATTTTATAGGAGTTATCTCCCATTTTATATGTAACTTATTGGTTTTTTACATGTTACTCATTAACTATTAATGATAAAGGAAAACTAAAGAGTGCAAAATGTTGGTCTTTTAAAGGAGCAACTTTGTTTTATTTACAGGACAAGAATTTGACTTCATTTTATAGGAGTTATCTCCCATTATATATGTAACTTATTTGTTTTTTACATGTTACTCCTTCACTGTAAATGATAAAGGGAAACTAAAGAGTGCAAAATGTTGACCTCTTAAAGGAGCAACTTTGTTACATTTACATGTAAACGATTTGACTTCATTTTATAGGAGTTATCTCCCATGATATATGTAACTTATTGGTTTTTTACAGGTTACTCATTAACTATTAATGATAAAGGGAAACTAAAGAGTGCAAAATGTTGGTCTCTTAAAGGAGCAACTTTGTTACAATTACATGTAAAGGATTTGACTTCATTTTATAGGAGTTATCTCCCATTATATATGTAACTGGTTGGTTTTTCACATGTTACTCATTAACTATAAATGATAGAGGGAAAGTAAAGAGTGCAAAATGTTGGTCTCTTAAAGGAGCAACTTTGTTACATTTACAGGGAAAGGATTTGACTTCATTTTATAGGAGTTATCTCCCATTATATATGTAACTTATTGGTTTTTTACATGTTACTCATTAACTATTAATGATAAAGGAAAACTAAACAGTGCAAAATGTTGGCCTTTTAAAGGAGCAACTTTGTTACATTTACATGTAAAGGATTTGACTTCATTTTATATGAGTTATCTCCCATTATATATGTAACTTATTGGTTTTTTACAGGTTACTCATTAACTATTAATGATGAAGGGAAACTAAAGAGTGCAAAATGTTGGCCTCTTAAAGGAGCAACTTTGTTACGTTTACATGTAAAGGATTTGACTTCATTTTATAGGAGTTATCTCCCATTATATATGTAACTTATTGGTTTTTACATGTTACTCATTAACTATTATTGATAAAGGGAAACTAAAGAGTGCAAAATGTTGGTCTCTTAAAGGAGCAACTTTGTTACATTTACAGGGAAAGGATTTGACTTCATTTTATAGAAGTTATCTCCCATTATATATGTAACTGATTGGTTTTTCACATGTTACTCAATAACTATAAATGATAGAGGGAAACATAAGATCGCGAAATGTTGATCTCTTAAAGGAGCAACTTTGTTACATTTACTGGGAAAGGATTTGACTTCATTTTATAGGAGTTATCTCCCATGATATATGTAAATTATTGGTTTTTCACATGGTACTCATTAACTATTAATGATAGAGGGAAACATAAGAGTGCAAAATGTTGATCTCTTAAAGGAGCAAATATGTTATATTTACAGGGAAAGGATTTGACTTCATTTTATAGGAGTTATCTCCCATTATAAATGCAAGTTATTGATTTTTTACATGTTACTCATTAACTAGTAATGATAGAGGCATGGGGTCTTCACCATAGACAAGCATGCACTTTGACCTTGAAAACTTGTATGGGTCAAGGTCACGTACTAGTTTTTGACCTTTGCTTTTTTTAAAGATATTGAAATTATTTTCGTCATAAAATGTTCTATTAATAATTTCGAGTAAATTAAGACATGCCGTGAAAAGTTGTATAATACTTTTATAAGAGTAATCTCTCTTAGAATGCTATTCTGTGGTAAATAATACAAAATATTTTTTTTTTAATATTTATAGCAAAGTTATAACATTTTGCAAAAAGATGATTATTTTAAATGTTATCATGTAATACAAATTAAAATTAATGTGGAAAGACCCTCAAATGTTCAACCGAACAGTTGATCTTTAATTATTAAGGCTTTCCACTTTCCAGTGGAAAGACTTATTGCATTTTGTCTGTTTCTTATTATTATTATTATTATTATTCTTATTATTCTTCCGCCAAGTTTTGTTATCCCATTATAAATTTTGTTTCGCGACATGTCGTAAAGACATTTTGTACTATGAATGTATGAGACATTACGCATTCGCAGTTAACCCTGTCACACCGAACACTTTTTCTTTACGGAGTTATTTCCCCTGTCATAAAAATCTTGTGTGCAGATAAACTTTGAAACCGTAAAAGATTTCGCAATGAAAGTTGTTGCAAAATGCTCAGCTATTGATCGCGACAATTTGTTACATATCGCGCAAAGTATTTTGACGACTCCTTGTAGGAGTTATTTCCCCTTATTTATTGGAAGTACATTTTGTACCATAGTAACTCATGAACCAGAGATGACAGTGACTAGATATTTCACAGTTGATCATCATTGACCTTGACCTTGAAAAAGGTCACAAGGTCAAAGGTCAAGGTCACATTCTAAATTTTGACACTGTGGTGTGTGCGATTCTCCTCCTGAACCATAAGAGATACAGAAATAAATCTTTTACCAAAATGTGTATCATATTAAGGTCTTGAAAGGTCACTATAAATGATTTGACTTTTGAAAGAGTTATCTCCCCTGGATCAATTAAATATAGTGTATATAGCGTTATCTCAGTAACTATGACAGATATTTATATGAAACCTTATATCATTAGTCATCATTGACCTTGACCTTGAAAATGGACACAAGGTCAAAGGTCAATGTCACGTTTGAAATTTTGACATAATCTTGTCATCGCTATTTCTTTGAAACGGTAAAAGATAGCTTATAACTTATAACGGATAAAATGTCGGCCTCATAAATGCGCAACTTTTTTCTATTTAAAGGAAAAGGATTTGACTTCATCTTATAGGAGTTATCTCCCATTACAACCATTGATATTTACTTTTTCATTGATATCTTATTAACTATTGATAGTAGAGGCATGGGGACTTCACCAAAGACCATTATGACCCTTGACCTTGAAAATAGAAACAAGGTAAAAGGTCAAGGTCATCTTATAAATTTGGGTATTTATGATAAATACGCATTTCTTCATAATTATAAGACATATTGACAAAGGATCTTCACTATTGGTCCTTTATTGACCCTCAGCATGGTCAAGGTTATATTGACAGCAGTCAAGGTCAAATAATATTTTTTGGAAATTCTCCTTTTTCGTGTATATAAAATGGTAATTACAAGTAAATGATTTGTTTTTAAAGCATTGAATATGCAAATATCAAACACTTGGTAGTCAAGGTCATTTATCACAATAAACGTCCTATTTTTTTACCTTTTTTATTTCAAAAGATATACGAATGGTTTTTCTTTCTTTTGTTTATTTTGAAAAGAAGATTCAATTTCCATATAGCCAAAGTCAATGTCAAGGTCATTTATGCAATAAGTGGAAAGCCTCTCATTTGTTCGGTAGAACCAATGAACTTATATTTCTTATTATTCTTCCGCCAAGTTTTGTTATCCCATTATAAATTTTGTTTCGCGACATGTCGTAAAGACATTTTGTACTATGAATGTATGAGACATTACGCATTCTCAGTTAACCCTGTCACACCGAACACTTTTTCTTTACGGAGTTATTTCCCCTGTCATCAAAATCTTGTGTGCAGATAAACTTTTAAACCGTAAAAGATTTCGCAATGAAAGTTGTTGCAAAATGCTCAGCTATTGATCGCGACAATTTGTTACATATCGCGCAAAGTATTTTGACGACTCCTTGTAGGAGTTATTTCCCCTTATTTATTTGAAGTACATTTTGTACCATAGTAACTCATGAACCAGAGATGACAGTGACTAGATATTTCACAGTTGGTCATCATTGACCTTGACCTTGAAAAAGGTCACAAGGTCAAAGGTCAAGGTCACATTCTAAATTTTGACACTGTGGTGTGTGCGATTCTCCTCCTGAACCTTAAGAGATACATAAATAAATCTTTTACCAAAATGTGTATCATATTAAGGTCTTGAAAGGTCACTATAAATGATTTGACTTTTGAAAGAGTTATCTCCCCTGGATCAATTAAATATAGTGTATATAGCGTTATCTCAGTAACTATGACAGATATTTATATGAAACCTTATATCATTAGTCATCATTGACCTTTACCTTGAAAATGGACACAAGGTCAAAGGTCAAGGTCACGTTTGAAATTTTGACATTATCTTGTCATCGCTATTGCTTTGAAACGGTAAAAGATAGCTTAATACTTATAACGGATAAAATGTCGGCCTCATAAATGCGCAACTTTTTTCTATTTAAAGGAAAAGGATTTGACTTCATCTTATAGGAGTTATCTCCCATTACAACCATTGATATTTACTTTTTCATTGATAACTTATTAACTATTGATAGTAGAGGCATGGGGACTTCACCAAAGACCATTATGACCCTTGACCTTGAAAATAGAAACAAGGTAAAAGGTCAAGGTCATCTTATAAATTTGGGTATTTATGATAAATACGCATTTCTTCATAATTATAAGACATATTGACAAAGGATCATCACTGTTGGTCCTTTATTGATCCTCAGCATGGTCAAGGTCATATTGACAGCAGTCAAGGTCAAATAATATTTTTTGGAAATTCTGCTTTTTCGTGTATATAAAATGGTAAATACAAGTAAATGATTTGTTTTTAAAGCATTGAATATGCAAAAATCAAACACTTGGTAGTCAAGGTAATTTATCACAATTAACGTCCTATTTTTTTACCTTTTTTATTTCAAAAGATATACGAATGGTTTTTCTTTCTTTTGTTTATTTTGAAAAGAAGATTCAATTTCCATATAGCCAAAGTCAATGTCAAGGTCATTTATGCAATAAGTGGAAAGCCTCTCATTTGTTCGGTAGAACCAATGAACTTATATTTATTATTATTCTTCTCCCACTTCTTGCGCAAACTTAAGTGTGGTTTTTTCATTTTGCGATATGTCGCTTTGATATTTTATATCTGATATCGGTGACCCATTGCGCTTTCGCAGTTCACCCTGACTGACCGCACCCTTTTCCTTTTAGGAGTTATCTCCCCTTTTACTAAAAAGCTTGTTCATGCTACTACTCATCAACCAAAAAAGATAGCAATACCAAATCTTTACCAAAATGTGTCCTATATCCTTGCGCAACTTTGGGACAGATTGATTGAAGGGTTCTGACGACATCTTATAGGAGTTATCCCCCTTTAAATAAAAGTAGTAAGTGATATTCAAACAAATCTCAACAACTAAAAGAGATAGAGGCCTGGGGTCTTCACCATAGATCATCTTGACATTTGACCTTGAAAATGGACACAAGGTCAAAGGTCAAGGTCACGTTCTAAATTTTGACATTTGCTTGTGTGCGCTACTCCTCTGAAACGGTAAAAGATAGATAAACACATATTGAGAGTAAAATGTTCGTCTCATTAAGACGCAACTTTGTCACATTTGTAGCGAAGTAATTTGACTTCATTTTATAGGAGTTATCTCCCATTATATATGTAAACTGATTGGTTTTTCGCATGGTACTCATTAACTATTAATGATAGAGTGAAAGTAAAGATAGCAAAATGTTGATTTCTTAAAGGAGCAACTTTGTTACATTTTCAGGTAAAGGATTTGACTTCATTTTATAGGAGTTATCTCCCATTATATATGTAACTTATTGGTTTTTTACATGTTACTCATTAACTATTAATGATAAAGGGAAACGAAAGAGTGCAAAATGTTGGTCTCTTAAAGGAGCAACTTTGTTACATTTATAGGGAAAGCATTTGACTTCATTTTATAGGAGTTAACTCCCATTATATATTTAACTGATTGGTTTTTCACATGGAACTCATTAACTATTAATGATAGAGGGAAAGTAAAGAGTGCAAAATGTTGATCTCTAAAGGAGCAACTTTGTTACATTATAGGGAAAGGATTTGACTTCATTTTATAGGAGTTATCTCCCATTATATATTTAACTGAGTGGTTTTTTTACATGGTACTCATTTATTATTAATGATATAGGAAAAGTAAAGAGTGCAAAATGTTGATCTCTTAAAGGAGCAACTTTGTTACATTTACATGGAAAGGATTTGACTTCATTTTATAGGAGTTATCTCCCATTATATATGTAACTGATTGGTTTTTCGCATTGGAATTCATTAAATATTAATGATAGAGGGAAACTAAAGAGTGCAAAATGTTGATCTCTTAAAGGAGCAACTTTGTTACATTTAGAAGTAAAGGATTTGACTTCATTTTATAGAAGTTATCTCCCATTATATATGTAACTTATTGGTCTTTTACATGTTACTCATTAACTATTAATGATAAAGGGAAACGAAATAGTGCAAAATGTTGGCCACTTAAAGGAGCAACTTTGTTGCATTTGTAGGGAAAGGATTTGACTTCATTTTATAGGAGTTATCTCCCATTATATATGTAACTGATTGGTTTTTCACATGGTACTGATTAACTATTAATGATAGAGGGAAACTAAAGAGTGCAAAATGTTGATCTCTTAAAGGAACAACTTTCTCACTTTTACAGGAAAAGGATTTTTGACTTCATTTTATAGGAGTTATCTCCCATTATATATGTAACTTATTGGTTTTTCACTTGTTACTCATTTACTGTTAATGATAGAGGCATGGGGTCTTCACCATAGACCCTCATGCCCTTTGACCTTGAAAACTTGTATGGGTCAAGGTCACGTACTAGTTTTTGACCTTTGCTATTTTTAAAGATATTTAAATTATTTTCGTCTTAAAATGTTCTATTAATAATTACGGGTAAATAAAGACATGGCGTTAAAAGTTGTATAAAACTTTTATAAGAGTTATCTCTCTTAGAATGCCAATCTGTAGCAAATAATATAAAATAATTTCTATTTTAAATATTTATAGCAAAGTTATAACATTTTGCAAAAAGATGATTATTTTAAATGTCATCATGTAATACAAAATTAAAATTAATATGGAAAGACCCTCAAATGTTCAACCGAACAGTTGATCTTTAATTTTGTTATTCATTTTGGTATTTTTAATTAATTGTCTCACATTGATTAAAATAGCTTTGCACTAATTTTGAAAAAAAAACGGAAAAATGGGACTCTGCAGATTTAAATATTGTGACAAAAATTTGTTAAACTAATTTTAAAAATTCATATACATTATTTTGGTGTGAAATAAATACTTCTTTTTCATTTCGCTCTATTTATAGTAACACATTAGATGAACAATACATTTCACTGAGGTTTCTTCGTCGAAGCTCGCGTTCATAGCATTTTGTCAGCGTCTTCTGTCTCTCTCGTTCCGTGTAGACGTATACTACATGAAGCACGATCTTTAATCTCAGTGATTATTTATTTCAGGACGACACGGATTATTATAAACGGAGCATGCCGACGATTATTTAAAGACGTTTTCACATTATTTCATAGGAATTTCACACTGGAAAATAAGGACACGAGTCACGTAGCAGACGACCGAATACACAAAAATTCACGTCGGAAATTGTTTCAATTTGATTAAAATGTGAGGTAAAATGCAGTTCGGATAGTTAAAACAACTGTTGAGAAACGATTTACACTATGATTCACTGACGATAACTGAAATGGACATTACAGCAGACGAAATTTACAAATAAGGGGGAGGGGTGGTCACGTGCTTCAGTCTGGGATTTTAAGGATTCATTGACTCGTATACTTTGAGGAAATACGTTTTTAGACTGAAATCCACATTCTAAATGGGAAGTATCTTCTATTTAGCTGACAAAGTAAGTTAATTAAATTTAGTGTTTGGTCATGTATATTGAAAAAATGTACACGTTGAAAGTAGACCAAACTTCATAACATTTTATGCAAACCTATTTTGTCATACATCTTGGTATTTTTCATTGATTGTCTGCATACAATATTATTATTATGATTCAAAAATAGCTTTGTACTCATTTTTAATTTAGAAACACACTAAAATAGGAGACAACAGCTTTAAGTATTTTAAATTTAATAATTAAACAATAATTATAAGGAAAAGAGGGAAACTTGTAGAAATCACAAGGTTTTGTTTTCACATCGGTTTAAAATGTGTCGATTTAGGCTATTGTCACAGTGTTGAATATTTGTTTATGAAAATTTAGGAATATAGTGTACCATTTTTAAAGTAATTGCACTTAAATTGCTAATTTCTGTTTAAATGTTTAAGTTAACATCATTTCAATCATTTTAATAATTATCACATTTGGTTTAATACAGCAAATTTTGTAACAAAGTGCTTGTTTTCTTCACTCGACACATAATTACTCACTGTCGGAACTCACTCAATGTTAATTATTTTATCAATTTTTGCCAAATTTAGTTTTTTATGTTACAAAAGTACATTTAATATGTACTAAAAATTTGAAATTAGTGTTTAAGCTATTTTGAATTGTCCATCATTGAAAAATTTTAAGTCTCATATGATTACCCCTTTCTAAGCCAAACAGTAATATCTTGATACGTATTAATTCTTAGTTGTTTTTTTTTCGCTCGACAAGGCTTATCAGGTCCATGTCAGATGAGCTCGAAGATTTAAGATACTCTCTAGATACTGGTTATGTGTTACGTTTTATATATTGTAACACTTCTCAGTGTCTGGACAGGTCTGATTAATTGCAGCAAAGATGTGTATTTTTTTTATCGTGATGTATGTTTTCATTAATATTCATGAGCTTTGGTCAGTGATGTACGATTGGTCAAAAAGCTAGGCAGATAAATTCTTCGCGCACGACATATGACCATGTTAACTATATTATCTCTAACCTTTTTCAAGTTATAAGTCAAAAACTGAATAAGAGAAATGCGTCAAGACCGATAACTCGAATACGGTTCATATACCAGTTTCGGATACAATATACTAAATGAAGGTCTTGATGAGAGGATCACTTTAAATACACATGTTTACTATATTATCTCTAACCGTTTTCAAGATATAAGTCAAAAACTGATTAGTCGATACGTGTCAAGGGCCATAACCTCGAACACGGTTTGTCTCACAGTTTTCGACAATTATATCAAATGTAGATCTCAATGAGAGGAACATTTTTCTGATATATGGTCTGCTTCAATATTTTATGGTTTTTGAGTTATATTGAAAACAAAAATAGCCGAATCCTGTCAAGGGCCATATCCTCGAAAACGGTTTGTCGCAGTTTTTAACCCTTTATATCAAAAGTAGATCTCAATGAGAGGAACATTTTTCTAGAATATTGTCTGCTTCAAATATTTATGGTTTTTGAGTTATATTGAAAACAAAAATAGCCGAATCCTGTCAAGGGCCATATCCTCGAAAACGGTTTGTCGCAGTTTTTAACCCTTTATATCAAAAGTAGATCTCAATGAGAGGAACATTTTTCTAGAATATTGTCTGCTTCAAATATTTATGGTTTTTGAGTTATATTGAAAACAAAATTTAGCCAAAACCTGTCAAGGGCCATAACCTCAAGAACGGTTTGTCGCACAGTTTTCAACCAATTATATCAAATGTAGATCTCAATGAGAAAAACATTTTTCTGATATATTGTCTGCTTCAATTTTTTATGGTTTTTGAGTTATATTGAAAACAAAATTTAGCCGAAACCTGTCAACGGCCATAACCTCGAAAACGGTTTGTCGCACAGTTTTCAACAATTTATATCAAATGTAGATCTCAATGAGAGGAACATTTTTCTGATATATTGTCTGCTTCAGTTTTTTATGGTTTTTGAGATATATTGAAAACAAAATTTCAATGGCGGCCATTTTGAAAATGGTGGACCGAAAAAAAATTGATCCGACATATGTAATTAGAACTCCCATATCTACTTGGAAACTAAGTTTTGTGGAAATTGAACAACTCTGACGTTTTCGACAAACTTCGCGTCAAAATCGCGTAACCAGGAACTTGATCAAAACAAAAATTTTTGCGTGACGAATCATGACCAGGAGTCTAGCAACATTTTCCCTACTTCAGATTTTTGATAACGGTTACGGTTTCTGAGTTTATCTGCAAAAACAAGGTTTTTGAATCCTGGGCAGATAACTTCGTTACTAAAATTAGATCGGTTTCGCAGGGTGACTCAGGGCGAGCCCAAGTAGTGTCGGTTAAGTGTGACAAGTTTCAAAGCGAAACGTCAAGACACTTTTTTGACATCTGCGGCGGAAAAGAAGAAGAATAATAATCAGAAGAAATACAGTAAGGTCCTTCCCTCGGAAAGGGGAAAGACCTTAATAAATGTCTAATATCGTACATTTTGTATCAACAGATTGCCAGCTTACCGGACGTAATAGTCATTCAATCTTATGCACACTCGTAGTACAGGTAAATTACATAATCTTGCTAACAGTTTAAATGACATGGCGTATAATTCTTAAATAAGTCAAATGTATAAGTGTTATTGTTGAAGTGGTTGAACATAGAACTCTCGAACATTATTGAGACAAATCAACAACGACGGGACCCACTGCACAGCTAGAATGAATATCGCGTTTAACGGAAAAACAGCGCTGGTCACTGGTGCCGGAAAAGGTCACACATTTAAAATGTTTTCTTGCTTGTTATGCTGTTTGTTTAGTTGTTGATTTATTCCATCGTCATTGAATTCAATGTTTTGATTGTATTTAGTATGAAGGTTTCATTGTGAATAATTTACTTTAGTCTAGCCAATCCAGACTGTTAACTAAACATACTGGTGTTCTTTATATGGTCTGCTTTTGGGTCTTTTTTCAGCTACGAAGATAGCAAACGTAAACTCTTGCTGCACTACACTTTTGAAATATTGTTTATTGTTTGTTATTTAACGTTCATCGAGCAGCATTGTAGTTATGTTCACCAAAACAAGTTGTCTTACAACAAATGAAATAGGAATAAGATGTACCATTGGTAGCGAAATAAGGACTATACCACAATAAGGCCCAGTGTAGGGATAATTAAACATTTTGTTGCGGCTATATTGCAATTAATAATCTGTTCTACATCTATCAAGTGTAGTACTCTGCTACTTCGTAACCTTTTAAGATAATTGGCTAGACTTTATATCTTATAACCAGACAATGCTCAACTAGCCTACGCTACAAATTCCTGTTATGTGTAAAATCATATAATCTTCTCATGTCTAGCCGACGATTTATCGCGAGCTCTGAACGTAACTCATATAACACAAACTTTGATTCGTAACGGAAATCCGTGATTATGATATCATTTAGGATAGTTGTTGTCTGCAACTGAGGCTAAAAAATATATGTAATAGCGTCTACATCCAACAAGTTGCATTTTTAAACAAGTTTCCTATAACGCTTTAGGCTGAACAGTAATTACTTGTTTTCTTTTATTGTGTGTTGCGACTCGCTCAGAAACTTGATATAATGTCCACTGAGTTCACACATTGATAAATACTGGAACTCGGTTCTATAAAATTTCGGATTAACTGGAAAATTAAATATGCCAACGTGATGGTGATGAGTAAAATTCTAACTTAATATACTCAAAATATCAACAAATTGGAAGCAGAAATCTTACTTGTTTTGTACCGGCTTTCCGTACTGTAACCTGACGTTCTTTTACAATAGGGCATTCTCTGTCTGCCAATCGGCCAATTGAACTTAATAAATAAACCGTTCATTCATACATATGCAGTCACCCAACTAGACCCAAGGCTACAAAGTGATAACAAAACTCGTGCCTTTTGTACCTACTATGGTCCGCGGTCAGGCTTTTTGCACTGTAACCTGACATTACTTTACGATAGGGCATTCTCTGTGTGCCAATCTTACAATTTATACATGTGTAACCAATTTGTTTATGGTACCCAAAAGTAACATATGATTTTATGATAAATATAAATAAATTTATGTGAAGAACGTAGATTGTGTAACGAAAAAGTGGTGAGGTTGAAAACGTAAGACTTTTAGACTGACTATAATATGTCAACAATGCAGAGAATAGAAACATTTGCAGATTTTAATCATTGAAATAACATTTATATGTTTAACATGGACGCTAAGCATGTTGTTAAATTTATCAATAAAATTGTAAACACTACTTTTCTTTCAAGACATAATCGATTAGATTGCTACATTACATTATCTAATATTGCTATGTTTTGCAATCGTATTGAATGTGCATCCACAGGCCTCGAAAGTCTGGCTGAGTATTTATCATGTAATCTTTTGTCACATATTGTAAATCAGCCACGAAAATCGACCAGAAACGACACAAATCTTCCAGTCGCGACACAAAACTAATGGCTTACATGTTAGGTAACCTTACATTTCGCCAGACATGTATTAGTAATTTAACTTGAAAAAAACTTTTTTTTCAAACTTACGGTACGCATGCATTTTATATGGTATTTTTTAAGTTGTTCTTCAAGTAACAAATAGGTAGTTTAAACAATAATTGAGTTATCTTTGACGATCTTAGAATTTTAACAAACAATTCGACAATAATTTATTCACTTTTTAAAAACTTAATTCAGTAAAAAGAGGTTTCGGGGTATCCACTTTGTTATAACACATTTGTTAAATTATAAATTTAAAATGATTATAGCAGCCATATTGAGTTTTGGTATTGAGTTTTGGCATTCTTTATTCTTGCAAAGTACTAAGGCCTTTTTAAAATGAAATCTGCTCCTGGTTGGGAAACATATTTCTATTTTGACGGATACTTCTTGAACTTTCCACCTCTCGTTCGCTCTAAAATATAATATAATATGACGTAATAGATAGAAAAAAAAAGAGATCTGTGATCCCACCCTTTTGTATTTGCTTATTTTGAAAATAGCATCAGTACCAATAAGAAAGGTTTTTTGAAGAATATCTTATTTCAAGCTTGAATGATTTGATTCATCATTAAGATTCCCTTATCAGATTGACTTATTGCTTCTGTGACATACGATAAAAGGTTTTGTAACTTACCAGCTCATCCATTCTTTTTTTGTTCCCAGTAGTGCTAAGCATTTGGCATGCAATGTTTCATCTAATTTTACCATCGAGTTATTTTATGTTAACTTGCTTTTTCGCCCTAAAAATAGTTACAATTCTGCTCGAAAGTTTAGAATTAAACCATTAAAAAGAGGACATTATCAGCAATTATTGTCAATTCTACAAAGTCAACGATTTAAGCGATTATATATTTTTTCAACATTTGTTGTATTTTACAACTTTTGTAGAAGCTGTATTGATCGCTGGAAGTTAGGATATAATTTACACGTTTGTTAATATTACTATAAAGTGCATATGCAATCCAAAGCTATGAATACATTTATATAGGTATGTGCAGTCATTTGAATCAATGCGACATACCATTATAAAATTGCCTTACTTTCTAAGTAACCTTAGCCGTATCTAGATCAAAACTTCCACTTACCTAGACAAAATAGATTGGTAATGTGAAGGTCATTTCTATGCCATACAAAATTGTGTCACACTTAAATAAACTGATGTGTGATACGTTTAATGTTTCTTCTGTATTTTTATAGTATTTAAAACTGGCAATGATCGCGATTTAAACTACTCTATACAATGTTACTGTTGAAATATTTTTTTAAAGTTCTTTTATAGGATGAACACAGATTTGTAAAATAAATAAAACGAATATTATGTGCTTATTTAATGTATCTATACTTTTTAACCAACACGATAAGCTTACTTCGGTTAACTTGTAATAATAACGAGTGCACAAACGCTAACAAATTTACAAACATATTTTTTAAATTACAATATAAACTTTATTATTTATATTTATTTATATTTATTATTATATTTAAATATAACTTTAAGATCACTTTTTAGTTCACTGATTCTTTTACGTTTATCAGTATCAATGTTGAGATTAAACCAAAAGAACAAAAATCTTCAGAAAACAAACGAGCAACAAACACGAAAAACAGGCCTTCTGTATAATATGTTGTCAGCTGCCAATAAAAGGATTTAAGCCATTTTTCACAGAATCGTTGTGGGTTAAGACCTGTGAATCTGTTCCGTGCCCAGTGTGTTGGAATAAGGGTAAAATAAGGCCAGTAATAACCATTCTAACTCGAACCAACAGTTTTTGCAAACAGGGAATCACCAGGTTAGTACAACTAAAACAATGCCTAACGACTGAAACTGTCTACTTTTATTATTTTTAACAGGAATTGGTCGTTGTACAGCACTTAAACTAGCCTCCCTTGGAGCCAAAGTGTATGCTCTAAGCCGTACAGAAGATCTAGTAAGCCTTAAAGCTGAGGTAATATGCTGCATAATACTACTTATATTCTAATACTTATTTTCTAACAATAAAAACGGTCTGCAGGTTATTAATATGTACCTCGAAATATCTTCACTCATTTGTTTCAGACGAATATGGAATTTTTCCAACAGGTTACTAGATGCCTGCTTATGATCCACGTAAAGGTAAAACGAAAAACTACACTAAAATATCAATTGTAAAAGGCGGATGATGCAACGTACTTAAACTTATAGCTATTAGTCTCCGTACATATACTTTGTCAGAAAACTGTATCGAGGAACGTCATTACCATAAAAACGTAGAAATCTCAAAACAATACTACATACAATCTTTAACATCATTTTTTAGTAAGTATGTTTATGGCAGTTATACATATTATATATTTTTAGAATCCTTCAATAGGAACTAGATGTTTAGACCTTGGAGACTGGAACAAGACCAGAAGCGTGGTACAAAAATTAGGACCAATTGACCTTCTTGTGAATAATGCAGGAATCATTGCTCCTATAGCCTCCTTAGATGCCACAGAGAAAGAGATAGACACGAATGTTGGATATTGTCAACAATTTTTAACTGGGTTTTGGGTAGCGGTGTGCTGTTGCATTGCGATTATGTTCAACGGCAATTCATGTTTTCCTAACAGAAGGGTTGTGTTGAAAGGTTTTCGTCGTACAGTCAGTACGTTCTTCTTAAAAGCACCTATGAATATGTTTCTAATATGCATGTTCAGGAAATATTGTTTTATAGGAAGCCTATGGTTTTTGCTTTTAAATGTTTTTCATTGAAAC
The DNA here is from genome assembly GCA_944474755.1 of Limnoperna fortunei. Lineage (NCBI taxonomy): Eukaryota > Metazoa > Mollusca > Bivalvia > Mytilida > Modiolidae > Limnoperna > Limnoperna fortunei. The sequence continues at coordinate 65,103,057 of OX104123.1, forward strand.
TTTGATTAATTTCAACTATGTATTGGCGTCTTAGGGAGGGGACGTCATCGTACTAGATTGAGACCCCATCGTTCTGCAGAAAAATAACCAATCCATGTCAGTTTAGGTAGAGTCGAGCTCGGCCTTCCTGCAGTAAGACTCAAAACCACAACCGCACTTTGACAAGCAAGAAATCAATAATAGATGATTAACTATCTTAACCTTTCGGCCACCGAGCCCCCTCTGTAGAAAGCTGACTATGTCATTGAAGCTTTTTGTAACATATGAGTAAATATATCACAGGAATGCTGTACAATATTATTATTTCTTATATATTTTAATGTAGATAATTTTTTTTTATTGACATCAATTTCCAAACGTCTTTTACATCTAAAATACGTAACGTAGATGTTTAACTAACACGATACATAAAAAGTAATATAAATTAACGTATATCTATATTTATACTGTGTAAGTTTAAAACTAATAAACGTTCAATTAGAAATTATTTGATGGTGCATTTTTGTGTTGTAGGCATTTTAATGTGAACTTCAAAGCAGCTTTTAACGTTTCCCAGGTAACAGCTAAACATGTAGCTAATGTAATCACCAAGATATATGTAATTCTACCAAAACAAAAAACAATCAAGCTTTTTGTAATAATAGTTTGATTTCAAAAATATTTAAACTCTACTTAGTACAAAAAAGTTAATACCCAACAAACCTTACTTATTTGACTGAACGTCCGAATCCTTTATCTAAAAAAAACTGCTTAAACTACTTCTAGTCTATATGCTAACCTATTATACTTTGTTCATACATGTTTCAAAACCACAGTACCAATATTCCATCAACAGTAATTGTGAGTTAAAATTATAACTGTATGAACATCATACAGATGGAACAGGTTGTAAGTGTATCGAGTCAAACATTTAAAGAATAACATTTAAATATAGAATCTTAAAGGAAAATAGTAAATAGACCTGCCGATGCAATAAGCGCAAATATTACAGCATAAAATAAGTTCAGAGAATTTGTAGATAACCTAGTAGTCATCAATAAATAAATCTTGTTCATATGTTATACGCACACATACATGTATACCATTACTTACAATCGGGGACTTTGTCTTCAACTAAAATAAGATACATATTAATGAAAATGAAAAACTAATGAAAAATCTAAAGACATAATTTCTTCTAATGCTGCAGGTTGTTGCCGGAGGTATCGTATCACGTGGGGGCTCTGGTGCCATTGTCAATATTTCAAGTATTTGCGGATTTCTAACTGCACCTAAATTTCCTATTTACTGTACAACTAAAGCAGCATTGGACATGCTGACAAAGTCAATGGCGTGTGAGTTAGTAACGAAAAAGGTGAGCAATTCTTGTCCTAGTAAATACTGGGTTCTACGACTATTTCACGAAGTTCATGTCAGGATATAATGGTAAATCATAGTGTATGTTGTACTTGTAGAGTACAGCGCTCTTCACGTGTTCCACGGAAGTAGAAAGTTTTATTACTTATCAAAACGTTGTCGGTTGGAGATTTACATTTACTGCATAGTGGTATTAGTTATCATCAAGACCATGGCCATTGTGTGGTAATCTGTCAAATATCTAGCACTTCCCGTTTGTGTGGTGGTGGATATACTAGAACTTATCTACAATACAGTACTGGTCTGGCAAATGTTATACAAAATATAGTGTTGAAAATGCTAGGCTTCCACGATATCCGTTTTTATCCCCAGGCTGTCAGCGACAAATATTAAGTAGATTAAGTAAACTGACAACAAATATATCCTATAATTTTCAGTCTTTTTATTTCTTTTAATTTAACTTTCAATTTTTATTCGTCAGCAAAGGGCACGAATGTCGTACATGAGAGTTCACTTTTGATCATTGTCATGTCTACAAGATTGTGAGTGTACGCTTGGTCTGACTTCAGTCAAAATATCGTTAACTACAACCTTTAATACTCAGACAATATTATGAGAGCTCATCGTGCGCGACCACAGAGCGTCACCAAGTGATGGATAAGAGATGCATTCCTCTTTATGATGTTGTCAGGTCATACAAAGGAAAGGCTGACCGCGGACGTGTTTGGATAGTGTCACGCTACTTGCACGATAAGACCGTTATTTAGATATCGATAAAGTAGGCTCGTTAAATCTGCTACAAAAGGCTAAACCCCGTCCTTACCAATACCTCAAACTTTTATCCTTTGGTCCATAATTCTCGAGCTGAAATATTGCTGGCTGGATGGTTATCTAAAATCCCATAGATCAAGCAATCAATCAATTAATCAATCAATCAACCTATAAGATACTTCTTATATTCAAGTGTATTTTGACATTTGTCTTTGTTTCCATTCTGGTTTTGTCACTCTACTACAGTTTTCCATGCTCTCTGACAACACGGTTTTCTCAACATTAACGAACTTGCCATTGGAAAAAATTCAAAAAACATGGTTACAGTCAGATCATTGAATCTGAAACGAAGTTTAATTTTGAATATTTATCATCGGCGTGTGTTCGACTGTGTTGTAAGGTGTTTGACGGTGTTGTAAGTTTAGGTTTGATCTGATGTCAGTCAACATATGGATGACTTGATACTATTGACGAAATGACGCTATGATAACTGAAAACATAATCAAATGTACGTACAGGATCAAAAAGACAAACATTTTTAATTATCAATTTTTCTATCACATCAAACAAATCAACATGAATCAAATTCCTGATGAAACCTTGTAAATATTGAATGATTGCATTTTAGACACGACTACAGATGATGTGTTGATGCTTTGACTCTCCACTGAACTAATAAACTCGTATATATTGCAGAACCGGAAGAAGTTGCAAACATGACTGTTTTCCTTCTCAGTGACTATGCCTCAATGATTACTGGCGCATTGGTACCAGTAGATGGCGCACATACCACCCATTTTGGCACGTCATCTGGCATATCTATTTAATATGTATTAATTTGCACTGAACTAAAAACCATAGACATACAAATGTAGCTTATTAGAAATACATGTATTTGAATAAAACATGTAAGTTAAACCACATTTATTTATTTCGACTGCCAGTTACTGATATTGGATTACAGGGTAATACCTTCAGCGCTGCCAAAGTGTCTACAGGTGGCAGATAAATATCCTCTTGTTGTCAGGATATGTTAAGGAAAGCTAGACTGTTGTCAATAAAGGTTGCTTTATTTGAAGAGTGTCACGATCCCTCGTTTGTATGACCCCTGTTGTAGATGCCAAAAAAGAGTTGGCTCCTAATATCAGCTTCAACATGTTATCTTCTACTTATAAATTCTTCTTAATGCGACATACTTTTTGAGTGCCAGTCAAAAAAGTATTTCTGTTTGGCCATCAATGTAACCCTTCATAAACTTGTTTTGGTCAATATAGCTGAAATTTTGCTTGTATGACATAACTACAACATATATCATGCATTCATTGTAAAGCCGTGTTAAAAGTTGTCAATAAGTTTCACTGAGTTGCAGTTTAAAATCGGAATACTGACTCTTGGGCTTACAATAACTTTGGGTACTAAGTCAACCACCAGTAGAATCCATCCGTCCATTGGCTAGAATGAATAATAATGTTGGCTGATAATACAGTTCATTCTTTACGTCGAAAGAATTCAATAGTATTAACTTTATCCAATATCTAACACTATAAGAGTAAGCTCTTTGTATCCGCTACAAAAGGGTACATTTTATGCCATACTACGAACCTTTTACTTTTCAGTGGCAATCAAGTTAGTGTTATTTGGGTCACCTTTTCCGAATTGATTTATCGTTTGTTAACTGCCTTGTCCTGAATATATCTTAAGTAATATTCTGGACGTAAAGCATTTTATTTCGCTCCGAGGGAAAACAGCTGTGTCGTAATCAGTCGTATAAATATAATAGTTAGTATTAGTATGAGAACGTTCCGGATCACTATTTCTGCACCATACTTTAGCTACATGAAAAATATATTAACATTACCACAATTCAAATGACAGTGAGTCACACACATATTGTATATTTCAATGCTATTGATCAAGTTTTTTCTAAAGTCTGAAAACCTAGCACGTGGTAAATTTTACTGAGACACATAAGCAACAAAGGAACAGACTGAACAGCAAGCATGAATATCGACAAGAAAAGAATGCATTGGTGACTGGTGCCGGGAAAGGTAACCGATTTGGATTTTTTCCTGTTTTTTTGTTGTTGTTAGTTTAAATGTTTGTGTAATTCAGCGTTGGTTCATACAATGTTATAACTGTATATAGATGTCCATATAACAATGATATTGATTTCTAATAGGCTTTCAAATGATATCAACAAACTTCTCATTTTTAAAGTCTACAAAAAGTGTCTATTAAGCCAGAAGTGTGGTTCTCATGCTTTTCAATGAACGTTAATAAAACAAGACACAATTAAATTGATAGGCATTTTTATGTGAACAAATATACAACACACATGGTTTATGTTTAAAAACAAAATTTGAATGATGTGTTAGAAATACGATAACATGATGTTTAAATATATGAAAAACATAATATAATATGGATAACTATTTTCTTTGTATAATATCGTTCTATAAATTGACACGGTAACAAATATATAACAAACAACTCAATCGTTGAAATTGTATACCTGTACAACATTACAGCCGCTTTTCTTTCCACAAATATATTCAAACCACCAGCGCATGTGAAATTTTTTTAAAATTAATTCATTTTTACCCACAGATCTTTGAATAAATATTGATCGTTTAAGGTGTCTCATGATATAGCAACTGCATTGGAGGAATTGTTGTAAAAAAACATTTGAAGAGTTACACAAACGTTATTGTTCTCAAATTTATCATCTACTGGCTATAGCAAAAGAAACTTATTTTAACAGTTAAGAAATAGAAGTCTACAACAGATGAAATAATTTATACTAGATACTTCAACAAGACAAATTTAATTAATTTATTACACACAAAGAAGTCAGCAAAATAAAGCAAACATGGCGGTGTTGAGTAAAAAAAGTAAATGTTCAAATCGTTTGTCAAATAAGACGTGCACTCCAAAACATCTTGCTTACTATGGTCCGGGGTCAGCTTTCCGTACTTTAACAGATAATCCAGAACGATAGGGCCTTACCTACTTGCCACCGGATACATTATAATCGTGTCCATGGGTAACCGAAATGCTATGATTTTGCTATTGTTTATAACTGTAAATGCAACAACGTCAAATGCCCTGAATGATAATAAGATTGCTAACGTTTGACGCGGACAGTTAAAACATTCCACTTAACTTAACATGTAATATTTTCTATTTTGTACTATTTTATTTCACTTATGTTCAATCTGACGATTCTTTAGTAATAACCCCAGTTGTTCACAATTGCAATTTACAGTTTTGAACTATTGAGTTTTTAAGTTTAATTACAAAAACTTAAAAAACTAAATTTAAACAATAATAATTAAAGAGCAAAAACTCCTGTTGAAGTAATCTGACAAAGAAATGATTTGTAGGCCATATCTTTCTGATTTTTTTCTGGCTTAATGCTTTACTCTAAGTATAAATGTTCTATTAAGGCAAAATATGACATCTTTGTCAAAAATCTAAAAGTCTTATTAAACATTTTCTTAAAGGGCACTAGCTAATATAAGGAAAAATGTGGGGCATACTACTATTAAGCAATTTGTAGAGCTATCTTATAATTCTTCTTATTTACAAATTAAATCTGGCTCTCATATTTTTATTTAAGGTTATATTGAAACAAAACTGAAAATTTTGTCAAAAATCGTATTAAGGTCAATGAGTCCTACAGCAGTTGAGCACACAACTTCAGACAAATTAAGAAATTTTAAAAGCTTAAAGTACTGACTAATTTGAGATAATGGTTTTTTTTACCGAACCATGTGATGGCCCTATATTCTATCTTTAGTAACAGCAGCGATATTTTTTCATAGGCCAACACCACGGATATAAATCTGAACACTGTTGTTATAAGATAACTGTAGCAATGTTGGAAAAAGTGGATAGGTGGTTTTAGAGGAGAAGATTAAAAAGATAACGACGGACGACAGAAGGACGGACAGATAAGAGCTATGGACATTTGGTCCAGGTGCGCTAAAAATGGTAATTATCTTTCAATGAAAGCAGCGCCATAATTTTCAACACTTACTCACTTTGGTGTGTTTAGTTCTATCAGTATTGACCCGACAGACCCTAACATGAGGACCTTCTTTTTCGATAACCGAAAGACCCAGTAGCCAGCTCTGTGGGTTAATTCCTGGGAACCTTGCCCTGTAACCAGTGTTCAAATAAGAGTAAAATCACAAATATTTAAGAATATGTCAAATGAACTACAAAAACGACATTAATCTAACAAACCTGATTACGATACGAGATAATTGTTTGGGGGTACATAGGAAACTAGAAATATAATCCTTACAAATAATATGCGTAAAGAAAATAATTAAAATTTAAACAGGCATTGGTCGTTGTATAGCACTAAAGCTAGCGTCCCTTGGCGCCAAGGTGTATGCTTTGAGCCGAACTGAAGCTGATCTTGAAAGCCTTAAAGCTGAGGTAATATGCTGCGTTGTACCAGATGTTCTTTTCTAACAATAATAACGATTTGTAGGTTATTACATGTACATTATACTTTTTTAACACAAATATGAAAATTTGTAACCAGGTTGCTTGCTTGCCTTTTTACGATCCTCTGAACATTATAACGAAAATTAACTTAACCCTTAAACATCCGTTGTGGAATGCGGATGATGCAACACACATAGACGTATAGCTTTTACTCTCCGGAAGATTACTGGCCCTAATACTGTTGAGTTTCATTAACAACTTTTTGCGACAAATTTTAAATGGCAGTTTTATTGACCTTGGCGGTCATAACAATAATACAATAAACAGGCGTAATTTCGTTTGCTGAAATTTTTTTTCTTCAACTATATGAGAATACTTGAAAGGTATTCTTATCTTTAATTGCTTAGTGACTTGTACCTACTTGACAAATCGATGGACGTAAACTCTTATATGAATGAATCGTATTATAAATAAATAAATAAATATATGATAGAATCCCTCAATTCTGATTATGTGAATACTTGAAAGGTATTCTTATCTTTAATTGCTTATTGACTTGTACCTACTTGACAAGTCGATGGACGTAAACTCTTATATGAATAAATCTTATTATAAATAAATAAATAAATATATGATAGAATCCCTCGATAGAGACCAGATGTTTAGACCTTGGAGACTGGAACAACACCAGGAGCGTGGTAGAGAAATTAGGACCCATTGACCTTCTGGTAAATAACGCAGGCATATTTGGTGGCTTAACTTCATGCTTAGATGTCACAGAAAAAGAGATAGAAATGTATGTTGGATATTTTAAGGACTAGCCAATTTATTTTTTGGTTTATGGGCCGGAGGTAAGGCGTGATTGTGCGTTTGCTCTGAGCATGTTTTAATGTATTTTTAAAATCTATCATTCTGAAGCATTTTGTTGTTCAGAACAACACCGAACGCATCAACAACAATGAGCAAATAGTAAACCTTGAGCGGTCTTATAACAATCGTATAGTTTAAATATAACTCTCATTTAATTCTAAAACGGTTCATTTACAAGTTTTGGACCTATATACTATTTGAATATCTCGATAAGAGTAGTATTTTCACCAATTTATCGTCTGCTTCTAACTTTGAGATAAAATGCTAACAAGACAAGTCGGCCTCTAATCTTGACTTTAAACCTTAAGCGTGAAATTTTCAAATTCAAACATATGTTACTGAGGATCATTCTTTGTCATCCCAAGACTCCAGGACGTACTGTTTTGAGAATAAAATTCGGTTCAAATACGAGAAAACATTAGTTACGATAAATCATTCCCATAGGTCAACCGACATCTTGTACACTTCGGATTCTGAAAATTGGTTAAGTTTTCTTTTTCAGCTTATATGCTTAATAAGGTTTTTTGTTTTAAGGCACTAAAAACCTGATGCCAGTCAGGTCATCCCCGGATTTGATCGATTAATGGTACATGTATTAAAATTAAATGTGAAAAGACATTAATTAATAAATAATGTTTAATGAATACCTAAAGTTTTCTACAATGAAGGATTTGATAATGTTTTGATTTTTCTTTTCGTTTGATGTGAATTTCAAAGCAGCTTTCAACGTTTTCCTGGTAACACTTACAGTACATTAATATATCTGTTATTCTACTAGGAGCAAAATAATCAAACAGTTTTGTAAACTGATATGTTTATATTTACATTGTAAGCTAATAAGCAACAAATCTGATCGAATAAAATAAACTGACCAGAGATTCTTACCTATACTTGGGAGCACCTCATTAACATTGGATAAAAAAGATATGCACGGACTTTTGACATAAAATTCCTCTGGCATAACCACTGTGTTTAATGTATAATAGGTGTAATGATCACACACCGTTGTCATATGTTAATCTTTTCTATACATTTTAACTTTAGGCATACTAGTTTTTAATTGGTTTTTATGCCACCTTAAGCAACATTGTTTAGCTATATCGAAATAAAAGCGAGAGTACCCGGTAAGAACCCGTAACATTTAATAGGAAAACTGACACTCCTTGTCAATTAAAACAGCAAGGAAACTGACCGAACAAAAGCGGGGAGTCAAAGGCCGGCCACATATATAACACGAAACATAAACCAAAACACGACCAAAAGTGAGTATCCCTAACCCATTAGAAACTATAAGGGCACTCAGATGCTCTGGACATGTAAGCAGTTCTCCCCTCTAAAAAGTCACAAGACTTAAAAAATCACATCCATGAACAATAATGACTTTCCTTTACGCGGAGAAAATGTCCGATAGTCTGTAAGAGATGGCTTTCACATCACAATCAATTAAGTCACACGGCCCCTAGTCCATACTAACGATAATCTAGAATGTTGATGATAACAATTCTGCATCGTAATTATTTGGAATTCAAATATGTTTTGGGTTTGAGCGCCACTGATGTGTCTTGATTAGACGAAACGCGAGTTTGGTGTAGAAAATTATAACATTGGTAGCTTTGATGACATTTTAACACAAACTTCTATGCCAAATCTTGTAATCATGAACTTATATGTTACTAGAAACTAACTAATGAACGGCAACTTGAACGACAATTTAAAATCAAAAACAAAAAGATTAATTCCATTGTTGTAGGTTGTTGCTAAGGGTATCATATCACGTGGTTGTAGTTGCGCCGTTGTCAATATTTCAAGTATTGTCGGAGTCTTTGCGTTTCCTCATGCTTCTGTTTACTGCGCAACAAAAGCGGCATTGGACATGTTGACAAAATCTATGGTGTGCGAATTAGCAAAACACAAGATGGGACTTTTACTTATTTTTATATTAAATTCTGTCAGGATACAAAATGCCCAGTTGCAATCTAGGTTCAGGCGAAAATTTCCCAGAGATGCCTCCTAGGTTAAAGTTTGTTTTTATGTTTCACCACATACTATGGAATCACAGTGTGTCTAGGGTTTGTAAATACGATAAGACTTTCTATTTAGCATATTGGAATCAATGATCTCTATGATCATCGCCTTTTTTAACGAAAAGTATACAACAATAATGTATGTTATATGTAGAATCCTATTTGAAAGATTTATGTCTTCCTCATTTATTTCTACACGATTTTTAACGTTTGTAAAATTTTATCATGAACTATTAAATACATTACCGATAAACAAAAAGTTAGCTTTGAAACTTCAACAAGATAGCTACTATTAAGTACCGTCTGGCGATAGTTTTACCAGAATCGACTAACTGTAGTGCAGCTGTATTTGCTTTGCAATAGTTTTATCTATCCAATAGCAGTAATATTAATACGAGAATCTGTCTAATACTATATTGCAGTACTGGCCTCATCTAACTAAAACGTTTTAAAAAGACCACGTCACAGACCTGACAATAGTTTTATGAGGATCTTTCAAATTGCAGTGATAGTCTCATGAAAAGTTGACTACTAACTTCAATGCAGTACCTGCCTGGCAAAGCTCAAACAAATACCTGTTAAGAGCTTTCTATAATTCCTAGTAAGGACAGTTCTCGAAACGTTTAAACTTGTCAATCGTTGAAGCTTTTTAGTTGCATTGTTGTCAGCTACAAAGTAGTAAGTTCACAGTCTAACTTTTACAGTACTTACTTAATTTATCAATATATTCTTATAATTGTTTTTTCAAGATTCGTGTGAATAGTTGTAATCCGACTGGTGTATGGACGCCAATGGGAATGATGGGGTGGGACACACAGGAAAAACAAGATAACTTTACTTCTCGAATTCCAATGGGACGATTTGCAGGTATGAAGTTGTAGAAGCTCTTTTAGTCACAGTTCAATGCTCCGGCGCTTCACCTTAGTTCTTATCGGAGCGACTTGACATAGCGGAAAAGGAGTTAAATGCTCAAACAATGAAACACATACTTTAGTATAAAGCCATCAGTATTTGAAAACTGTTATAGGGATCAATAAAGTTCACAAAGACAGAAGAGATACGTCAGTTATATTCATTTTAAATAAAACGGCATATAATGTAATGATGCTTTGATTTTAACTGAAACATTACAACTTTACATATTGTAGAATCGGAAGAAGTTGCTTACACAACTGCTTTCCTTCCAGTGAATATGCATCAATGATCACCGGCGGTACCAGTAGACGGAGGGCATATCATTCATATTGCCACGACAGTTTAATATGCATTTCTTACAAATTTACAAAGAATAAAGAACATGCAGTGATTGTGTTGTTTTGAGGGCAATACGGGGAATCTCAAAGACAACCCACTGAAAAAATTGTCTGGTCTCCAGTGGCTCTGGAAGCCTACAGTGAGGAGTCACAGTCCGCACAAGCATTAAAAAGGAAGTTATTTTCAACAATTATTATAAAGATAATGCAAAGCCAACGATTAAATTTTTTTATATATTTTGTAATAATGTATGCATTTTAAAGTTTTTAGAGAAGCTTTATCGTTACTAGGAAGTCTGGATAGAATTTACACTATTGTTGATCAAAAATATTAATATTACTATAAAGTGCATATCCACACTTAAATCAGACTGAGGCAACATAATGCAGTTGTCGTACTTTAGAGTTTCTTTGATGTTTACATTATGTCAGAAATGAACAAACTGATCTGTAATAATTTAAAAGGTTTAAACGGCTC